>CAMZMU010000036.1:24630912-24997505 GCA_947311845.1 Poa pratensis | reverse complement strand
CCGCGAATTTATTCGCCATCCCACCCCCCTACAATCAAGACGGATCTGAGTTTGCCTCCTCTGAGGAGTCCGCAGATTCAGATCTACACTTTGTCGGCATGACGGGACTGGGATCAGACTCCCAGCCCAACAGTCAAGATCCCGAATCTATTCTTCCTGCACTCCAGGATGATGTGATGTCGGATGCCGGATCCAGATCTACCGTTCACGTCAACGTAGACTCTGATTCCGAAGAAGATTCTGCCAGCATGTTTGAGCAACGGGTCAAGAAGTGTTTTATTACACCTGATCCTCCGCCATCTGAGGCGGCTACGGGCTCTTCCGTCAACATGCAGCAGATCTTTGTGGCGGATGTCACCGGCGCAGCTTCAGAGAAGGCGGCAACTGACGCCGCCAACCTGGGGACCCCGGCAACCGATCCACAGTTTCCAGAGCCTCCTGGGGCTCCAAAGAAGAAAATCTGGAGAAGGGCGAGCCCAGCAAGATAGGAAGCATGGCGGCTCTGGCGGAAGTTCTTCACACGCCGGTAAACGACAAAACCAATCCGGCTGATTTGGAGAAACTTCGGAACACCTTGGTGGAGCAAACTGAGTACCTCAAAAGCAAGCAAGCAGAGGTCCAGAGCCTCCTCGACGAAGCCAAGGAGGAAAACGCCAAGATAACTGCCAAGTGCGACCCCAAGCGTAATCTTTTCACCACCACCCCATTGCCCAAGCCGGCAGGACAAGTGGCGGAGAAGAGAGGTAGGAAAGGCAGGGATCATGACACCTTCAAATCCCCTGCCCAAAAGCTTGGTTTCGAGTGGGCTACAGCGCCGCAGCGTAAGGACAAGAACGGGGACGTCATCCTCGCAACACCTGTCCTCAACACTGCGGCCGCCTTGGACATCCTCAACAATGATGACTATGACAAGGACGAGAAGATCTACTACGCATCGATCCTTGCTCGCAAAGCTCTAGAGCAGCAGGCCCGTGCTGATTCTCGCGCCGACATGGCGGACGCAAGGGGAGGAAAGTTGGAATCAAAATCCAACGCTTGCAAAGCTGCGGCCGGTGGCAACCCGAAGATCCGTCCGGTTCCAGTAGCCACGGAAAAGGGAAGGACAAGGAGAAAGACCCACGCAAATCACCACCTCCAAAAAGGCAGCGTGATGAGGCATCCAGGACCGGCAACAGGCGCAAGGCCTCACCTCCTCCGCCTAGGCGGGATGAAGGCGGAAGCAGGGGCAGCAAGCAGCCGCCAAGGGTGGCGGCAACCGCGACGATGCCCCGCCGCCAAGAAGAAGCAGGGACCGCACACAGTCCCCACCACCAGTGCCCAGGCACGAAGGCGGAAGCCGGGGACACAACAATGAGCCTAGGCACAGCCGGGCAGCGCAGGACGAGCCACATGCTGATAGATCTGGCAAACAGCTCAGTCCGCAAGACGCGAGACATCGTCTCAATGACATCAAGGCTGGAAAGCAAGATGCCTATCTAGGACCTGAGTGCTTTGGCCCAGCCATCCGCAACGTTCAAGTACCCAGAGACATGACGTCAGTGTCAAAAACTCATCAAAGGTACAATGGAGCGGACAAGCCAAACTCATGGTTGTCGGACTACGCGCTGGCAGTTGAAATTGCTGGAGGCAATGGCCTCGTCGCGCACGCTTCCTTCCCCTCATGTTGGAGGGGACAGCCCGAAGCTGGATCGAAAACTTGCCGGAGAAAAGCATTCATAGCTGGCATGACATGGAAAAGGTGTTCACGCAGCACTTCCAAGGCACGTACAAGCGACCCAATACATACACAGATTTGGTTCGTTGCGTGCAAAAGCCAGATGAAACAGCTACAAGCTTCTTGGCAAGGTGGATTCAAACAAAGGCAAGCTGCGAGAACGTAGACGACAATCAAGCAATCCATGCCTTCACCACGGGCCTCCTGAAGGGCTCAAGTCTCAGACATAAGCTCGTACGCATGCAAGTCAAGGATCTCGGAGTCATGCTCGAAGTAGCAGCCATGTACGCACAGGCGGATGACGATGCACGCGATGGAGATGGCGCACATGATATGGCGCCAAACAGGCGAGCAAGTCACAAACGCAAGGCTCCCCAGGATGACAAAGCCGGACCATCAAACGAGGTCGCCGCCGCCTTCGAAGGCAAAGGCAGCAACCGCAAGTGGAAAGGAAAGGGTAAAGATGGCGGCTCCAGCAAGCAGCGCCTGACGTATGATCAGGCGAAAGCCTTGCCTTGCCCAATCCACGCGTCCTTAGGCAAAGTCAACCACACATTAGGGGAATGCCGGTTCATGGAGGACTTCAAGAAAGACCCCGAGGTTGGCTGGAAATCAAAAAAGAGCAAAAAGGCTGAGAAGACAAAGAAGGAAGACGATGATGGGGCTATGTCCATGTCAGAGGATGAGGAACCCAAGCTGATGCGTAAAGAAAGGAAATATCCCAAGGTACATGGCCAATTGGTGTGCTTCCTGGGCACTCCTTCGGCAAAAGAAGAAAAGGCGGAGATGCGCGAGCTAAACGCCACAGTACCAGACGTTCCCCAGTATCTAGACTGGTCAGAGGAGCCAATAACTGGGATAGAGATGATCATCCAGATCACGTTCCTCACCCCGGCAAATACGCCCTTGTCGTCGACCCTATTGTCGATAACTTCAGGCTCACCAAGGTGTTGATGGATGGCGGCAGTAGCCTCAACATCATCTACGCGGACACTCTGAAGCGCATGAACTTGTCGGAAAGCCAGCTTGACTATAGCAAAGTCAAGTTTCATGGCATTGTTCCGGGAAAGCAAGGCAAGTCAATGGGAAGCATCAGATTGGAGGTTACTTTTGGGCCTGAGACAAACTACCGCTCGGAGTATCTCAGGTTCGAAGTAGTCCCCTTCAAAAGTGCCTACCACGCCATTTTTGGACGGCCAGCTTTCGCCAAATTCATGGCTCGCCCGTGTTACATATACAGCAAGCTGAAGATGCCGGGACCCAATGGTACAATTACCATCAGTGGCAACTTCAAGAAAGCAAAGGAGTGTGAGCGTGGCAATGCCGCCTTCGCTGAGGCAGTCCTCCACGCAGAGGAGTTAGCCATGTTGAAGAAAGAGCTCGATACATCACAGTTGCCGGAGCATGTAAAGACCGCTGAGCAAAAGAACACTTTCAAGGCGTCCGAAGACACAAAGAAGGCGGATCTGGTCCCAGGTGACAGCTCCAAGCAAGTCACCATAGGGGCTGGCTTGGACGACAAATAGGAAAGCGCGCTCGTCAGGTTCCTCCGTGAGAATCAGGACATCTTTGCATGGTCGTCAGCCGACATGCCAGGTGTCCCGAGGGAACTTGCCGAGCATCTCTTAACGTCTACGAAGGAGCCAAACCAGTGAAGCAAGGAATAAGACGCTACGGTGAGAAGAAGCGGACAGCAATAGGCAAGGAGATCATCAAGTTGCAAGAAGCCAAGTTCATTAGGGAGGTAGTACACACTGATTGGTTGGCAAATCCTGTAATGGTTCCAAAACCTAATAAGGAAATGAGAATGTGCATTGATTATACCGGTTTGAACAAGTGCTGTCCTAAGGACCACTTTGCTTTGCCTCGTATAGATCAGGTCATAGACTCCACAGCCGGCTCCGAGCTGCTGTGCTTTTTGGATGCGTACTCCGGGTACCACCAAATCAAAATGCGAGAATCCGACCAAATCAAAACAGCGTTCACTACACCCTATGGGACCTTCTGCTACATCACGATGCCCTTCGGTCTAAAAAATGCCGGCGCAACGTATCAGCGGTGTATGCAAAGATGCCTTCACGAGCAAATTGGCCGCAATGTTCACGTCTATGTTGACGACATTGCCGTCATGTCAAGAAAGAAGGCAGATTTGCTTGATGATTTGAGAGAAACCTTTGATAGCCTCCGGGTATACAGGATGAAACTCAACCCGAAAAAATGCGTCTTCGGGGTTCCTGCCGGCAAATTGCTTGGCTTTATCGTTTCCGAACGAGGGATAGAGGTGAATCCAGAAAAAATCAAAGCGATCCTCAACATATCCAGGCCCAAGGACCTGAAGGACGTGCAGCGACTTGCCGGATCGGCGGCTGCCGTCAGTCGTTTCATTAGCCGTCTTGGTGAGAAGGCGCTGCCTCTCTACCGGCTTCTGAAGAAATCCGACAACTTCGAGTGGACAGACGAAGCAGACGCCGCCTTGCAGCAACTCAAGGACGCGTTAACGTCTGCTCCAATTTTGGCAGCTCCTCGTTCGCAGGAACCAATGCTGCTCTATATTGCCGCAACTAACTTAGTTGTTAGTGTGGTACTGGTTGTGGAACGCAAGACGGAAATTTCAGACTTGCCGGAACAACGTCCGGTTTACTTCATCAGTGAAGTATTTTCCGCCTCAAAACAGCGTTATCCGCATTACCAGAAATTGGTCTACGGTGTTTTTTACGCCGCCAGGAAGTTAAGGCACTACTTCCAGGAACATTCAATAACCGTGGTGAGCAAGGCACCTCTGGGGGATATCATCAATAATACAGATGCAACAGGCCGCGTTGCCAAATGGGGCATTGAACTTGCCGCCTTCGACATCTCGTATAAGCCCAGAACGGCCATTAAGTCTCAAGCCTTAGCAGATTTCGTAGCTGATTGGACGGAGGCCATGGACGAAGTACCTCTCCCTGAAGATGCATACTGGATCATGCACTTTGATGGATCAAAAATGCTCCAGGGCTCGGGGGCTGGCATTGTTTTAAGAAACCCTCAAGGAGACAAGCTTAGTTATGTGTTACAAATACACTTCAAGGCAACTAATAATGTTGCTGAATACGAAGCTCTCCTTCATGGTTTACACATTGCCAAGGAACTTGGCGTCCAACGTGTCCTCTGCTACGGAGATTCAGATTTGGTGGCGCAACAGATACGTGGTACTTGGGACACAAAGAGCGAAACAATGGCGGCATATCGAGCTACCGTTGACGAATTCGCCAAGTGTTTTCTAGGCTACGAGGTCCGCCACATCCCAAGAACTCAAAATGAGGCGGCAGATACACTTGCCAGAATGGGGTCTGAACGCAAAAAGGTACCAAAAGATGTTTTCCTGGAACACCTACACAAGCCGTCAATTAAAGGAGCAGACCTCCTTGACCCAGAGTCGGCAGAACCAGTTGATAGTGCTAGCTATGCCGTCTACTTGGTAAAGCCGGATTGGACGACGCCATATTTGGACTTCCTGATCAATCAGGAGTTACCGGATGATGAGGTTTTGAAAAGGCAAATAATAAGAAGAGCCAAGGCATTTACAATAATCAAAGGTGAATTGTACAAGCGTAGCACCACTGGTGTTTACCAACGCTGCATTTCGCCCGAAGAAGGCAGAGAATTGTTGGATGAGATACATGCCGGCGTATGTGGACATCATGCTTCTTCACGCGCCCTTGTTTCAAAAGCCTTCCGACAAGGTTTCTATTGGTTGACAGCCAAGCAAGATGCAGAAGACATTGTTAAAAGGTGCAGGGGCTGCCAACTTTATGCCAGACAATCACATATGCCGGCTCAAGAGCTTAAAACAATACCCATCACGTGGCCTTTCGCAGTCTGGGGCTTGGACATGGTTGGTCCGTTTAAAACGGCGCCTGGTGGCTACACACATTTACTTGTGGCTGTAGACAAGTTTACCAAATGGGTTGAAGCTAAGCCTATCAAAAAGCTAGACGGCGCCACAGCCGCAAACTTTCTGTGGGGAATAATCTCTCGGT
Organism: Poa pratensis; assembly: GCA_947311845.1. Classification (NCBI taxonomy): domain Eukaryota; kingdom Viridiplantae; phylum Streptophyta; class Magnoliopsida; order Poales; family Poaceae; genus Poa; species Poa pratensis. Next base: position 24,991,769 of record CAMZMU010000036.1, on the reverse strand, counting down.
TCGGGGTGCCTCATAGCATTATCACCGACAATGGCACTAACTTGTCGCAAGGCGAAGTCGAGGAATACTGTTATAAGCATGGTATCCGCCTAGATCTAGCCTCCGTCGCGCATCCGCAAGCAAACGGTCAAGTAGAGCGTACAAATGGTTTAGTCCTACAAGGAATCAAACCACGTCTCGAAGTACCATTGCACAGAGCGGCTGGGGCTTGGGTGGATGAATTGCAGTCTGTCCTTTGGAGTTTACGCACAACTCCAAACAGATCAACCAAGTTTACTCCTTTCTTCTTAGTCTATGGCGCAGAAGCAGTGTTGCCAACCGACATGATGTACGATTCTCCCAGAATCCAAGCCTACGTCCAGGAGGACGCAGAAGATGCAAGACAGGATGGCCTTGACCTACTTGATGAAGAACGAGATGTTGCCCTTGCGCGATCCGCCATCTATCAGCAAAGTTTGAGGCGTTATCACAGCAGAAGGGTGAGGCAAAAAGTTTTAGAGTGGTGACCTGGTTCTCCGCCTAATCCAAGATAGAAAGGGCTTGCATAAGTTATCCCCGCCTTGGGAAGGACCTTTTGTGGTCAGTAAGGTGTTGCTCAATGGTTCTTATTACTTGGTCGATGCACGTGACGGATACAAGAAGAAGCGAGGTCGCAAGCGCAAAAGGAAGGTTGACGACAAGTACGAAGAAACCAAGCGACCCTGGAACATTGAGCAGCTACGTCCTTTTTACACTTAGCAATTTCCACATTGTAATAAGTACTATATGATTATGAAATAAAAGTCTGTGGTTTGCTCATTCAGTTTTGGGATCATGCCATCTTTTGTCTTTTCTCGCAATCATATATCTGTTGTCATAAAAGTTACCAAAAAAATAAGTTTTGCTCCGTGCTAAGGTCCAAACTTTTTTGACATTTGCCGTCTGCCGGCTAAAAACGCAAACAATCTTTGCACCGCCTAATATGCTTATCTGTCTGTTTGTATGTGGGTCGCCTAGTAGTATGTCGTTGGCACCAACATGCTGGCTTTGGTCTCTGAGTCTAAATTAGTTGGTATTGCACCTGGTTGGCTCAGCTAAAGTAACTAAGATGAGGTTCCGCCAACATATGAAAAAGCTAAACATGCAGGCGAGATACATATTAAGGCGGGCCACTTAAGTAAGCCTACCGCCAAGTGTAGCATAAAAGTTGGCCCATAAATATTTACAACCCAAAATAAAGTTTTATGCGTTAACAGATTAACGCAGTGTTTTGTGCTGCCTTTGCAGGAGGAAGTCTAAGGGATTGCCGCCTTCGTAGAGCTGGTGGAGAGATCCTGGGGGCTAACGCCGGCATTCTTGGGGCTGGCTCCGCCATCCTTGGGGCTGCGCTTGTCGGTTCCGGCTTCGCCTTCTTCGCCGCGGGAAGCTTCAGGATCTGCCAAGGAGGGATCAGCAACGGCAACATGCGGGTCCGGGTGTTCCTTGTAGAACTTGCGGATGTCAACCATGTTGGCAACCCGGGTCGCATAGCCGCGAACAGACCGCAGCACGTCCTGCATCACGATGGCTTGGCTGTTTTCGTCTTCGGTGGGGAAGTACTCGGTGACTTGATGAATATCAGCCTCCGGGTACCACGCCGCCGTCATCGCCAATGCCAACTTGGCACCGCCTCGTGCTGCTGAGCGTAGTGTGTTGTCGTGTTCAGCTGTCGCCTTCTCCAGCAACTCCGGCAGAGCATCGAAGATGACGGGATCGCCGTCTTCCCCAGGGTAGAACTTGGCGGCAAATGATTTGCCGGCGCCGACAATCTGGTTGACGATTTCGCCAATTTTCAAGATCCGAGCAAGGCGCGGCGTTGTGGCCAGGTCATCTCCCAAGCTAGCCGGCACTGCACAAACACAAAGTTACACACTGCAGCTTCAAGTATCAAGAAAGCAAGGTGACAAAAATGAAGGACTGGAGGCATACCCAAGACATGGTCGTGGATGGCGTTGACCTCATCCAGATGGTTCTCAAGCGTTTCTTGGGCTAGCTGGACCGCCTTTGACAGTTGGTCCTGCTGCTCCTTGGCGTTCTTGTTCACCTGGTCAAGGTTGTTGCTCATGGCCTCAAGTTGTCCAGTCAACTTGCTAACTTCGGCAGCATGAGCCAACGCACGATCATCCAGCTCCTTGGCGTGATCCGCCTTCAGCTTGGTCACCAGCCCGGCAAGATCTGCAGCTTCGTTCATCAAAGCTTGCATGTCAGTGGAGTTCTTGAGAATATCTTGCGCAGTGTTTAATAATTCTACAAATAAAAAGAAAAGACGACTAAAATACTTGTCGGAAAAGGAAAAGAAGTCGGACGAAAAGAAGGCAAAGAAAGCTTTGTCACCTTCATCCTTCTTGCGAGCTTCTTCCAAACTCGCAATTTGGGCGTTCTTCAACTCCACGTCCTGCTGCAGTTCCTCGCATTCCTTCTTCTTCATCTCTTGAGCACGAAATAGCTCAAGATTGGAAGCAAGAACGGCCTGCATGCACGAAAGCAACATTATGGTTAGCGCTATTTAGTCAACGAGACCACTTTGCCGGCTAAATTTTTCAGCCGCCAAAGTGCTCGGGGGCTGGGACCATAGGCTATTTTACCTCAAGTTGTCCGTGCAGGGTGTCGTGGAGTTCGTCCATGTGTGCGTACCAGTTGCGGGTACCGTCACGCATGGTCTTCAGTGTTTGCCGGGGGTCTTGCAACCCTTTGCCAGGTTGGGAGCCAGGATGAGTGGACGATCCGCCTTGTTCGGCCGCCATCTGGTCATCCATCTCCTGCTTCATGGCGATAAATCGAGCGGCATCACTAGCCGAAGCTTCAGCCGTCTTGGAAAAAGTTATGCCGGCAACTGATTTCTTGCCCGCCATCTTCTCTGTAGCCGCCTCTGCGGTACCGGCAGCTGTGTACGTTCCCTGGCACACAACCACGGGAACGCCAACTGTGGGCGTTGTCGGCGCAGCAGCTGGAGAAGAACGTGGTGGCTTGCCCCTGCCGGCAGCAATCTTCAAGTTGGAGCGGAGTTTGGGCATGGTAGGCTTGCCTCTGTAAGCAGAAACATGCAAGTTTGTCAGCACAAACATATTAAAATATCCAAGTCAGGGAAGCCAAAGTTTGCTAACCGCTTCAAGGGAACGTTCCCCACGGTCTCATCCTCTGCGTCGGCAGAGGTGGCCGCCTTCTTCCTCTTCTCCAAATCCTTGGTGGAGGAGCTCAGCTTGCGCTTCTTCGACTTGCTGGCACCTGTATCATACCAGTTTGGGGCCAGCTCGTCCTCTCCCAAGGTTTGTAGCTGAAAAGGAAGCAAGACAATATTAATTCAGTACCTAGTGGGCAAGGATGTTAGTGAAATAACAAAGTAGCTTTCACTTACCGCTGGGGCTGGGTTGTTATGAGTGAACATGGCGACGCCTTCAGCCGCCTTCACCGACAGAGGCTTGATAAGCTCTCTAAGCCGGTACTCCAAGGCATCCTGATCAAGGGTGCTGTTGCCGGCGTCGTCCGCCTTGTACTCGCACATCTTCAGTGGGCGATGGCGGAGAGGCATAATCTTCCTCGACACCCAGCAGATGACGGTGTCAACTCCGTCAAGTCGTGGAGCCAACATCGTCTTCGTCAAGAATTCGATCCGCCTAACGGCAACACGAAGTTCTTCCGGCAAGCTGCTGAGCGGCACTTTTGCTGTCCAGCAAGCCTTGTGGGTTGGCGGACCGTTGACGAAGGCTGGCATCCCTTGCGTGCTGCCAGGTGTCGGGATGTCCTTGCAGTAAAAGAAAGTGCTGGTCCAGTGCTTCACCGACTCGATGTATGGTATTTTTGGGTACCAGTCGGGTTGGCGGCAGTTGAACGTAACACTACCGCAGGTTGCTAGGTGGCCGCCTGGTATGGTTTGCCGGCGGCACAGGAAGCAGTACTTAAACAGCTCTATGGACGCAGCTATGCCTAAGTACCCTTCGCACAAAGCCTGGAAGCCGGCTAGCACTAGAATACTGTTGGGCGCTATGTTGTGTGGCTGCAGCCCATAAAAACTAAGCACCGCCAAGAAGAAGGCGGAAAGCGGCAGAGACATACCGCGAAGGCTATGCGAAGCCAACATGACACGCTCGCCGTCTTGGGGGTCAGGCACCGCCTCGTCGCCTGGAACCCTCCAGGAGCATTCCGTCTTTGGCGGAATGTATCCGCCTTCCTCCAGTTCCTTCAGATATGCTGACGTCATAACTGACGGCAGCCAGTACCTGGAACCCAGGTCTCCAGCCTCTTCCTCTTCCTCGACGTCGTCATCCTCGTCGGCGGCAGATTCCGCCGCGGCCTCTGAGCTGGTAGCCGCGAGGGATGGGAGGGGAAAGTTGGAGCGGCGGTCGCAGGCGTCGTCGGAGCTGGGGAAGAAGTAGAAACCCCGCCCGTGGCCACGGTGGCCGCGGGAGAGGTCATCGATGCGCCTGCAGGCACCGCCGCCGCCGCTGGGACAGATCCAGATCCGGCGGGGGTCGAAGAGCCGCAGCCAGTGCCGCCGTCGCCGCCGCATCCTGCTGAGTGCTCGCCATTTGGGGAGAGGGCGCTGCTCGTGCTCGCCGGAGTTGAGTTCGAGGAGGAGTTGAGCTCGGGAAGGTGAGGAGGCCACGGTGGGTGTGCGAATGAGGAAGAAGTGCATCGATGTGCCCTTTGGGGTATTTATCCCCACGCGCCAAGATCCGTGCCTAAAATTAGGGGGACGCGAGATTTCCGCCACGTGCCCACGATTTGCACGTCGTGGCAACGGCGTCTGCGGCCTCGCTCCGATTTCTGTGCGTGGTGGAGAAACCATCATGACGCATGCCCAAGTCCAAACTGTCGTGGACTGCATGGCGTCATCCGTCAACATTTGACGAGCCAGTCAATTGACAAGACTGGTGCCAGGAAGATTCCTGACAATGGTCAGGCCGTCTTTCCCATGATGGCGGCAAGTTGTCCGACTACTTTAGGTGGACCGCCGCTTACTTTCAACTATGGAATGCTTCAAGCTCTTCAGACGCTTACAAGACAAGGCGGAGGTTGCCGACAAAGAAGACGGCGCCTGAAGAACTCGAACCCTCCCAGGGGCTAATGTTGGGGATATACCTACTAGGGGTATCACCAGCATGGATCAATCCGGCTAGTCCAGGGTGGCCCGCAGTGGTGGTGAAGGCTTTGCCTACCGGGCGGCCCAGATAGCTGACGACCAAGGAAGGCGGATGCCGGCAAGGAGGAGGCCCAAGACTGAAGCCCATGAAGCCACCAAGACCAAGACGGAAGGCGGCATACTTGCCGGCTAGGTTTAGGACTCCGTATACTTGCTGGATACGTATTCCCCTTGTAACCCTAGGTCCAGCCGCCTATATAAGCTGGACCTCGGGACGCCTTTAGGGCAACTCTTTGATAGACAACCAGCTCATTGTAACCTGTTCACGGCGATATTGCCTTATAGTGAGTTATAGCAGCACGTAGGGCACCGCCACCGCCGTGGTGCTGAAGCTGGGTAAACCGCCGTGTACAATCCCGACCTTGACGACGTCCACCTTCTTGCCCTACGTTCACCCTCGGCTAGCAGGACCCCGTCTCCTATCCAAAATGCCGATACGACGACATCGTAGTCGAACGAGAAGAAGAAGGACACAGTTACCCTGTTCAGCGACCCGTCTACTACCTTAGCGAGGTGTTGACCCTGTCCAAGCAGCGCTACCCGCACTACCAGAAGCTGGCCTACGGAGTTTTCATGACTTCAAGGAAAGTAATCCATTACTTCTCCGAGCACCCGATCACGGTGGTAAGCTCCTCCGGGCTCTCCGACATCCTGACCAACCAATGCGCGACAGGACGAGTCGCTAAGTGGGTCGTCGAGCTAGGACCCTGGGGGCTGAAATACACTCACCCGAAGTCAATCAAGGCCCAAGTGCTCCCAGAATTCACCACCGAGTGGATAGAGGCCCAGCTGTCAGATGTCCCCGACCTGTCCAACGCATGGACAATGTACTTCGACGGCTCCAAAAAGTTCAGATCAGCCGGGGCAGGAGTCATCCTCATCTCCCCAAAGGCGACAAGCTGAAGTACGTGCTACAGATGGACTTCCCAACACCCTCCAACAACGAGGCTGAGTACGAAGCCCTAATCCATGGCATGCGAATGGCCAAGAACTGCGGCGCCACTCACCTCATGATCTACGGCGACTCCTACCTCGTCGTGCAGCAAACCATGAAGGCCTGTGACGCCATCGCCGACAACATGATTGCCTACAGAGACCTGTACAACCAGCTGGAGGGCACCTTCGACGGCTGCGAGTTGTGGCACATCGGCCGCGAAAGCAACGAGGAAGCCGACGCCCTCGCCAACCTGGGCTCAGACAAGGCGCAGGTGCCACCCGGCGTCTTCCTTGAGCGCATCACGCAGCGGTCTGTCAAACTTCGACCCACGCCCGGATCCTCCACACCATCAGCGAGCACCGCCGACCCGCCAGGCAAAGAGAAGGAGCCAATGGAGGTTCTGCTCATCGAGCCCACCTGGACGAGCCCATATCTAGCGTACATGCTGCACCAGAGACTGCCAGTCAACTCAGTCGAAGCCAAGCGCATTATTCGCCATTCGAAAGGCTTCACCATCATCAAGGGGGAGCTATACAAGCGAAGCATCTCAGGAGTACTCCAAAGGTGCGTCGACCCAGTCGACGGTCAAACCATCTTACTCGAGATCCACGCTGGCATCTGCGGGCACCACGCCAGCAGTCGAGCCTTAGTGGCCAAAGCTTTACGAGCCGGATTCTACTGGCCCGCCGCAATGCAAGACGCAGGAACTCGTGAGGAAATGTCTCGGCTGCCAGGAGTTCGCCAACAAGCCGCACGCACCAGCTTCAGCACTAAAGACCATCCCACTTGCCTGGCCCTTCGCTCAATGGGGGCTCGACATGGTGGGTCCACTCAAGAAGTCCTCGCCAGGAGGACACACGCATCTCCTGGTGGCAGTCGACAAGTTCACGAAGTGGATCGAAGCCGTGCCTATCACAAGTTCGACTGCCTCCTCGGCAGTTAACTTCATCAGGTCGATCATCTTCAGGTTCGGAGTGCCACACAGCATCATCACCGACAACGGCACGAACTTCATAGCCGAAGAGTTCAAGGACTTCTGCTCCGAGCAAGGCATCAAGCTCAACTACGCATCTGTCTCGCACCCGCAGTCCAACGGGCAAGTCGAAAAGTCCAATGGCTTAGTCTGCAAGGGCATCAAGAAGCGCCTGCGAGTACCACTGAGGCGCGCTGCAGGCGCCTGGGTCGAAGAGCTGCCATCCGTGCTGTGGAGTCTGCGCACTACGCCAAACAGATCCACTCAATACACGCCATTCTTCATGGTCTACGGCGCAGAAGCAGTCATGCCATGCGACATCAAGTTCGATGCACCCCGAGTGGTGGCCTACGACGAGTCCGAGGCAGAAGAAGCACTCGAGGACGACATGGATACCCTAGACGAAGCACGCGACATCGCCCTTACCCACACAGCCGTATATCAGCAGGACTTACGCAACTATCACGGACGGCGACTGCGGCCCAGAGCGTTCGTCCCCGGAGACCTTGTCCTCCGCCTCAAACAGAAGAAGGTGCACAAACTAGCCTCCCCGTGGGAAGGTCCATACATCGTGACAGAGGCAATTGGCGGCGGAGCTTACCGCCTGAAAGACTCGAAGACAGGGACAGTCTGCAGCAACCCGTGGAACGTGGCGCAACTGCGCCGATTCTACGCCTAATCGACTCCCCCCTGTAACAAAGTGTACTATCTCAAGAAGCGGCAAGTTCCAGACGCACTCTTTCCCTTACCAGGGTACCTGAGGGGACTGGAAGGGTTTTAATGAGGCGGCCTGCTCGCAAAAATCGATGAAGTGATTCGTGGAACAAGCTCTCCCCTTTACTTTTTAAGTCAAAAAGCAACATAAACCTAGGCCATCACCCGACGCACTCGGGGGCTGCGCCATACAGGTTCAACTCAAAAACCTAGGCCGCCACCCGAAGCACTCGGGGGCTGCGCCGCACAGGTCTAAGTCAAAACCTAGGCCGCACCGACGCACTCGAGGGCTGCGCCATACAGGTTCAACTCAAAAACCTAGGCCGCCACCCGAAGCACTCGGGGGCTGCGCCGCACAGGTCTAAGTCAAAAACCTAGGCCGCACCCGACGCACTCGGGGGCTGCGCCATACAGGTTCAACTCGAAAACCTAGGTCGCCACCCGACACACTCGGGGGATGCGCCATACAGGTCTAAGTCTAACCTAGGCCGCGTCCGACGCACTCGGGGGCTGCGCCATACAGGTCACTCAAAAATCCTTGGCCGTCACCCGAAGCACTCGGGGGCTGCGCCGCACAGGTCTAAGTCAAAAACCTAGGCCGCACCCGACCACTCGGGGGCTGCGCCGCACAGGTCTAAGTCAAACCTAGGCCGCACCCGACGCACTCGGGGGCTGCGCCATACAGGTCTAACTCGAAAAATCCTCGGCCGCACCCGACGCACTCGGGGGCTGCGCCATACAGGTCCAACTCGAAAACCTAGGTCGCCACCCGACGCACTCGGGGGCTGCGCCGCACAGGTCTGACTCGCCACACCTCGGCCGCACTCGAAGCACTCGGGGGCTGCGCCGCACATGTCTAATTCAAAATCCTAGGCCGCACTCGATCCGCTCGGGGGCTGCGCCATACAGGTTTACAGACGTCTACAAGATACAATTTACTAACTCGGGGGCTACCCCCACCTCGACATACATACACTCATATTTCCACTTGGAAAATTTCTTTTACAAGCTAACGCTATGCAACAGCACTCTACTGCTCTTATTCTACAGGCTCGCCCTTTGGCGCATCAAGTGGCCCTACAAGGTGCTCGCTGAAGTTCTGAACCTGCTGAATCATCTGGCGCGCAGCCGCAAGAGTATCGGCATAGTCACCCTCTCCAGGCAAGCCGTCAAGCACCTTGTGCAATGGAAGATTAGGCCGGTGCATTCGAACGTATGCCAACGCCACGTTCGCCCCGGCAACAAGTTGAGCGTGCACGACTTCCTTCAACGCACTGCCTTCACGGAACCTCTCCAGAAGCGCAGTCAGTCCATTCGGCTGCTCGTTGTGAGGAAAGTACACCTTGTTGATCTGCCAGAGGGTTTTTCTGCAACCTTCCAAGAGCACAGCAGCCCGCCAGGTGCGATCCAGCATTCGTGCCAGTACACTACCTCTGGATTTGTTCGACCAAAACTGGCGCGCTTCGGGTGAGTCACCGGCGGCCTCTTTCTCTACTCGCTCGTCCACTCGAAGCTGCTCAGCCTTCAAGTCAGAGTTCACATCTGCATCAAGGCCAAGCATTAAGCATAGCAGGAAGACACAGAAGCCGAAGCAAAAACGCTAGAAGGCCAACCTTGCAGCTGTCGACTGATCAAGTCCATCTCACCAAGCAGAAACTCTTCACGCTGGGAGAACGGCGCAACGGGCCGCGACCTCAATCGCTCCAGCTCCAACTCAGCACTCTTCAGCTTCGACTCGAGCTCAACCACCTTGTTCCTCATGAAGGTGATCACTCTCTGGTCATTTACGCTTCGCACAGGAGCTGGAGGAGCTTGACGGCGGCGACGAGTAGGCGCAGCCGAAGTGGTATCCTCCTCATCGTCCGCGCCAGTCGTTCCAGCAACGTCAGGAGCTTCGCCCATATCAGACTGCCAAGAATTGACAGCGTCAAGCCAGGAAAAGAATCAACATAATTCATCCAAGCCAGATATCAAAAAAGACTCGGCGACTGCACCCCCGAGGGAGCGAATTCACATTTCATCATCAGCATGTTCACTCGCACAATATAAAGTGCATTACAGACTCAAGAACCAAAAGCAGAAGAATCCTAAAAGAAAGTCTACATCACAGACTCCGACTGGGAACGGCTCTTCCTAGCAGCCAACTCTGCAGCTTTGGCAATCCTCTTCTCGAAGGTGGCGACCAACTTCGCAGCTAGCTGACTCGCCTGCACCTTCACACCGCTAAGGGACGCGGTCCTGCCATCAGGCTTCCGAGGGAAGTCGCTGACAACCTTCTCAAAATCACCTACGACTTGGTGACCAAGAAGTAGCTGGAAAGTGAGCTCGGAGCCGCGTACCGTCTGCGCGCATGAAGTCCGCCAGGACATTCGAATTGCCTTCGAATGGAGCCGCGAGTGCGTCAACAGCAGCTGGTGGCGGCTTGTCGGGAAGATATTCCGGTGCACAGTCGCTAAGGCCTCCGTCGACTTCTGCAGTGCCGCCGATGCATACGCGCAGACGCGGTCGATGAAGCCAACAGCCTCCGCCAAGCCGACACTCTCGCTGGAAGTCCCTTCTAGAGGAGCACCTCCGCAAGTCTCTGATCAAAAGAAATCCACACCCGTAAGACGTCAGAAGTCGAAAAAAGGCAAAGTAGGCACTGAGCCGAAAAACTTACTTCCAACAACATCTGCGAGTGCGAGCAAGCGGTCGACCTGGGTCTTCTCCAGAGCATCCCGAGCTTGTTCCTGCTCTTGGGCTTCACCCAGCGACTTCTCCAGCTCCGCGACCCGCGTCTTCATGCTCTCCTTCTCGCCTACGGATCAACGGAGCAAAGTTAGCAATAAAGGCAGTCGAAGCACCCCTCGAACACAAGGGTTCACACTTACTATTCGCTTGCTCCAGAGCAGTGCGGAGCTGATCCCTCTCCTGCTCCATGCGAACGAAGGCTACGGCTCCCTCCATCTGCTGGCGATAAAAGGGCTGCAGGAAACAAGACATTAATCTACGCCCGACTATCCTAGTCACGCGCATCTTCGGGGGCTACTCCCATCGGGAGCGCTGTACGCGCACCCGATACAGATCTTGCAGAAGGAGTCGAAGAACACTTACATGCTCAAGCAGCCCAGCGTCAACCGGAGTTGCATCAGCAGACCTCTCTGGCATGGCGGAGGTCGAAGCCTTCAAGGCCAAAACGTCACCCGCCAGAGCCTCCTCTCCGGTCGTCCTCGCAGTCTGCTCGATCATGGGAGCAGAAGTGTGCTCCATCTCACGAGGGGAAGAAACAGCAGCGCCAGTACGGTCGCTGTGACAAGAAAACTCAATTCAAGGACCCGCAAGTGAAAAAGCACACTCGACAAAAACAAAGCAATGGTTATGCGACTAACCTGACGACATCATCATCTTCACTTCCCAAGGAGACGGAGGCCATCCTCGCGAACTCGGTCGGCGGTGCAGAGCCGAGTGGAGGCACGACAAAAGGTTCAGCCAGGTCACTCGGGTGCCTAGCACCCGAAGAGGACTCGCTCGTCTCTTCCTCGTTCACACCCGCCTCCTTCACAGGCGACGAGGCAGAACCAGAGTCGCCACCCTTTCGCCTCTGCCGCTTCCGCAGCGGCTCCTCGTCTTCATCATCCTCCTCCAACTCTTCACTCGGAGAGGTGGCGGAGGGAACTTCATCGTCATCAACCTCATCCTCAGGGAACTCTGCCTCTTCATGTGGTCCATTCTCCATCAACGGAGGAAGACTGACGTAGCTCGAACGACCCTGTCAGCAAAATGAAGCGTTCGAGTAAGGCAAAAGGATTCGACAGAAGAAGATACAAGACAAAGCAAACGAAACTCACCTCAGGCACAGGATTATTAGGCCCATATGGCTCGACTGGGCACTTGACATTGCACGGGTCAGCGGCTCGGAGACTAGTGATGCTCCTCACCTTCGACTCGACTGCGTCATCATCAAGCTCATTGCCAGCTTCCTCACGCGCCCACATGGGGTGGACGCGACTGCGCAGCGGCTGCACCCGAAGCCTGAAGAAGGTGGCGATGAGGTGAATTCCACCCGTCTCGCGCCCAAGACTCTTCAGAAGGCCACGAAGTAGCGTCAGCAAGGGCTGAGTCGCCTCCCTGTCCTCCTTCGACAGCGGGTGCGCCCACGCGTTCGTCTTCCGCAACTCGCGATCAGCCGCGAATTCAGGAAGCCCTGCTTGGTCGCACCTGATGTAGAACCACTTCTTCCGCCAGCCCTGGACAGAGTCGGACTTCTTCATCTGGAAGTAGGAGGTGTCGCCACGCACCTGGATGCCGAAGCCGCCGACTGGGTACACCTGCTTGCTCTTCCCCACATTCCTCCTGACGAGGAATAGCGACTTCCACAACAGCCAGTTGGGGCGATCCCTAGGAAGCACTCGCAGAGCACGAAATAGCTCGCGATGCTCAAGACGCTATTGGGAGTCAGATCGTGGATCTGAATCCCATAAGCATACAAGAGACCACGGACGAAATCGTGGAGGGGGAACCCGAAACCCCGCGGAAGGAAATCCACGAAGCACACGCGTTCCCCCTCGCGAGGAGCAGGGAATACCTCTTTCCCGGAGCGCGCACCGTCGCCTTATCCGCCGGCGGCAGCAGTCCCTGCGCGCAGAGGGCCTCGAGGTCGGCCTTCTTCACCGACGATTTGACCCAATCGCCGTCGGGCTTCTTCATCACGCTCGCCTCGGCGGCGGCGACGGCGCCAGCAGCAGCCTTCCCCCTCTTCATCGCGGCCTTGCTCATGGAGGGTGGAGACTAGAAGCTGACAGAGAGCACGCAGCGCAACAATGGCGGAACAGAAGCAGTGGAGACGATGAAGGAATGGGGATGGATGAACTGTTCACCACCGTGGTGAAAATTTTATACCGCGCGGTTAGTCAATCCTGGCCATCCCTGCTGAAACCGCTCTCCGCAACATCATCTGGCCGTCCACGTGTCGCGCGGAGATAGCAACCGTCGCTGGCCACGCCGCCCACTACGCGCGGGAATCAAGGCGCCATCATCACACCGCGAAATTTTCACGCCCAACGGTCAGAAAAAAGCGGCAACCGCTGTCTCCAGTCAATACTGACAGTGGGACCGCACTGTCACGTCCCATCGGACACAGAGTGCATCAAAAACGTCAGCACTGACGTCAACCACGAAGGCGTAGGAAGTAAGCCAACGGGCTGATGGAGAACTCGAACAGTTCATTCGAGTGCAAGAAGATTCAGTAAGCTCTCAGAGCTGAATAAGTTCGTACAGTAAGCCAACGAGCTGATTGAGAACTCGAACATTTCATTCGAATGCAAGAGCGTTTAGTAAGCTCCAAGTGCTGAATAAACTCGCACAGTAAGCCAACCCGGCCGAATACACAGTAAGTCACACAAAGCCAGTCGCGACTCCAAGTCGAGTCCCCTCTTTACTCCCATCGGGAGCAGGCTTTTCGACTGAAGAAAAATTGAGTTTAACCTCAATTGCAAGCAATTCAGCTTAATCTCGGGGGCTACTCCCATCGGGAGCGCTGTTCGCGCTCCCGAGTGACTCAGAACAATAGCAGTCGAAAATCACCGACTAAGGCTGTACTCACGGTATTTTACCCTGGAAGTGACAGTTCGACTAAGGAATCCTCCATAAGCCTTGAACGGCCGGAGGACCAATTTTACTCATCTCTTTCAGGAACCCGACGGCGTGCCCAGGAGGAAGGAGTCCTTTACCCGACTCTACGATTCGACTAAGCACTCGGGGGCTCCTGTCGTGGGGTCACTCTTCGACTACCCCACGGTGGGGATACCTGGGTCACGCCAAGCCCATCAGCCTTATGACGAGGGCCCAAGGAAGGCCCAAGGAGGACGACGTGCGGCCCAAGATAGTCGACGCTAGGTCATGCGACCCCGCCATGCTTGTAAGCGCCATCGGCACCGTTCACCTGAGACCTAGCCTACCATATAAAGGCTAGGAGGGTCCTTCGTCTAGGGGACGCTCATAGCCGCCACACAAACCCTAGCGAGATTGCCATCTCGCCATTGTAGCCACAACTCATCATCAATAACCAGACAAGCAGGAAGTAGGGTGTTATCCTCCGGGAGCCTGAACCTGGGTAAACGCCTTGCTTGTCAGCCGTCGTGATCACCAGCGCTCATCTCTCTCCCCTTCAATCAACCCGGGGTACACAACCCAGGGATTTGCCGAGTCCACACCTCGTCAATTGGCGCCGTCTGTGGGAAAGAACGAGCGCTGGAACCATGGTCGCACCGGCTCCATCAACTTTGAAGACCGACGTCTGCATCACCAAGGAGCCAATCTGCTTCGGCTCCTTCGAGTACACCTTCCACCCGCCGGCCCACCGCTCGGTGTACGCCGATCTGCACGTAGGTATGTGCCTCACCTTCGGTACCATGCACTACTTCGTAGACAGCTGTGGAGTACTCAGATCCACGGCGATCGCACCGCCTGCGGTGGTGGCACCCGCATCTGCCGCGACTGCGCCAACCACGCCCCCACCTGCTGCGATCGCATCTGCTGCGACTGCGGCGGCAGCATCTTCGACTGCTGAGAAGATCGCGTCCGCCTCGACTACTCCGACCGCCTCCGCTGCGGCAGAGATCGCGCCCAACGTGGCCGTGCCATCAGCGTCTCCGGCTACCACGGGGATCGCATCTGCTACGACTACGTCGACCACCTCGTCGACCACCGCGCGGATCGAGTCTACTTCGACTACCTCGATCGCGTCGCTGGCAAGGCCAAAATCTACGTCAACTTCGACTACGTCGACCACACCCTCGCGCGCAACGGAGGTCGCGTCGTTCTATACCGCGCCACTCGCGTCTCCATCGAGCTAGTTAGTTTCATAGCTTTTATTTAATACACCGTTTGTGGTTTCGTGGTTTAGGCGTTCTTCGGGATTCTGACCCGCGGCGAGTCCGAAACTTTCCAAACCTTTTGGAATCCTTCTCCGGAGGCAAGCTAACGCCTTGCTATGAGCAGTCCCGCAATGTTGTTTGTTATTTGCTTATTGCCATGCCGAGTGTTTATATTTGTCTGCGTTCGGTATATGTTATGTCGGTCTGTTATTATTGTGTTCAATGTGTTACTTGGAATATTGCTCCTGCCATGTTACATATCACTTTGCATGTTTATTTATCACACTTACTTGCGTTACCAAACACACATCATTCTTGAGACAATGGACTGGGGGAACCGCCGCCGTCCATAGAATGGTGGAGTGATGTACCTCACTAAAACTTTAACGTCGATCTGCGAAGGCGCTGGTCGGAGGTAGCTCCGCCACAGTCATCCGGTTAACGTTTCTTTTCTAGTCAAACGAGAAGCCACTGGTCGGAGGTAGCTCCGCCACAGTCATCCGGTTGATGTTTCTTTTCTAGTCAAACGAGAGGCGCTGGTCGGAGGTAGCTCCACCACAGTCATCCGGTTAACGTTTCTTTTCTAGTCAAACGAGAAGGCGCTGGTCGGAGGTAGCTCCGCCACAGTCATCTGGTTGACGTTTCTTTTCTAGTCAAACGAGAAGGTGCTGGTCGGAGGTAGCTCCGCCACAGTCATCCGATTGACGCTTTTTGGACAGTGATACGTGGTGGCGCCATAGTTGCCCGGTCAATACGATATATTTGTTGCTTGAATTCTTGTATTGATCTGTGATGGCGCCTTAGTCACCCGGTCAATACAAGCTACTATTTCTTGAAATATTGTGTTGCTAATGTCTTGTCGTTTGATGATATATTATTATGATATTATGACTGTTGTGTTGGACGGAACATCTGTTGTTTGGACTTGTTATGATGAAACTTGATTAAATGAAACACCCCTCCAAACATCGATAGGGTCAGTCCATGGTGCCACTAATCTGAACATCGAAAGCACTACCACTGTCGCTCATATGGGCGGGCCTTGACCTACGTAACCTATTGAGCCTCCTTTGATGCTACCATTTTGGCAAGTCTAGTCGGTTACCTTTGTGGTCGGGGCTAGTCTTGCGAAGGTTCCGGAGCTAGGCGTCGCTCATGGGTTGGGGACGTGCCGGATTTACTTCGTCATAAGACATAGAGTTATGTCGGTAGCTATACAGGGAGTGTCTTGCTATCGTGAACGGTCATGTATGTGTATCAGGTCGTCTTAAGGAAGATTTCCTAAAGTACCGGCTATATGGTGCATCTAGATGAGTGGTAACTGCAACCTCTCGAGAGTATCAATCTAGCAGCTAGCCTTGTTCCTGGGATATGGAACACAGTTCAGTGTCGGTCACACTGTGTGTCTTTGTCGAGTCCGGAGGTTAAACTTAAGATCTGTTTGAGAGAATTAATGAACGACCTGATTTCACTAAATGAACAAATAAGATGATGCAGAGAATGTTGCCTTGAGATGTCGATGGTAACCCGAGATATGGGATGGCGGTGTGATCGTTGGGAGCCTAGAGTTAGGCCTGAGCCAACATCAACCGTGCATGCCCAGAGTGGAAAGATGAGGCCAGTGGGCCTAGCAGTGATCACAGGTGACGTTGTGTATTATTTGGTACCAACTGGTACACTCGTTTACTCGTCACAGGTAATCTCTTTGTATGATTGCCAGTGCATGATCCAAGCCCACCTGGCTTGGACTCTGTACTGGTGATACCCCCGTTGCTTGCTTATGACATGTTTGGTTGTCAATGCCATGCTACTTTTATGTCATGTATCTAGATTACACCTTGCCATGTTGTAGGATTTTATTTCCAAATGTATATCTTGTTGCATGATTGTTGGATTGTTCATGTCAAATGGTTATTCTTGTGAGTACGTCATTGTACTCACATTGGCTATTCAAATGGCTAGATTTTGGCGAGGATTCAACTTCCACCTTAGCAAGGACATGGAGCAGAAGCGTGCTAGGATCAGTAGCCCAGCCAGATACCTGTGGAGTGGAGCCATTGCCTTAGCCGTCTTCCGCTGCCAGTTAAACTCTGTCATGAGCCATGCTTGGCAAGATATTTTGTAATGCCTCGATGGCCTTGTAAACCTTTTGTAGCACTTTGAGCCTGATCGTGTAATGATTTCCGCTATGTTGCATTGTCGTAACGTGCGGCCAGATATCTTGGGTTGGCGCACGGGGCGACCGCCTCTCTGGAAATATGTGCCAGAGCGGGGTGCCACACTTGCTTAGCTCCGTCTTCATGTATCCAGTTACACTTTATCTTCTTCTCTTGATATAGATGATGGCTTGGAGATAAACATGAATGTTCACTCAATCTTCTTTTCCAAGCCATGCTTGCAATAATCTCAACTCTACACATGACCATTCTACATATAAACCCTTGAATAGAGCATTGATCATCATGTAATCTTCTAGAATCCAACACATGAACTCCAATCTTTTCCTATGGACAAGATCTAGAAGAATATCTCAATGCAAACATTAGTCCATAAGGATTGTCATTAATTACCAAAACCACACATGGGGCAACACATGCACTTTCAATCTCCCCCATTTTGGTAATTGATGACAATCCCTTTTACGAGGGTTTATATAATGAATTAAGCAACCAAGCAACACGATAAGCAAGGATGCAAGAGAACAAAGAACAAAACCATTTAAACTCTCTAAACTTCGCCCCCATTGGCATCGATTGCCGAAATGGGAGGAAAAATTTAGAAGGCCAATATAGTAAGAGCTCCCCCATAATGTGTGCATTTCTCATAATATGAGTGAAATCAAATGCACGTATCCAATGACGAATAGATGGGAAGGAGATCAAACTATATTGAGGATCCAAAGATTGCAAAAGAAAAAAAACAAATTGAAAGATACTTCAAAGAAAGAAGCAAGCAATCAAAAGGATCCGAAAACAATGTTCTAAACAACAAGAGGGAACTCCCCAAGGTACGTGCACAAAGTAGGATTTGCAAAGGAAAATGGTGTGCACAACATGGAATCCTCACTCCCTCCTAGATAATCTAGAACACAAACCAAAGAAGGTGTAGCAAATATGTCCACAAGCTTATTAAGATGCAAAAGGAATACCAAATGAAAGGCCAAGCTTGTAGCTTTTAGAAACCACCAAAGAATCAAAAGGAATAAAAGGTGGTTACTAAAGAATTGGAATACCAATTAAAGATGTAACTACTCTCATGTGTATAAGTTTCTAATTAGACATCAATCATGAAGATATAAATCCAAAAAGAAACATGCACACACAAAATAGATACAACGGTGAAGAACATGATATCCAAGAGGAAGTCATACATACATCAATAAGATCTTTGCTTAAAAGCATAGCACAAAGCTCAAATTTATCTTAAAGGGATATAGATGAACTTCCACCACACACTCATCATAGCATCAAAAATATCCACAAGGGATAAGGTGATAAATGGGATGCTCCGAGAAAGATAACAAGTATCGCAAAAGGCAAATGATTTTGAAGAAACATCAATATTGCATATGCGAGACATAGAGTAGAAAGTGCTAGATTAACATATTTGGGATTGGTGAATCATGAAAATGATTATATATATGCCCTTTGATATGTAATCATCTCGGCTTGCCCACATTTGCAATAAAGTTGTTTTGCAAGAACCAAATGAATTGCAACAAAAGAGACACATGCCGTGAAACAACCTACGCAAGGTTGAACGCTAGAAAAGTATGCATGAGGTAGATACTTGTTACCGAGATAGCCTTGGTGATGTAGAAGATAAGAGTTCATGATCATCTGAGCTTGGCTCCAATAAGCACATGGTGATAACACCTTCCTTGTAAATGAGACAAGCTTCCAATGCATCTCCAATGTACCTAAAACAAATTCAAGTACAAAATGGTACCCAAACTCATTGGGTCCAAAGTAGTTAGAGCAACTACAATACATAGGACAAACTCCACATAAATATGTGCATATTGATATGAAATTGAATTTCATGCACATCTTAGCCATTTAGGATTTGATGGAGTTTTATCCTATATATTGGATCAACGAAAGTAAGCATGCCATAAGATATACATAGTAAATATGCATGCACAAGACTTCCAAGAACCAAACGAGATACAAATTGGACAAAACACCAATTAAACCAAGAAATCACACACAATTGTGACAAGAAAGAAAATTGTCCAAATTATATCAAAGACCCAAATCAACACATGATTGGAGATACCACTTTGAAAAGATACCAAATGAAAGCAATATACCAATTGATGAAAATACCATCAATGAATAAACCAAACCCTCTACACTTTTCATGATGGCACAAAGTACCAAGACGAAAAATGTTTGTCTTCCAAAGAGACACATCATCGGGATCAAGCACCAAATGTAGACAACTAATGTTCAAACGCATATAGAATCGCTCCCTGATACGTCCAAAACATATCTACTTTCCCGAAGAGTTTTGTTGTTGTTTTACCTCTAATTTGGATAATTTGGATGCAACTAACACGGACTAACGCTGTTTTCAGCAGAATTGCCCTGGTGTCTTCTTTTTGTGCAGAAAATCAACTTTCGGGAAATCCCCGAAAATAATCGCGAAGGCCCTATTTTTCCAGAAAACCCACGGAGCCAGAAGGGGAGTCGGAGGCGGTGCACCGAGGCACCACGCCAGGGCCCGGCGCGGCCAGAGGTGGGCCTGCGCCCATGGGTGGCGAGGCCGCCTCGTGCGTCCCCCGGCGCTCCCCTTTCGACTACTTATTACCTCTGACCTAAAAACGTCGGGGGGTTCGTCATATTTTCGCGAAACACATCCACGCTCTGCCGCCACCGAAAACCCCAATTCGGGGATCAGAAGTTCTGTTCTGGCACCCTGCCAGGACGGGGATTCGGAGGAGATCATCACCATCATCATCACCAACGCCTCTCCATCAACCATCCATGATTCCCCCATCCATGTGTGAGTAATCCCCGCTGTAGGCTGAAGGGGATGGTAGGGATTGGATGAGATTGTTCATGTAATAGATGTTAGATTGTTAGGGCATGGTGCCCAGTATCCATTGTTAGTGCTATTTATCGTTGTTGCAACTTGTTGTGCTTAGTGCTTGACACTTAGGGCCCGAGTGCCATGATCTCAGATCTGAACATGTTATTGAATCATGAGTATAATTATGTTTTAGATCATATCTGCAAGTTGTATACACCTGTCGTTGTCCGAAACCCGAGGCCCCAAAGTGACAATAATTGGGACAACCGTAGGGGATGGTTGTGACTTGAGGATCACGTGTGTTCATGGAGTGTTAATGCTTTGCTCCGGTACTTTATTAAAAGGAGTACCTTAATTGCCAGTAGTTTCCCTAGAGGCCCCGCTGCAAACGGGCTGGCAGGACAGAAGATGTTGTGCAAGTTTCTCATTGCGAGCACGTACGACTAAATATGGAACACATGCCTATGTTTGACTAGTACTTGGATGCTTTGTTATTATCTACCTGCAAATGCCCTGTGTTATGACTATTACATGAGCTATCTCATCTATGCAACGCCCGTACATCCGTCCCTATGCCGACAGTATTTTAATCCTGCTGTTTACTGAAATCACTACTGCTGTCTTTGTTACGCTGTTGCTACTGTTACTTTACTACTACTGCTGTTATATCACCGTTGCTACTGATAAATTGTGTCGAGGAAGTTTACTTTCAGGTGCAGCTGAACTAATAATTCATCTGTTAAGGCTTATATTTATTCTTTGGCTCCCCTTGTGTCGAATCAATAAATTTGGGTTTTACTTCCCTCGAAGACTGTTGCGATCCCCTATACTTGTGGGTCATCAAGACTATTTTCTGGCGCCGTTGCCGGGGAGCATAGCTTTATTTATAAGCTCATCTGAAGGTAATATTATTCGCTGCAATTTATTTATCATGGGGAAAGCTTATGACAAGAAGGTGGCTATTTTGCCATCCACTACAAGGAAAGGTACAACTTTAAACACCGCTGCTGCTCTTGATTCACTGTCTGTTATTAATAGACTTATTACACCACCACATGTGCCTGCTTCACGTGTTGTTACTGCTGGATCTGAAAATATTTCTGATGAATTTGATGATGCTTCTACTGTGCTTAGTGAAAGTGGTTCGTTAGGTGCTTTTCTAGATGCTACGATTGCTAGGTCTAGACAAATTGAGAACACTGAAATGCCTGATGAAAATCTTATTACACCTGCTGCTTCACCTGGGTCGAGGGAATTCATTGATGATGATGATCCCGAGGAAGCCTATATAGATCTTGATGATGATTTTATTGATGAATGTATGAATTTTGAATCATCTGCTGATGCTAATGCTATAAGAAATCTTATTCAAAGGCGTGCTGTTAATTATAAATTGTCTCCTGATCCTAAGTTTGCTACATCTCCTATAAATATAAGAGATAAAGATTATGATTTTTCTGTGGATTTGTCTCTCATATCTGTTGTTGAGAAAGACCCTTTTTGTGGTACTGAAAATGAAAGTGTTGTAGAACACATGAACAAGCTTTCTTCTTTAAGTAGTTTGTTCTCTGATGATACTAAAAAACGCAGCTACTTTGTTACTAAAATATTTCCTTTCTCATTGAAAGATGATGCTAAAGCTTGGTTTAGTAATTTATCTCCTGGTTCTATTAAAGTCCTCTAGGTTTGATTGATGTTTTCTTCCAGAAATATTATCCTGCTAGTGTTCAACATGCTGCCTTGCAGAGAATTTTTAACTTCAAGCAATTACAGGAAGAAAACATGTCTGAATCTTGGACAAGGTTTTGCTATTTAATTAGGGTTCGACCGGGACATCAACTAGCTAAGAATGAACTTCTTGATATATTTTATAATGGACTAACTGTCGAATCTAGGACCTACCTGGATAGTTGTGCTGGTTGTGTTTTCAGGAAACGAACTCCAGATGAAGCTGAGGAATTAATGGCTAAGATAAGCCAAAATCATGAAGATTGGACTATACCTGAACCTGCTCCTATATCTGAACCTGCGCCAGTGCCTACACCAAGGAAGAGAGGTATTATTGAATTAGATAATGAAGGAATGAGAGAAGCCAAGAGGTCTCTTAAGGAGAGAGGTATTAAATCTGAAGATGTGAAGAATCTACCTCCATAGAAGAATTATGTAAGCCAATTCCTCAACCTTCGATTGAGGTACACTCTCTACAATATTTTAATGCTGGTGATGTTCCTTATGGTAAGCCTCCTGATCAATGCTTAGATGAATTTGATAATTTTATTGTTAAGCAGGAGCATTTTAACATGAGAGTGCAAAATCATCTGTTAGAAAATTCTCGTATTATTAGTAATTTGCGTGATGTTTTAGAAAGAACTGCTAATGACGTTAGAGGCCTTGTTAAACATTTTAATATGGTTCAAACTCAAATGGAGCAAATTACTAAAGTACAAAAAGATCTGCTAGCTAAGAATCCTAACAATGATGGGAAACATGCTTTTGGTATAGCAACTAGGAGTGGTGCTTCTACTCAGGATCCCTTGTATCCTGAAGGACATCCTAAAAGAATTGAACAAGACTCTCAATTAACTGAAAAACCTGGTACTTCTTCTAAGAAAAAGAAGAAGAAACATAAACATGTTGTAGAGTCCTCTGAACTGCTAAGGATAAAGAACCTGTTAATGACCCTAATAGTATATCTGTGTGTGATGCTGAAACTGAAAATGGTAATGAACATGTTAATGACAATGATAAGAACAATGCTAATGATAAAGAAGAAATTGAAGAGGATTCTGATGAGGATACTGAAAATAAAAAGTACACTAAAGAGGATTTTATTGCTAAGAAACATGGTAGTGAAAAGGAACCTTGGGTGCAAAAACCAATGCCTTTTCCTAAAAAGAAACATAAATCCAAGGAAGAAGAACACTACAACAAATTTTGTGAGTGGATGAAACCTTTGTTTTTGCAAATTCCTTTGACTGATGCTATTAAGTTGCCTCCTTATTCGAAATATATGAAGGATATTGTCTCTAACAAAAGGAAGATTCCTAATGAGGAAATTTCTACTATGCTTGCTAATTATTCTTTCAATGGTAAGGTTCCAAAGAAGCTTGGAGATCCAGGTATACCAACTATTCCTTGTTCCATAAAAAATAATTATGTTAGAACTGCACTTTGTGATCTTGGAGCAGGAGTAAGTGTGATGCCTTTCTCCCTTTATAAAAGACTGTATTTGGATAAATTGATACCAACTGATATATATTTGCAAATGGCTGATAAATCTACTGCTGTCCCCGTTGGTATATGTGAGGATGTTCCTGTTCAAGTTGCTAACAATTGCTTGATTTTAACTGACTTTGTTGTGTTGGAAATGCCTGAAGATGATAATATGTCTATTATTCTTGGAAGACCTTTTCTTAACACTGCAGGAGCTGTTATTGATTGCAATAAAGGGAAGGTTACTTTCAATGTCAATGATAAAGAGCATACTGTTTATTTTCCCAAGAAGCAGGATAAAATTTATGGTGTCAATACAATTGCAAATTTTAGTACTATCAAAGTGGGGAGTATTGATTGTCCTATATATGATCATCATGAAGGATACCAAAGTTTTATGGTGGGATCTATAGCCATTCAATGTAAGGTAAAATGATGGTTTCATGTAGTTTAATTTTTTTATGTCAAATAAAATATATTTGGTGGCAAGACTTGATCAACCTTGTTAACAAATACATTTTAGATGCATAAAATTGTTAAACAACATTCTCTCCTTCTCATCTATTTTACCTACTATTTTACTTCTGTCATTACAAATTTTTGTTGATGTTTAGTTCAGTTATAAAATTGTTTTTGCTGCTATTCATTGTTTAAAGTGCCCAGAAATTGCTCGAAAATAAAAGTTGTCAAAAATTTCTAGAAAAATTACGTAAATTCTTATTTTGAAAAATGGAACGTGTCAGTACCTGGGGATGACCAGGGGGACCCACCAGGCCGCCACGCCACGCCTCGGCGCGGCAGAGGCAGGGGGCGCGCCCTGCCCTGGCGTGGGTCCCACCTGGCCCTTCACATGGGGAGTTTCCTCCCCATCCTTTCTCTCTCCCAACCACACTCACCACCATTGCTCAAACTCGTGTTCTTGCTGCTCTTGCTCGAAATTTTTCGATCTCCTTGCTCAGCCCATCTTTGTTGCTGATATTCAGATCATTTGCTCTCCGGTAAGTGACTCCCCCGATTATCCAAGTAGAATTTTGTTTGGTTGAGTATATTCATAGTATTTTGCTGCTGTAGGTGACATGTTAAGTGAGCTTGCATGCTTGTTCTATGCTTAGATTAATCAACTTTGATGCATGTGTAGCCCTCTTGCAAGTTCCTCTAGTAGTTCCCTTGATTTAATTGTTCCAAAATTATTTTTTATGAGAGTTGTTGAAAAATTTCAGAGAAAGAAGATGGACAAATTTGCCTTTGGAGAGGTGTTTGAGAGACAAACACCACCCTCCTCAAGGGCAACCAGGTCCTCTAGGTCCAATATTCCTAGGCAGTCCTACAATGAAGACCTTATAGCACCAAGTATTGATGATGGGGAAGATTATGGTGATCCACATCCATCTGTTTTCCCATGTACTCAATTTTTGCAGGATGCAGGGATTTATGATGACTTCATGAGTATGATTACCAGAGTGGGTTTGAATGTATTTATGGAGGATAGGCGTATTCAGTATTCTAGGCTGACTAAAACTTTTGTTGAGAGTTTTAGATTTAACAATAAGCCCTATAAACCAACTGTTGATTTTAAGATCTATAATCGTGCATGCTCCATGAATTTGGATAAGTTTTGCAGGGTCATAGGTATTGCACCGTCAGGGACAGCAAAGAAGATCAAGACACAGCCAGAAGACCTGTTAGAACTTTATAGGGAGTTGAGCCAAGACGACCGTAGTGTGCAGCGTGGTAAGATAAGGAACATTCAGTTTCCAGCCATAAGGTATTTTACTTACTATCTGGCTAGGAGTGTTCTTGCTAGGGAAAATACTAGCAATATATCTAATTACCACCTAGCTTTCCTTTCTGCTGCACTCAAGAATAATACTTCCTATAACCTTGGTGCTTTGATTGCTCGCCGCCTTGCTACTAAAGGCCCCATTTTTGGAGGCATTATTGCCTCGCGTGTTTTAGCTGCATCTGGTTTTTCTGTTGATCCTAATGATGAGGTGTTAGTTTCTGAAAGACTTGACCTTGCTGCTATGAAACTTCATCAATTTGTTACTACTGGTTCATTTTCTGATCATTTGTTTTATAGAATTTTATTTCCTAATGAACCTGAGCGGGAAGTACCCTTGCCGCAACCTGTCTTGTTTAGCATTTCCAGGGAGTATCTATCGTTCTCAAAGGACGAATTGGACTCGCACCTAGGTGTGGTAGAGGTGCCCCGGTACCACGCGCAGTACTACCCCAAGGCGCAGCCGGAGGACCCCGTGGCTCCTCCTGAGGATCACGGTACATACTACTATGGTGGCTCATCCTTGTACTCATACCAGGAGGGAGGTCCCTCTTCGTCATACACTGATGACGCACCTGTGTGGCAACCGTGGTGATAATTGACTCCCACTTAGGCCAAAAGCCTAAGCTTGGGGGGAGGTACGCGTATGCTGACAGTTCACTCATCTCTTTCATATCATGTCAGTTCTTTGTATATCCATATTTCGCTTTCTTTTATTTGTTCTTTCTTGTGTTGTTTTATTTTCTCAAAGCCCCAAAAGACCAAAAATATTTCTGTTGTTTCTCTATCCTTTTACTTTGTTATTTCGAATTGTAGTTTCGTTTTATCTTTTTAAATTTTTGGTTTGATATTCAAAAAATCCAAAAAGATTTCCTTGTTTATCTGTTTCTTTCTTGCTCTGCTTTAGAATCGAAAACCCAAAAATATTTGTTGCTCTTCTTGTGTTTTGTATAGTTTTCCAGCGTTAACAGCCGTCCGTGACTCCACTTGGGGCTTGGATTTCATTTCGTATCATTTAAGTCATACAAGTGAAAGGCAATAATGACGATGTTCGACAACTCGATGTGGTGAGAGGCTGGTATGAACTCTATTTGTTTTCATTTTTGTACATATACTTATCCATATGGACATGCTTAGTTTGTCATGGTAGTGATTATGTTATTTAATGTTTGCTTGTTAGTTCATGTCTTCTTATGATCAATTCCAATTTACTGATTGTGAATAACACGTCATATAGATACTTGCTTGCATTGTTTTATTCGTAAAACGGTATGGCATTGTGGTATCCTCCTCTGAATTATTTACTTGAATCGACTTGGCACATGCTAACACATGTTTATGACTCAAAACAAAAGTCAATCAAAGCCTCGATGATTTATTTTGCCTCAGAGTTTTAGTATCACTTTTATGCCACTGCTAATTTTATTCTGTCGCAAGTAAGATTATGACGGTTTTGCTCTCTTTGTTGTCGCTTCCCAGTCTATTGCTAGCCTTCACCTGTACTGAGCGGGAATGCTGCTCGTGCATCCAAAATCCTAAAAACCAAGTTATCCCAAAGAGTCCACCATAAATTCCTATGCATGGTATTTCAAACCATTCCAAGTAAATTTTCATGTGCTACCTTTAAAAACCTTCATAATACTTCTCATTTTGTGACACTATTTTTAGCTCATAAGGACGTGGTAGTTGGGATTATTATCTTCCATGCTAATTGATTTCCTCAGACTAGCAACTTACATCTGCTTATCTACTTTTATTTCGCAAAAAGAGCTGGTTAGTCCACCTTAATATCTAAAAAGTAATGAAATAGACACTCCTCCATGGTTTGAGATTGTTGGCAGGCACCCGAGGATTCGGTTAGCCATGGTTTGTGAAAGGAAATGGTGGGGAGGGTGTCAAAAAGCTATAAAGTGCATGATATAATGCAAAGTATATATAAACTCTCGGAACCGCTCTAAAAGTTAGTTAGCATGGAAGATGATAAGAACTCTATTACTATTCGTTGACAGGAACGATCACCTCTCAAAACAATTTTGCTTCTGTTTTAAAAATAAAAAGCTCTAGCACATGTTAATCCCTGCTTCCCTCTGCGAAGGGCCTATCTTTTATTTTAATGTTGAGTCACCATTCTTTCTTTGAGCACTACTTCGAGAGCATAACTGTCATTCTTAGTGAAACGTACTTGTCCCAGAATACGGTTAACTGTGGTGTAACCTTGATGCTTTTATCTCTGATATCTTTATATCTAGTCTTCATTTAAACTTCAGAGGTGCCCGGGCATTTATGTTTTGCTGTACAAATACAGGCAAGCGAGATACCACTTTACCATATCTTATTACGAACATTGCAATCTTGCACATAGACATATTCCATGTTGTTTACTCTTAGTATGTTGGAATCTTTTCATGGTTGCATAATTATCAGGTTTCATTATTTACATATCTCCTATCATGAGCTACCTAAGTTTTGATCATAGTTCAAGTATGTATACATCACATGAAGCAAATGTGTTCGTAAAAGTTTTCTTTATCGCGTTCAGTTTGTCAACTAAATTGCTTGAGGACAAGCAATAAGCTAAGCTTGGGGGGAGTTGATACGTCCAAAACGTATTTACTTTCCTGAACACTTTTGTTGTTGCTTTACCTCTAATTTGTATGATTTGGATGCAACTAACACAGACTAACGCTGTTTTCAGCAGAATTGCCCTGGTGTCTTCTTTTTGTGCAGAAAATCAACTTTCGGGAAATCCCCGGAAATAATCGCGAAGGCCCTATTTTTCCAGAAAACCCACGGAGCCAGAAGGGGAGTCGGAGGCGGTGCACCGAGGCACCACGCCAGGGCCCGGCGCGGCCAGAGGTGGGCCTGCGCCCATGGGTGGCGAGGCCGCCTCGTGCGTCCCCCGGCGCTCCCCTTTCGACTACTTATTGCCTCTGACCTAAAAACGCCGGGGGGCTCGTCATATTTTCGCGAAACACATCCACGCTCCGCCGCCACCGAAAACCCCAATTCGGGGATCAGAAGTTCTGTTCTGGCACCCTGCCAGGACGGGGATTCGGAGGAGATCATCACCATCATCATCACCAACGTCTCTCCATCAACCATCCATGATTCCCCCATCCATGTGTGAGTAATCCCCGCTGTAGGCTGAAGGGGATGGTAGGGATTGGATGAGATTGTTCATGTAATAGATGTTAGATTGTTAGGGCATGGTGCCCAGTATCCATTGTTAGTGCTATTTATCGTTGTTGCAACTTGTTGTGCTTGACACTTAGGGCCCGAGTGCCATGATCTCAGATCTGAACATGTTATTGAATCATGAGTATAATTATGTTTTAGATCATATCTGCAAGTTGTATACACCTGTCGTTGTCCGAAACCCGAGGCCCCAAAGTGACAATAATTGGGACAACCGGAGGGGATGGTTGTGACTTGAGGATCACGTGTGTTCATGGAGTGTTAATGCTTTGCTCCGGTACTTTATTAAAAGGAGTACCTTAATTGCCAGTAGTTTCCCTAGAGGCCCCGCTGCAAACGGGCTGGCAGGACAGAAGATGTTGTGCAAGTTTCTCATTGCGAGTACGTACGACTAAATACGGAACACATGCCTATGTTTGACTAGTACTTGGATGCTTTATTATTATCTACCTGCAAATGCCCTGTGTTATGACTATTACATGAGCTATCTCATCCATGCAACGCCCGTACATCCGTCCCTATGCCTACAGTATTTTAATCCTGCTGTTTACTGAAATCACTACTGCTGTCTTTGTTACGCTGTTGCTACTGTTACTTTACTACTACTGCTATTATATCACCGTTGCTACTGATAAATTGTGTCGAGGAAGTTTACTTTCAGGTGCAGCTGAACTGACAATTCATCTGTTAAGGCTTATATTTATTCTTTAGCTCCCCTTGTGTCGAATCAATAAATTTGGGTTTTACTTCCCTCGAAGACTGTTGCGATCCCCTATACTTGTGAGTCATCACTCCCCCAAGATTTGTGCATTATTTATGATCTTGCATTGAATACAAAATGCACACAAATGGGATCATCACTCTCCATACATATTATTCACACACTAGTCATATTCAAGGAAAGCAATAAGATGCAAAGCCAATTTAAAGAATGATGTTCAACTCAATGTAGGATAGCTTCCTCAAGAATGAGATCATTGCTTCTCCTAACTCAAGAAAGCACAAAGCAAATTTTGAGTAGAGCAACAAGGATCCAAAAGATGCAAGGAAGACAAATGAGAGTTAGATCAAAATAAATCCTTGGCAATAAGAATAAGGCAAATTCAAAGCAAAAAACCAAAGTGAAGATGGTCTACAAATTCTACCACAATTATGATTATCGCTTGTCATGGACAAGGAGTATATAGAGATAATTCTCGGTGGTATATAGAAATGATATTGAAGACCAACTTCACAACAAATAAGCATATGACAAAGGATAAGATTTAAAAGCCATGCTTAGATAAATAGATATTCTTGATAGCTTTAAATATTCACGCGATCATGCAAAGCGACTCTAAAGAGTAGCTTGAAGCAATTGGTTTCCCAAAAAGATATATGAGAACATATTTAGGGAAAGCCATACCAAGAACGTCCATCACAAACAAGATCCAAAAATGAGTGATTAAATAAAATCATTTTAGCAAATATGGAACTTGTTTGAGCAACATGCCACATAGGAATAAGATTATTAACAAATCAATTCTAGGTGGCAATACCTCACATGTTCACATTTTCTAGGTTTGTAATATGCACATAGCTTATTACTCCCCCATAATGTGATAATCCAAATTTTCTTAACAAGAGGCAAATAAAACCAACTAGAGATAATTAATGGACATTATAGAATTTGAATTTCTCATGAGAATGACATACCACATAGAGAGTAGATAATATTGATATATCATCACTAAGTGGTATTCCTCATGTACACACATTTTTAGGATTGTGAAGTGCACGGAGCACGTCACTCCCCCAAAATGGAATAGTCCATTAATCTCTCAAAAAGAGAGCCAACAAGATAAGTTAACAAATAAAAGCAATAAGGCTCACCACAAGTAAATGGTGTGCAAACCAACATACACATTCTTGATTACTCAAGATAAGTAAGTAGAGAGCACAACACATACAAACACTAGCAAGGTACAAAACCTAACACATGCAAGGGTGCAAGCAACTTTCAATGTATATATGATTTACATAAAAGTTACCGCGAGGAGGAACATTGGATATGAGATAGAACAATATAATCCAAATGACTTGGCTTGAGATAAAATAAATGATGAAGATCCCTTAATTCTTCATGATGTAGCCAAGTCTCCAATGCCCTCCAACAACACCTATTGATCAAGTTTTTACTTGTTGGTCCCCAACCAAGTTGGGTCCTAAGAGATTAGTCACAATAGGCTTGGCAACCCAAATGGTTCTTTTCTTCACACCACTTTGAGTACCAACATATTTGGCAAACACATTGCCAACCTTATCCTTTAGAAGAGAATAAACATCATCAATTATAATGGGGTTGGATAAGGTACCATTAGTGCATGAAGAAGCAAAGTGACCCTTCTCATGGCATATGTAGCACCATTTGCTTCCTCCTTTCTTCTTAGCTGGAATCTCGACTTAAGGAGGGGTAGCTTGATTCTTCTTGGGAAGAGGCCGTTCTTCAACTTGAGGAACTTGAGTTTGAACTTGAGGCTTCTTCCCTTATTGCTTCTCACTAAGAAGTTTCTTCTTCAAAGGGCAAGATCTAACATAGTGCCCTTCAACTTTGCACTTGAAGCAAACAATCTTGGCCGGATCCTTGACTTGTTCTTCTTGATAGGCTTGGACTTGTTCTTGTTGTTGGAGTTGAATCCAAGTCCACTCTTGTCATCGGGGCGTCTTTGAACACTCAACACATTGTCAAGTGTGGACCTCCCAACATGACGCTTTTCCAAGTCTTTCTTCAAAGAAGTGACTTGGGCCTTGAGCTCATTTAATTTCTCTACATGGTTAGTGTCAACACAAACACTAGAGGAAGTAGAGGCTTTATTGTTAGAGCAACAAGGCATGGAAAGTAATTCATCACAAGATTTATTAGCAATAGTATGTGATGTAGAATTACTAGGACTAGCACATGGCAATAAAGCATTTAGAGAGCAAGTTGTGCCATTGTCCACATGGGGCTCACTAGATGTTACCTTTGACATAATAGCCTCATGAGCTAACTTTAGCTTGGCATAGGATGCTAGAAGATCATCATTAGAGCTAGATAACTTTTCATGAGTTTCTTCCAATTTCCTATACTTGCTAGTTAGCAACTCAAGTTGAGACCTTAGCTCAACATTTTCCTTCAAAATAGATGCTTCACAAGAAATGGAGTTAGTAGCACAAGCATCATTAACATTAGAAATGGAA
The DNA here is from genome assembly GCA_947311845.1 of Poa pratensis. Taxonomy (NCBI): domain Eukaryota; kingdom Viridiplantae; phylum Streptophyta; class Magnoliopsida; order Poales; family Poaceae; genus Poa; species Poa pratensis. The sequence goes on along the minus strand of CAMZMU010000036.1, from coordinate 24,960,692 downwards.
GAAGACAACTTGGCAAGCTCATCATTTTTAGATAGTTGAGTTTGGAGTTGATCATGAGACTTTATATGGAGATAGTGTTCACTTTCCAAAGCCTTGTGAGCTTTGTCAAGTCTCTCTATGTCCTCACTTAGTCTAGCATTGCCAACGCCAAATTCAACTTTTTCCTTTTTAAGCACTTTATATTGAGCAATAGCATGATCTCTTTCCTTAATGATTTTAGCAATAATAAGATCATTTGACTCATCAAGAGACTCAAGCTCTCCTCAAGAGAAACCCTATACTCTTCTTCTTCTTCTTCAAGAGAAGCTTTCAAGGAAGCTATAGTGATAGAGTTATCTCTCTCAATTTGACATTTCTCAAGAAATTGAGTTTCCAAATCCTCTATGATTTCCCTACTCTTAATAACATAAGCAATGATTTCACATAGAGGAGGGATAGCTTTACAACCTTTGGGGAGAGCAACAAATACCATCTCACCCTTCTTGGTTAAGGATTCAATATCAAAATGTTCTCCATGAGACTCCTCATCCACATCATCACAATTTGGATTCGAGGTGGGAGATACCTCGGAATCCTTAGCCATAAGGCAAACGTGATTAATGGGTGAAGAGGATGAAGAAATACTTGAAGCACCATATAAATCCATATCTTGTTCCATGGAGTGTTCGGTTTCCTCTACATTGTTAGCCAAACAAATACTACATAGAGAGCATATAATCATGAGATTTAGTTAAGCAACTATTACATGATATGCAAGGACTATCAACTCTAGCATGTATGACATTTGGAGTGCTAGAAGAGTTTAAGTCCAAAGATAGAACATTGCAATGAGATAGAGATGAAGTATAGTCAATAGAATATTCACCATCAACAAAGCAATTTCTATCACCACTCACCATATCATTACCTTGTGACAAATCACATGTTGGTGAAGTGGAAGAAGTTGTGAAATCATCACGGCCGGAGGTGGAAGGAAAACAATCATCCTCAATAATGTTGGACACTTCATATATATCTTGAAGCTTGGTCCAAATCTCATGAGCGTTCCGAAAAGGCATGATTGAAGCAAGAACTTCAACGCTCAAAACACAAATAAGGCCATTAGAAACACGAGTTTTGAGATGAGAGTTTTCCTCATCCTCTAAAGGTAATTCTTGGGAATCCTTAGGCGGAGCAAAACCCACATATACAATCCTCTTAATATAATTTGGACCCATGGCCCTAAAAAGATTAAGTATGCGAATTTTCCAAACATCATAATTTGTGCCATCGAATATGAAAGTGGGATCGTGCACTAATTCTCTAAACGACATCTTTTAATCTCTAGGCGGTAAAGCCCAAAAAGAGAGCCCAGTCTCTGATACCAATTGAAAGGATAAGGATGTCGCCTAGAGGGGGGTGAAAAGGCGATTAAAACTTTTCCGGATTAGGCTTGATAATTGCGGAATAAAACTAGGTGTTTAAATTAACAAGCCAACAACCTAAATAAACTAGGTTCACCTATGTGCACCAACAACTTATGCTAAGCAAGACAAGCAACAAGGTGGTAGAAATATAGAATACTTCAAGCACGAAGACTATCACAAAGTAAAGTGCATAAGTAAAGAGCTCAGGTATAGAAATAACTGAGGCACGCGGAGACGAGGATGTATTCCCGAGTTCCTCCTTTTTAGGGGAGTACGTCTCGTTGGAGAGGTGTGAACCAACACAATGGTTCAACAACCACAAAGGTTTAACCTTCTTCTCCGATGAACCGTACCACAAAGGTTTGGTTCACCTTCCACTATCGGAGTCCTTCGAGGCGGAAATCCGGAGCCTTTACAACAACGATCCGGGGCACAACCCACAACGGGATTGGGGGCTCCCGGACAGCTACAAGTGACCACACAAGGGTCTCAACCACCACACGGGCGTCTAGGGTCCAAAGACCCAAGAGTAACAAGTTCACAAACTTTCAACTTCCACGAATCCTCGTGGAGAGCACAAACCGATGCACAAAGCAATGGCAAGAGCACAAGTGCTCAAATCCTTCACTCTCAAATCCCACCAAAAGCAACTAATGCTTATGGGGGGAGAAGAGAGGAAGAACAAAGAAGAACTCAACAAATGAACTCCAAGATCTAGATCCACTAGGTTCCCCTCACTTAGAGGAGAGATGGATTGGTGGAAATATAGATCTAGATATCCTCTCACTTTTCCCTCAAAGATATGCAAGAATCATCGGAGGAATTGAGAGGAGGCAAGCTTTTCCAAGGTCAACAATGGAGGAGAGAGAGGGGAAAAACGTGCTACTCCAAGGAAGAAGAAGGGGAGGGGTATTGGAGGCCGGATATTCCGGCTTAAGTCAGCACCGGAATATCCGGCCTACCGGAATATCCGGCCCCCCTTTCGAAATATCCGGCCCAAATCTCCGGGGGACTACAGAGAGCCGCACAAAGCGACGTAAAATCGAGTTTTCGCTAATTTTCTGGGGGGGCGGATATTCCGGTCTGATTTAGGCCGGAATATCCGGTCTGCAGAAAACTGACAGAAACAACGATACGAAAACTGCAATAACTTTTTCATCCGGACTCCGATTTCGATGATCTTGGGCTCGTTGGAATCGCAACAAAGATCCCTTCAAGATTATGCAGATAAATATCATAGTCCATCATGTGAGGAGGAATCCAAATGTAGAAAGGTAAAACCTCTCTAAAAAAGATGAACCGACAAAACCTCCAAAACCGAAAACGCAACAAGTTTTACATACAAAATCCGTTTTCGGTGAACTAGAGCTTGGTATGGAGATGAACACAAGATCTAAATTCTCACATGGATAAAAGTCAAATAAGAACCAAGAAAGATGATATGCCAAGTATGCAAAGGTTTAATCTCTCCACAAAGATGCGATCAAGTTACTCACTTGAGAGCCCCTCTTGATAGTACGTCGTCTATCCTATAACCCGGTCTCCCACTAACACCACGAGACCGGTAAACTAGAAACCCTATCAAGATCATACCTTTGCCTTACGCATTCCACTTGAGCTAGATGATGATGATCTTGACTCTCTCAAGTTGGAACACCTTTCTTGATTGTGCTTGCTAGCACATGCTTGATGAAGACTTCTCCAAATACTCCCCCATACACCATTATGGGAGAGCCTCGCTTAGCTCCGTCTTCATGTATCCACTTGCACTTTATCTTCTTCTCTTGATATAGATGATGGCTTGGAGATAAACATGAATGTTCACTCAATCTTCTTTTCCAAGCCATGCTTGCAATAAGCTCAACTCTACACATGACCATTCTTCATATAAACCCTTGAATAGAGCATTGATCATCATGTAATCTTTTAGAGTCCAACACATGAACTCCAATCTTTTCCTATGGAAAAGATCTACAAGAATATCTCAATGCAAACATTAGTCCATAAGGATTGTCATTAATTACCAAAACCACGCATGGGGCAACACATGCACTATCAGCACACTTACACCTGCAGCAATGGCAAACCGGCGTGAGCAAGGCTTATGCTACAACTGCGGTGAGCGGTTTGTGCCTAGCCACCGCTGCAAGAAACTCTTCGTCCTAGAGATTGATCCGGATGCAGCTGACGATGTGGAAGATGCAGATTAGTCCAGCTCAAGGATGAGCTGTTTAAAAAGGGCGGAAGAGATGTTATGTGGGGCCAGACCTACATGAGGCGCCACAAGACCAGGGAAAGGTCCACGACAGAGATTTAAAGGCATACGTATCCCTAGTTATCCGTATCAGTTTAGATCTCTTAGAGATAATTTCTTGATACTCAAGTTAGTTCTTTCCTAAAGTTGTTAGTTTGGCTTAGCCTCCAATTTGTATGCTGGCTTTATATGCATAGCACTATCGATCAATAATCAAGCAAGAAAATAGTCTCAATTATCTTCCCAAGTTTCTCCCTGCTCCTGTTGTTTGGCAGCTCCCTCTAGGTTGGGCGTCGCACCTCACCTGTCCAGGCCATCTCGTACCAGCCTTATGGCTATTATCCTATCTCCCTACCACGTTCATAACACACGAGTATAGAACTTTTGACGAAGGATTAAGGATCGGACTAATGGAATAGCAAACCCACTTATTGGTTCTGGTCCACTCAACACGTCCCGTGGACACGTGGCCAAAAAATCCTTGGTCGGTTTGTGACCAAACCGCTCATACACGAGAGTCCAACGACAGGTGTTCAAAAATTTGAGAGATGAGTAACCAATCTACTCCTTTCGAGTAATTTTATTGATTTTATTAACGTTGAGTTCCCTCAATAGTATATACTGCTAATCTACGAGATGGGTACCTCGTGGGTAAGGGTCCCACCGCTATGGGGTAAATAACGTTTTTATACTAAGGGAGAAAAATAGCGCGCTAGCAAAATAGCACGAGACTTAAATATGCTATTAGCGTGCTATTAAACTATATAATGATTTATTTTAGCGAGAAAATTCTCACACTATAGCGCGCTATTTTTTCCATTGTTTTATACTCGTGGGTAAAGGTCATCCTTAGTTGTGTTGCCCTTTGAAGTGATGGTCCACTGCCAAAATGTGGTCCATCAAATTCGAGGAAACTTCTCTAGACCTCTTGTAAGAGGGCCAAACAGTTGTGTTGCCTTTGAACTGTTGGTCCAGTGTCAACATGTGGTCCATCAGACTCAAGTCCACTTCTCTATAGACTATAGTAGACCTCCTGTAAGAGGGCCAAGCACCCCATAAAATCAACGGCCTGCTACTACTAGTTAATTTATATTATTTATTCTTTGAACAAGTTGAGAAATTGATACGTCGAGAACATGTAAATCCGGCTTTGGGTACGGGCGAAGTTCATGGTGACTATATTGTGTTGACGATAAATTTCGCCGTTTCTCTAACCCGTCTAGTGACCAGCGATTACACCGAGTCTTAATTGATTACTAGTTGAATTTCGGCGCGTCGGCACGCCGTGCCCTTGGTGGATATTTCTGTGAATATAACCTGTTTTTTTGTTTTACTTCCATAATATATTTTGTGAATAGAAATTGTGGCGTTGTTTGTATAATGCATTTATCTTTCCATAAATATTACAACTTATTGAGTTAATGCGAAGACAAACCAATTGTTTTACTGGTTAAACACGAATTTTAGTTTTTTTTTACAAATCTATTACAGCGAACTGAAATTGAAAAAGGTAATTCATAATTGTTTTGTGAACAAAATTGTCTTGCATTTATTTTTATTTTTTTGATCATTATTCGAATGTTGTTTTAATGCAAAGCAAAAGAAAAGCAAAAAAACAAAAGAAAACAAATACAAAGATTTAATTTCAATGTTTGTTGCAATTCTATTACAACAAACTGAAATTCAAAAAGGGGAATTACAGTTGTTTTGTAAGCTAAAATTTCGTGCAATTATTTTTATTCATGGTGATCATTATTCCAATGTTGGTTTACTGCAAAGCAAAAGAAAAGAAAAAAACAGAAGAAAACAAATACAAAGATAGGGTTAGATGGAGATGAGATGTCATTTTCACAATTTTTATATTTGATATTGTAGTTCTTTTAATTAAACATGAATTCTATTGTTTAATGATGCATGGAAATGTGTTAGCTGTGAGGATCTTGTTTTTGTGAAAAATTTGGTATATTATTTGTTTTTTTTTTTGAATTATGGATTGAAATATATGAATTTTACAATTTTCTGCATTTTCTGTATTTTTTTAGAAGCTGACAGGCGGGACCCACTTGGCAGGTTTTTTTTTTGGAAAATGAGAAAAAATCTGCTGAGCGGGGCCCGCACGTCAGCGTGTGTGACACGCGCGACGGCGGCCACCGCCAGCTCTGCCGAGCTCCGGCGGGCAGCTGCGCGCGCGCGCCGGCCTGGGTCTGCGCGGAGCCGCGCGGGGAGGTGGGTGGGCGGAGCCTCGGACCATTAGGTCGCCGGAGCGGGCGCCGGTGAGAAAATACGCGGCGGCGGACGGCGAGCGCGGCGTGGATGAATCCGAGCCGCGTGTGCCGTTCCGGCAAGCGATACTCGGCGAGGACGGAGAGGCCGCGACGGCGGAGCTGCTGACAGACGTCGATTTGAGCGGGGAGGCGCGTAGCGGCGCCGGCGCGCGTCGGCGGCGGCGGGGAGCTCCGGCTCGCGCGGGAGAGAGAAGAGGGAGAAGGCGAGCTGTGTGGGCATTTTTGCACGGAGGTCCCTGGGGTTTCCTGGAATTGCAGATCAGTCCTTTGCGCCGACGGGAACCGTCTGATCCAGATCGGACAGCGCGGAATCGTGCGCGCACTGTTGTTACTGTAGGTGAATAGTGACGGGGTGACGTGGGCGCGTCGAGGGGAGGCTGAACGGGAGGGCTTTTATATCTCTACTAATAATATTCGAAGCTGCCGTGATGGTACGTTCGCGTGGTATGTCAGGTGGTGGTACGTCGCGCGCGTGCTTTTCAGCCAACTCCGATAGGAATCAGAATCACTCCTGATTACGTTTACGTTTAAATTAAGCAGTTCGGATCGTTTACGTTTAAACTAGGACCGATGGTTGTGGTACGTCGCGGCATCCATCGGTAAAAGACCACCACGCCGGGCAACATGCGTACGTAATCAGCGATGCCGGCTCCTCCGGCCCGGCGCCCGGCTGCTCGTCCGTCACGGCAGTACTCCGGACCAGCGCGACCGCCGCTCAACGCGCCTTTCCTTTGGCCCGTCGCCTCGGCGATAAACCTGCCCGCTCGACCCATGCGCCTGGAGCCCTTTGGAAGGAATCGGAAAGGGAGCAGCAGCAGCTCGTGCCATGGCCAACCCGTCATTTAGGAAGGACCACGAGTCGTCCCAGTTGTTAGGAGCACATATGAGATATGCAGCGAAACGCATGTCCAACAGATCTGTTTATCGTCCCATTCGTTTCAACCAAATAATCCATCCATCAACCTGATGGCACAGATGCAAATGTTAGACCATGCGTCCCAAGCAAATACTCCGTCCACCAGGCTGATCATACAGATGCAAAGGCATGCTTGGTGATGATCTGCATATTACTTGTTTCGCTTGTGTCCAACTGGTTTACCAAATAATGATCTATGATCTACCTAACATCAGTGGCTATATTCTTAATTCAATCCTGCCATTGTAAGATTTTTTTTGTCTGTTTACAAAAGATTGATCCCTCGTACTGAAAGTTCGCAAGTTTATGTTTGTATGTTAAGGTATAGTGTTTAAACTGTGCATATCAGTTCAAAGATTGAGCTATTCATGTGACTTTTAAGTCTCAAGTTAATTGCAGTCACCTGCCACATTATTATTAACTATTAATTATATTTTTAATAATATTTTCATGAAGAAAACCAGTTTTTTTTACTAAATAGCAACCCCTGAAATATATATGCACAGTATGGGGAAAATTACATTTAATCAAATAAAGATCTTACCTGGCGTCTTCCCCAAACAATATCTAACCTGACGCCCCCCGCCATGCCAACGAGAATTTTCTTTGTGCGTCTCCATGTCAAAGAATTTATCTCACCCGTTGCAACGCACGGGCATTTAGCTAGTATAGATAGTATGAGTGTTCCATACTTCCATGTCAATTAAAAACATGTAAATCAATTCCTGTTAAGCTGGTTCCACGGCTCAAAGAAAAACTGATTTCAGTGTATTGCGGGTTTTGTTCCCGATCAGAATTCAGCTGCTACACTAGCGGTCGAGGAAACGACCTTTATCTGCATATACCTAGGACAAATATACGGTGATGCTTAGACCTATCAATGCCCCCTTGGCTGAAAAAACTTGGTGGAAATGTCATGCAAAGTCAGTGGAATTGAATTAACATTGGATTTCCGCACTAGTGAAGCAAATGCTGAGGTTCAGAAAATAATGTCTTACAATCTGTAGCGCATCAACTCTGATCATTTCGTTTCAATCATTCCAAGAGCGTGACGAAGCTGCATGCATTGGCAACTCCTGATCCTACCCTTGCCCGGTCAATAATGTGTACCACGAAATGGACTACAGGCTCCCAAAACCGAAGGATTTGTTCATTGTCAGCAATGCGACACCAAAAGATTCCTCAATACAGATAAGCCTACTATGTGGAACTCCTGGAACTAGCTTGGAAGGAACAACATTTCGCTGAATACCTACTTCTGCTTAACATAGGTCTGTAGAATGCCGCAGGAGAGAACACGATTCTATGTACATGCCGTGCTTGGTGAAATCTTATATGTACATGTGTAGTTAGAGGATAACCATGATCGTCACGAAAGCTCAGGTGCTTGGAGTCCTCGGACGGGACTTGTTGGGTTTCAGAAACCGGAAGAATTCATCAAGCACCATCTCCCCACCGTTTACGGGGTCAAAGCTGCATCTGTAGAAACTAAACACACCACACAAAAAGACCGACGCAGTTAGCGAAAATCAAATCCCAGCATATGCAAATGAAAGATAATGCAATAGACAGCAACCGGGATCGATGTACATGGAGAACTTGCCCTGTTGTCAAACTATCAACCCAACAGCAAACCTAAATGAGATACATTGTCCCCATCTAACTATGCAATGCTACGATATTTTATGATCATAATTGCCCAAGAAGGAATCAGAACAAACATAAATAATAATTTAAATTGAATATCTTACTTCTTTTATCATGTTTTTTTTTTCATGAACGAGCAATGCAGCTTTATTATTGTGCTTCATTGAACATTTTTGTAATATTGGCTACTAATATTGGCGGAATTGCAAATTATTGTTGTGCTTCATTGAACATTTTTGTAAAGAACAGAGTACCTGCCATCCAGACCAATCATCATCACAGTGGCTTGATCTCCAAATGCTGTAATATAGCGTGTTACTTCTGGCAAGCGGAACTGAGCAAATGACCATTCTGAACTGAAATATTTTGGCAGAATCCCTGGAGAAATTCAATATGCATAAGTTGGAATAGTCAAGATAAGATGGAAAAGAGCAAAATAATCTCAATTTCCACACTGAAGAAATTTTTGACAGGCTACCATGCAGACTTAGGCTAATATGTACATCATGTGCAGTTGTTCCCTCCTACTTCAAGGCCCCGTATTAGAGTTACATAAAATACATTCATTTCTACAGTAACATACCCACCAAACACAATGGATGCCTGCCAGAACATGTAGGGTAAGACGACAAAGGCAGGACACAACTGACTCCACCTAAACCTAGGACGTTGAAACAGCATGACAATTATGCCTTTGCTATGCTTGTTTGTTATCTTTCATTATTTAAATGGGAAATGTTGACGGCTATGGATTTCATTACCAGTCCAAACAAATGGGATCATACAACTGGCCCGGGGTACTACAACACACGCGAACTGCTTGGCTTCATTTTGATTGAAATGAAACAAGGACAGACTGTTCAAATTCCAGCAATCTAAGAAGAATGAAAACGAAATGGAAAATTATACTACAGGCACACTGTGCTTCCCCCATAACAATCTGATATAAGCACCTTTCTTACCACATACAATAATCAGACAACAATTTTGCTGCTAACTTCCATGACATTTTGATGGTACCAAGGTGTAGAAAATGAGAAGAGATGTGCCACTTTACCAATTAGAATGTAGAATCACACTTGGTGGGTGTAAAGAACAAATCGATTGTGTTATGAGATAAATAAATGGATTGACCCAGCCTTGAAAGAATAACAGAAGTGTGAATTTGTAGATGTTTCACAAAAGACTAGTGAAAATAACCAATGAAAAGGTGATAATATGTATTTTCAAAGTGGTTAAAATGTTGAAAGAATCTAAATCAACTAGAGGGTTGACTACGAGAAGCAGAGTATTCTCACCTTTCATGAAAGACAAGGATGAGCTCACATTGGATCCAGTGTTTGTTAGTAAAACTGGATCGACAGAACCAGATGAGTGACTGCGATCAATTTGTCGACCAGCAATTGCAGATTTCCCATTACTTGCATCTTCCCCCCCAGCTCTGACTCGCAAGCTGAAAATATGCATTGTTCCTTTGTCACTAGACACTGCCAACCACTGCACGTTTGGTGATAGTGCAATGCTATATATCTCAGCTTTATCTACTCCTCTGCGCACCTAATATTCAGGCAACTAAATCATTACTGTCCATTTCTGAAACTTATAAAGGTAAACAAAGCAGAGATAAAAAATTCAGGAGAACTCAATATACTGATATTACCAAAATTACAAAGCACTAAAGGAAACTAAGGAAATTGATAAGAGATCATTTCATAGCCTCACCTCCTGCAAACAAGTACCATCGACCGTGTTGAATATTCTGATCAAAGTGCCCTTAATACTGGCTGTTGCCAAGAAGAGTCCATCCACAGTCATTGCCATGCATGAAATATTGGAGTGATGAGCTGTAATAAGCTTGGTCGCCTGCAACCCAAAATGCTCAACCCGAACAAGTCCTTGACTAATCCCAGGGTAGGCCATTACTGAAGTGTCTGTATGATACGAGAGGCAGCACAGTCCATTCGGGTTCGGCGTGGTCTCGATCTGATGGATGAGCTTCATATCCGCAAAACTGTAAACAGATATCTCATCCTCGAGAACGACCACAAAGTACCTCCTCGACAATCTGACTGCTAGAATGTTGGACCTGAATGAGAACTCACTGCGATGGTCCTGGTGATCATCATAGATCATCAGTTTGTTTTGTGGATACTGTTTGTCGGATCCCCCACCCACAACACCGAATATGTTGGTACGGAACAGCATCTCAGCAATTCCAAACCCTCCGTTCCCCTGAACCCTCCTTAAGGTCTCTATAAATGGTTTGCAACTGAAGATCCTGAAGCCATTGGTTGTGGCAGCAGCGAAGCAACTGTGGTCTTGGTTCCAGCTGACTGACAGCAGCTCAACATCCTCCTCCTCGACGTCTTGGCCGCCTGCGCTAGCTAGGCTCACAGGGCAAGATGATGACCGTGACGGTGGCGTCCGAAACGGCCTGAGCGTCTCGCGGGGGTTCAGACCCTGTGATGTGGATACCTGAGATGCCATGATGGTACCAGACAGTGCAGGTGCCCTTCTTTAGAATAGCTAGCCCGGTTTGGTTGAACACCTGCAGCAGTTGTTTGGTTCTGTCAGCACCTCAAAATGGATGACGAGCATGAACTGAATCCTAAAAGGATAAGCACTAGGAATACTCTGTTCAAGGATGTAACCAGTCAAATGGAAGCATTTGTTACTGCTGAGCGGGAGTTGAAAGTAAAATATTACTGAAATTAGTAAGAGAGGATCGCCTAAAAGCTAAAACTGACTAAAATCCAAAGCGCGGCACAACGGTCAGCAGAGTACGTGAACAAACTACGTGGCTTGTCTATCTTCATATGAACTATGCAGCTTGCGCATTCAAAATCTATTCGTAGCTATGTCAGTCTGAGCGTCCAATTTCGGCGCCCGGACGCAAAGACTCGAGCTTTCCGTGTCCGGTGTCCCCCCACCTAAACCGCCCCACCACGCAGCCGCCGCGCCGCAATTTAAGCAGCGCAATATACAGCTAGATCCACTCGAATCGGATAAAGAACAGGCGGGACTGCGGGGGCGGCGGCGCCTGAAGCTTCGCCCGCGTCGAACCCCCCGAGCGGAGGAATACCCAGGCAAGCCAGCACAGGGGGAGAGAGAGGGATGTGGGAGGAAGAAGGAGAGAGAAAGAGGGTACCTCCCGGCGCGCGTGGACGGAACGAGTAGAGAGGTGACGCCGGCCGGTGCGCGAGGCGAAGAAGGAGAAGAAATCGAACGAGGAAGAAGCAACGACGACGGAGTTCGTGAGGCCGGAGCCGGGTTACGCACGTATCGGGTCTCCTTTCGGGCTTGGGTTTCGGCTCGAAGTCGGGTTGGGCTTTAAGGAGTTCAGAATTGAAACTCGGATCGCCTCGCAAAACTCGCGAGTTTAATCGTCTAACTTGTTTATAATTTAATAAAACTGTTAACATGCTTTATAATAGCTTTTTATATAGTTGTTTTAATTATTTGGATATGTATGATGCATTTATCACAACAATTAATGATAATATCTAGTCGCTAATTATAATAATCAGGAAAAAATGTTCACAAATCTCTCGGTTGGAGTCTGGACCCCTCCTTCCTCTCGCGACCCGCGTCCCCCCTCCCTGCTCCTCGCTCCCGCCGTCGCCAGTGTTCGTGCCGGCGGCGGACCGACGGCCTTTCCCCTCCTGGTTTCGGACGGCGCGGGGCAGCCCGGCTCCAGGTGGTGCAGCTCGGGTGGCGGATGGGGTGGCGGGGTGACTGTGGTGGAGCTCGGCCCTGCATGCCCAGATCTGGGCCCTGTGGGCCCGATCTGGGTCATGGCGGGTTTGGCCCTGCTGCCTCCGGTTGACCTGATGAACTGCTCGTGACGGGGGATGGCAGCAATAACACCGCGCCTGCTGCAACGTGGCGGCGGGAGCTTCGCGGGCCTCTCGGGGTCCGGCCGAGCCTATGGGGCCGATCTGGAGGGCAGCGGCGGTGGCGGCCTACGTGCAGCAACATGGCGGCGAGGACTTTACGAGTCCCCCGGGATCGGCCAGGCCTGTTTGGCCTGGTGTGTCTTGATGCCGTGTCCGGTCGGCACCCGTCGATGGCGGTGGAGGATGCCCTCCAGGTGGCTGTGCTGCTGCCGTCCTCCGGCTCCAATGGCCTTGTTTGCTCTTGTCCTTGTGTCCGGTCGGCTACCGCCTATGAAGGTGGAGGTTGTCCCCTCCCGCACGGTTGTGATACTGCCGAACATTGTCGATGGCTGCTCCGTCTCCGGTCGGTCGGCCCTGCAACGTTTGCCATGGTGAGACGACGATGGTGACTACTGAAAGGATAAGGATGTCGCCTAGAGGGGGGTGAATAGGCGATTAAAACTTTTCCGGTTTAGGCTTGATAATTGCGGAATAAAACTAGGTGTTTAAATTAACAAGCCAACAACCTAAAAATACTAGGCTCACCTATGTGCACCAACAACTTATGCTAAGCAAGACAAGCAACAAAGTGATAGCAATAGAGAATACTTTAAGCACGAAGACTATCACAATGTAAAGTGCATAAGTAAAGAGCTCGGGTATAGAAATAACCGAGACACGCGGAGACGAGGATGTATTCCCGAGTTCCTCCTTTTTAGGGGAGTACGTCTCGTTGGAGAGGTGTGAACCAACACAATGGTTCAACAGACACAAAGGTTTCACCTTCTTCTCCGATGAACCGCACCACAAAGGTTTGGTTCACCTTCCATTATCGGAATCCTTCAAGGCGGAATCCGAAGCCTTTACAACAACGATCCGGGGCACACACACCCACAACTGAATTGGGGGCTCCCGAACAGCTACAAGTGACCACAAAAGGTCTCAACCACCACAAATGTGTCTAGGGTCCAAAGACCCAAGAGTAACAAGCTAACAAACTTTCAACTTACACGAATCCTCGTGGAGAGCACAAACCGATGCACAATGCAATGGCAAGAGCACAAGTGTTCAAATCCTTCACTCCCAAATCCCACCAAAAGCAACTAATCCTTATGGGGGTAGAAGAGAGGAAGAACAAAGGAGGAGAAACACCAAGAACTCCAAGATCAAGATCTACTAAGTTCCCCTCACTTATAGGAGAGATTGATTGGTGAAATTATAGATCTAGATCTCCTCTCACTTTTCCCTCAAAGATATGCAAGAATCATGGGAGGGATTGAGAGGGGGCAAGCTTTTCTAAGGTCAACAATGGAGGAGAGAGAGGGGAAAAACGTGCTTGGCTTGAGGTAGAAGAAGGGGAGGGGTATTTATAGCCCCTCCCAAAATATAACCGTTACAGTAGGAAAAACCGGATATTCCGGGTCAATTTAGGCCCGGAAAATCCGGTTCAGAAGTTGACCAGAACGCGAAACCTTCTGGAGGGAGCCGGTTATTTCCAACCGTATATTTTCAGAAGGACCGGAATATCCGGTTTTCTGAAAACTGACAGAAACAGGAAAACGGAAACTGCAATAACTTTTTCATCCGGACTCCGATTTCGATGATCTTGGGCTCGTTGGAATCGCAACGAAGAGCTCTTCAAGATCATGCATAGAAACATCATAGTCTAACAAGGTAGGATTAAAACAAATGCAGAAATTTAAACCTTCTCTATAAAAGAACAACCTGTAGATCCTCCAACATCAAAACTCAACAAGATATTCATCAAGACTCCGTTTTCTATTATCTTGGGCTTGTTTCGAAGATAATCACAAGCCCTACAAGATCATGCATATACACATCATAGTCCATCATGTGAGGAGGAAACCACAAGGAGAAGTTTGACCTCTCTAGAAAAGATAAGCCGGTAAAACCTCCAAAATCAAAAAACGCAACAAGATATGCATATGAAATCCGTTTTTGATGAACTAGAGCTTGGTATGGAGATGAACACAAGGTCTAAATTCTCACATGGATAAAAGCCAAATAAGAACCAAGAAAGATGATGATGCCAAGTATGCAAATGTTTGAGCTCTCCACAAAGATGCGATCAAGTTACTCACTTGAGAGCCCCTCTTGATTGTACGTCGTCTATCCCTATAACCCGGTCTCCCACTAACACCATGAGACCGGTAAAATAGAAACCCTATCAAGATCATACCTTTTCCTTGCGCATTCCACTTAAACTAGATGATGATGATCTTGATCTCTTCAAGTGGACCACCTTTCTTGATTGCGCTTCGCTTGGTGAAGACTCACATATCGCTCCCCCATACACCAAGATGGGAGAGTCTCTATAAGGCACATCTTCACTTGACCAATATCTCTAAATGGGTGACAAGCTTCAAGCATATGATTTTTCGATATGTTTCTCTTGAACTTGCACTTCATCTTCTTCTCTTAATATATATGATGGCTTGGAGATAAACATGAATGTTCACTCAATCTTCTTTTCCAAGCCACACTTGCAATAAGCTCAACTCTAGATGACCATTTGTGTGGATCACACCTTGAATATTACTTTGGTCATCACTTTATCTTCTTCTTTCAATCTTGATACCAACACATGGTGTTCAAGCATTGCCAATGGACAAGCCCTACAAGGATAGCTCAATGCAACCATTAGTCCATATAGATTGTCATTAATTACCAAAACCACACATGAGGGCTCATGCACTTTCAACCATAGTTTAAAAAACCGGACCGGACCGTCGGTTGAACCTGAAAAACCCGGAACCAGAGCCCTCACCAGTCTGTTTAGCGCACTAGACCGTCCCCGCTAGCGAACCGGGAAAAACTGGACGAACCGCGGTTAGACCGCGGTTTCGCGGAAAACCGGACGTTAACAGACCGCCGGTCCGACCTGAAATGCCATCCTCGCGCGACAAGGATCAAACATGGGACCTCCCGTGCGCGCGGAAGCAGTACTACTACACTAGCCACAAGACCTGATGAAGGTTCGTGTCAATGTACTACGCGTATAGTTTAAATATATTTAATTTTTCCAACATATTATTAATATTTCTTTGTTATTTTATATTTAAAAAACTGGCAAGGGAACCGAGAAAACCGGCGGTCTAACCAGTGATCCGCGAACCGAGACCCTCACCAGTTCGATCGCCGGTCCGGTTTTTTAAACTATGCTTTCAACTACAAGACCGTGGTGGCGTATGTTGGTGGGTGGCAAGTTTGGTGGAGCGCTACAGATTGTCCGAGATGTGGTTTTTTGGGGGTCGGAAGAAATCCCTGTTTGGCACCGACGTTGTGACGCTTGAGCGTGTCACCCTACCTACTTGAGGGGTGTCGGGTGTACCTCTTCCCCACTCCTCGGAGCGTACCGGGGGAAACCCTAGGACCAGTCCAGGCAACAGCGTCGTCGTCGCTTTCCTTATTGGAGGTGTTGTTTGGTATGCGGCGATTCAGAGCGCTAGGATCGTGGTGGGAATACGCTGGAGAGGACGCAACGGTTGCGAGTCACTTTCGTTTTCGTTGATCCGCCGATGTTGGCGTTGTTTTCTCTTCTTTTTTCTCTTTCTTTCCTTTTGGGCTTGACTGTGTTGTTTGCCCCAGCAGTGGATTCGTGTTTGTATCGGGTGGTTGCTATATGAATATAGTGGAGCGAAAGCCTATTTCTTCAAAAAATGTTCACAGAGATAAAAATACATGTAGCCACTTTTTACCGAGATAAACGAGCAAAACAAGTCGGCTCGTTTAACTAGAACTTGTTTACCGTCTAAACTGAAAACTCGGCTTGGCTCGTTTAGCAATGAGTTCGAGCCAAGCCGAGTCAAGTTCCGAACTACTCGTTTAACTCGCGAGTTTCGAGTTTTAGTTCTAACTTGTTCCTGGCTGCACACATTCGCAAGCAAAAACAAGGTTTACACCACACAAGTTTCAGTTCCAGGGCGGGTTTGGTTGGTGGCGAGCACCTCAGCCAGATGTAAAAATGATTCGTTTACTTGTCTATCCCGCTCCGTGTGTTTGGTCCGCACGAAGCTTAAAGCACCCCGGAGTCAGGAAATGGACGAATCGGCCGTTTTCGAAGAGCCACCCTCTTCGCGTGCAAAAAAGGAGAATAGGGCGTCGAGCTCATTTGATCTAGTGCGACCTTGGAGATGGCGCGATCTGGGAGCGTGCACACAAAAATACGGCCAGAAGAATTTTGTCACCGCCCCCCTATTTCACCCCCTCCGTTTCACCGCTGAAACTTCTGCCGCCATTTCCCCTTATTCGAGTCACAACCCTAGTACATGTAGTGCTCGGTCTGCTGGTGGTTGTCGTGCAAGCATGCTTGATGTTGATGATGATCACGATGATATGTGATGTATATTTTGGGTAGCTAGGACAAAAAACTTCTTATGGCCTGTATATTCTGGATAGTTGAGGTGGTACATATGCTAACCCCTCACACGATGAACTTGCAGTGGTAGTATAACACCATCTTTTAATGTGGTACTAGGTTGACACCATACTAGGCAGAAAACACTTGTGCTGCTTTAGGATTTAGGACATATGATGATCAATGCATGCTTTGATTATGTTGCTTTCTTCATTGTGATTCTAAATAGGTTCGTTTGCATGTTCTAATCTTGTTCTTCTATGTTGTAGTGGCAGTGGTGTTCGAAGAGAGGGTTTCATGAATCTATATTTTCTAGCTCTCTTCCTCTAATCAAGTGCATAGTTTTCCCTAACGGTTGCTGCGAAAAGTTTGAGACCTTAGAGGAGGCAGAGAAGGCTTACTCCATGTCCATGCTGCCAGACAGCCCTCTCCTGGCTGAGAGCAGCACAATGGAGCGCGCAAAGGAGCTGTGAGCAGAAATTGTGTGGGAAAAGGTGGTTGTTAAACTCACCACTAGTGGATGCAAGGTAACCACAACGAGTCGAAAGTATGCAATCAAACGCAGTGTATCAGCCCTTAAACAAAAATGCGTGCAACCAAGCACGAGGACTTTGCCTATGCCCTCTAAACTCGTTTCCTGTCATATGGGTTTGGATGGAACAGTGTAGACAACATGCACAACATGGCACATGTCACATTTTTCCTCAGCCAAACCCTTAAGGACCGTAGATGTAAAAAGTCCAAAATCTATACGACCAACCAAACACGCCTCTACATAACAGAGCTCGTCTCTCTCGGGCATACCTATGATGCAGCTCTGGGCAGGTCTCCCCTTGCGCTCAGGCACACCTTCCTTAATCCTTATCGAGCACATCCGAAATACTATCTACCAACAGGCAAACAGCACAGAACGAACACGCGTAGGCCTTGTTTACTTGCAGAGTATTTGGAGTGTATTTTAGGGAATTGGAGGGGATTATTCCGAATCCCGAAAATTCTCAATGGTCCGTTTACTAATCCCTAGGTATCCCTTACCAACCAGTAACCACCTCATTTTTGCCTAGAGTATGTGTAACGATTTGTGGGGATTGGGTGAAAGTAAGAATTTAATCAAAACCCCTCCCATCCCCAAACCCCTTGGGATAAAAATACACCTGTATTAAACAAGGCCGTAGAGTAGTTATGTCGGGGATCTAGGGTATTTTTGCTTGGTATCCAAAATCAACTCTACCAAACTGTCTCGTCATGGCCAACTTTTATGCGTAGGCTAGAGCTCAAACAAAAGACACCCGATAAGAACCCAAATTCGTAGCATCACAAGAGTTTCTTCTATCAGGAAATATAAATACTGCATAGTGCCAAGGCCCCCCGCAAAAAATAAAGGAAGCTCCCAAACCCAACTCCTCCCCAAAATTACTCGAGGCATATTAGGCGCCATGAATGATGGCGAGTCATGTGATACAAACAGAAATCATAAGGATATGTTCATCTCATCGTAAGAGCAACAAGCTACGATGCCTCAGTAGTCAAGAGTTAACACTTTGTATAAGGTCAATTCTGAACTTTGCATATGTGGCAGCACCCTATAGATTCAGTTATTTTGTAACATCATTTCCTCTCCATTTTTTGGTGATGAAGAATCCCGCAAGGACCTATACAGGGAGCAATATGCACATCCACAGTACCTACTTGTCACGAAAGTGCAGAAAAAGACATGGACAGAAAGCAGTCTCAGCACACCGCAGGCTGATGGAGAGTGTAACAAGGAGGGGATCCAACATCTGCAGGCCGAAGGTTAGCGTTTTCTTGTTTGTTTTCTAGAACAGCTGAAAGAAGAGGGTCGTTGAACCGTCGCTGAATGATCGAAGATCTCCTGGCTTCACCAGCGCCCTGCACAACGGGCATGTCCGCTCCCGCTCCAACCTGCAATTGTTCACCAAAGTAACAGCATGATATCAGGGTCGACAAACATCAGGGGATTATCAATTCAGTGAGTGACATGATCATACCATTCAGAGGCACAGTCTTCACAAAAGATATGTTTACACTGCAGGAGGATGGGAGCATGCATCTTTTCTTGGCATATAGCACACATATCTCCAGTGGCGAGAACCTGCATACCATAAAGTGAAATGAAAGCAAACTTCTCTCAGCTAAAAGCTCCAGAGGTATCAACCAAGAGTGCACATATAACCACCACGTTTCACTGGCTGTGCCTAGATGCCTAACACTGCATTACCTGTTCAGTTGTTGCATGTAAACCATAATGCAAGTCCTTATGAGACAGCGCATTCACCGAAGCCAAAAGTGATCGAACCTGATAGGAAGCAGCACTAATGTCAACTATTATCAACCCAGCATCGGTTAAGAAATGCAACAAGGCAACTAGAAGTACCTTTTCCACCATTGACGCCACCTTGAAAGTAAGGTACAATCCAGTTGTTAAAGATGAAAAAAGACTTCCATATTCCTTGTTCAGAAAAAACCGATACCACACAGGAGCTGGCAACAACGCACGGTACAGAAGTAGGGAGTATTCCACAACTGTCAACATTTGACCCTAAAGAAAAAGTAAAATCAGAGTTACGACGAAAAATAGATTGTGTGTGTACATCTCTCTATGAAAACAGGTAAAAAGATTACATAATTAGCTGAATAAGTGATATGCCCAGAAGATTACCTGTCTCCGATAGTGACGACCTTTGCTGTTTTTGTAGTACATGAGCAGCACACACTTGACCACCATAGCAGCTTGTCGCACCATTGTGTCTGTGCAGCACAAAACAGCGATCGGACTGATTAGAAATTTTAAAGAGGAAAGGTGCTATTTTAATACTCCCTCCGTCCCATTATATGAGATATTATTACAACCAATATAGAGTATATTGGTTGTAATAACATCTTCTATTATAGGACTGAGGAAGTAATTGTTAACACGTAGCAATGGTACATAAATTCCTATTGTTCAATAAATGTAAGTTACTATTTTCCAAGTGAAACTCAGGGCAATGTTACCGACTTCACAGCAGAACAACATAAATTAGTGCATGTGTACAAGATGTAAACATATTGTCAAGTTTTTTCATACATGAGTTACCCACTAAGCTTAGTTTATGAAATTGCCGACGGCTCTTCGATTCACAGGATTCAAAAAAATCATAAATAAGAAAGATGTAGGATTGCAATGCCATGCCTTATTGGTACATAGGATCGAAAGGATGTTTGAGTGCATAATAGAAAAACAATAGGAAATTTTCAAATAGGTCTCGATCAACAGGTATAAAGCGCAAAGGAGACCATAGGAAAATTTTCAATCTTACAAATCAAAAACTCATGTACAGAAGAACCCTAATTATTACAATCCTATGGAAATCATTTGAAGCAAATAGGCCCCAAATGGAGAAATATTCATGTTGCATGAGGGAAAAGAGAATACCATTCACCGCGATAAAAAATATAGCATGCCAAAATGGTGGTATTTCTTTTGGAGGAAGCATCACCAGAGGTCTAACAAGGTCATCATTCCTATACCACCAGTAGACTCCAAACACATGAATAATGAATGCTACTACAATCACGACAAGCATTGACATTTTTCTCTCCCCCTGAAATAAGAAAAGCAAAGACAAGTGATAGAGCAGCTGAGGATCTTGTTTAAATGAGCATTCACATCATTAACTTTAAGCAAGGAAACATACATAATAATCACATTTTAGAGCAGATATACATATCAAAACATCTATTGTGACTTCCAGCTCTTCCAAGCACATGAGAACATTATAAAAGACCATGAGATGGAATTATCTAAACAACTGGACCGGGGGAGGGGAGGCAGGGTCCTCCCTGGACCCAAGGTTAGGGATGTAAGTGGCAGTCCGCAAACCCAGTTCCTCAATCCCACGTAAAATAGTGATGTGCCTAATTGCAGCTCACTGCACAGCTTTAGTGGCATTGTGCAAACACGGCGATCAGCCGACAAACACCGGCGGAAGGGCTGCTCCCTTCATCACTCCAGTAATTTGTTCCATCACCAGGAGCTAAGCCCTGACCTAAGAGCGTCGCCTTTCCAGACGCAAGAGCATGGATTCAAGTCTAAAGAGGCTTCAACAGTTCACCTCTATGTGTCATTCTTCCTATGAAATTTTACAACATAACTGGCAGATGCTAATACCTACTCAAGTAATTGTAAGAACACATGGCCATTGTTGATTAACTTCGGAGTGAAGTAGAAAGTATCATAGGTTTAGACATTACGGGTGTCAATTACTCACAGCTGTATACATTCATTTCCTAACAGATGAAAGGACAGCCTAACCAATCCCATGTCTCTTTCCAAATCAAATAATGAATGCTGTGGGTTTTTGGCAGACACGGCGTTGCCAGCATAAATGTTACATGGGAAGCCATATATGCCCACATGACATAAGGGCTGGTGGGCAACACATAAATGTTTCATGGGCAGCCGCATAAGGGCTGGTGGCCGGTGCCGGCCAGGGGCAGACCCAAGTAAGTGAGGGCTTATGCCCCCACTCAAAATTTTGAATTCTAGTAGTATTTGCACAAAATTTGGAAGGAAAATACTCAAATTTTGCAAGTTTATACAAGGAGTGCCCCAGTCACATGATTTGACCCCAGTGAAAATAATGTCTGGGTCCGCCCCCTGTGCCGGCGATTTGCGGCCTGCTTGTGATTTGTCCACATACATCCTTACCCAATGTAGCTCTGCCACTGGCAGTAGCATAAGTGTTTGCATTTGTTCACTAAGTTTGCAGAGCATCTGGGTGTCATGATGTTACACATATAGTAATAAGAAGAGTCACATTTCTGCTGGCAGTTGCTGACCAAAACTAACATGATCAGCATTCTAACTAGCCTCTAGAAGCAGAACTAGCATGTTGGTGATATGAAGGATAAGAAGCACACACCTTGAGAGCAGTCTGCTTGCGCAAGATATCGTTGGACTTGAACATCACCGCTGCAATCCAAATCATGACGAAGAAACCTAGACAACATAAACCCACTCGGAATGAGAAACCGGGCATCATCTGACCAGACCAGCGACTCTCCACCGCAGCTGGGCGTGCGTGCACGCAGCACGCACGGCAGCCAAATCGATCGAACCAAACGCATCGCAATTTTTCGCACGTATATCGCCTGTTGAGGTCGGTAGGTTACCTTGCAGGTGCTGGCGGATGAAGACGCCGAGGAGGAGGAGGGAGAAGGGCAGCGCGTGCTCCACCCACCTGGCCACCCGCTGCACGTCGTAGCCCTGGTAGGGCGAGTCGGGCCTCCCGCCTGCCCCAGCAGCAGCCTCGTCCCCCGCACCGCTGGCGCCTCCTCGTCCGCCACGGGCGCGTCCCCGGTGCCAGCGCCAGGAAGCGCGTCGCCGTCGGAGCCGACGATCCGAATCGACACCTCCCCGTCGTTGGGCTCCCCGCGCTGGGGGCCGGCGTTGGCCTGGGCGCGGAGGAGGCCCGAGGAGTAGTCGAGCAGCGCGGAGACCGGCGCGTGGATGAGGCCCGAGAGGGAGTAGCCCCCGGCGGCCGGCAGCGGCGCCGCGTCCATCGGGAAGGGAGGTGGAGGTTGAGGGGAACGGGCGCCGTGCTCGCAGTCGTGTTCGTTAGTCGACGGAGAGAGACCGGGAGAGAGGGAGGGGAAGAAGGGGGTTTATGTCAAGTGCCTCTTTCGCTTGGATTTTCTCTTCTTTTTCCGGGTGGCAATTCGATCGCGTGAGCGATGCCTCTGTGTTTGGATTTTGTTCGTCTGAATGAATGAACCTTCGTTTGTTTTGGATGGTCTCTGCCTAGATATATTGCTTGAGGGTGAAGGGATTCGTCGACTGGAACAGACAAAAGAGGACCAAATTTCATACGATTTGGGAAATTGGGATCACCTCTCGGATGTCAATTTCATAGGATTTGAGTAGTTCTACAGTGCCAGAATTGAAGCACTGTTTCAACAGTGTTTAGAACATACCAACAGGCTCTTAGGACTTTTTTGATTCCTAGGGTTGCCAAAGGAATTTTTCCTTCGGTACCGTTTGATTCATAAGATCATTTTTCATAGGAAAAATTCCTATAGAAATTTTGTAGTACAAACTTCATAGAAAAATAACATGAGATCTGACCTCATGGAAAAATTCTTTCACCACAATCAAACAAACTCTCTCTTCCCATAGGATTCAATTAGATACTCCCTCCGTTTCAAAATATAAGACGCGTTATTTTTGTGTTGATCTTCGGTGTTCAATTTTGACCGTTAATATATAATAAATTATGTGGATCTAGAATATATAAATAGTACCGTTAGATTCATCTATTTTTATAATAATTTTATGTCATATTATAAGTATAAATCATGATCAAAGTTGGACGTCGTTGACCAGCGAAATTAAAGTGCGCCTTGTATTTTGGGATGTAGGGAGTATGCCATACCAACCCTACGAAATTCCTATTCCTGCACTTTTTTTTAATCCTACGAATCAAAGAAGCCCTTATTCTTATTATTCTTAAGACAGCTAGCAAGAGAACTGGTCAATTTCATAGGATTTTGGAAATCGGTAAATCTAAACGTAAGGCGCCTGCTAGGGGGCATAACCATACGCACCCCCGCGAGCCCGCATGTCCTTTTGCATGCATGCACAAAAAAATCAAAAAAGCTGATGTCATCCCGCATTTAATGCAAAACTCAAAAATTCAAAAAGTTTTGTAGACCAAACCGTTTATCCGATTGAGAATCCGTTTTCACCTTTAGACTAGTCACGACGAGATCTTCGAAACTAGATCCCATGTTGATATGTTCCGACAACTTTTTTTTGCCCGAAAGTTACCACCCCGTAACATAAAAGTTATCAAGGCTTGAATACTTAAGTTACCCACCATATTAGCAATTAGTTTTCATGTTGACAAAATTATTGTAGTTACAATACTCTCTCGGTAATAGTTACCACCCAATACTGATGGAGTTACCACCCGTTATTGACAAAGTTATCTAAGTATTTTCATGTGTAGTTATCCACCACAAAATCGTTATAGTTATCCTACTCTCTCGATAATAGTTATCACTCAGTACTAGTAATGTTACCTCGTGTGTTTTCATGTGTAGTTATCCACCCTACTCTCTCGATAATAGTTATCAACTAGTACTAGTAAAGTTACCCCGTGTATTTTCATGTATAGTTATCCACCATACTCTCTCGATAATAGTTATCACCCAATACTAATGGACTTATCCACTCTGTATTGATAAAGTTACCCATGTGTTTTTATGGTGAAGTTATCCAACATGAAATCAATGTAGTTACCGTACTCTCTCGGTAATAGTTACCCACCCAATACTGATCAAGTTACCCACTCAGTATTTATTTAGTTATCCATGTGTTCATTATGTAGTTATCCACCACTAAATCGATTTAGTTACCATGTGCTCTAAATAATAGTTACGAACACAGTGCCCATTTTTTCTATATGTAGTTTACTTATGAAATCGACAGTTATCATTCTAATACTTATGTACAATAAATTTACCATCTCAAAGTAATGTGGTAACTTTAAAGGTCATAAAAAACTAAAAGCACAACAAAAAATTGTTATATTTCAACCCGAAAACTAATCGTCAATATGGTGGGTAACTTACGTATTAAAGGCTGGTTAACTTATATGTTACGGGGCTGGTAACTTCTGGGCAAAAAAAAAAAAAGTTGTTGGAACATATCGATATGAGATCTAGTTTTGAAGATCTCGTCGCGACTAGTCCAATGGTGAAAACGGATTTTAAATCGGATAAACGGTTTGGGCTACAAAACTTTTTGAATTCTTGAATTTCGCATTTAATTCGGGATGACATCAGCATGTTTGTTTGTTTGTGCATGAGAGCGTTTCTCTCCCTCCGGCCTACGTACAGTTAAGCTAATCATAAGGCGCCTGCTACATAGTCAATCCCTTTGGAAATTCAAATAACCCATCGGACATCAATTCCACAGGATTTGAGTACTTCTACAGTCCAAAACTACATACTGTCCAGGTTAATTTTTTCAGAGGCAGACATCTCTACTAACCTAGTACCAAATTTAGTTGGACCCCAGAATGGAGTTATGAATTTAGCCAGAATGTAAGCATTGTTTCAACCGTGTTCCAAACAGACCAACAGGCTCTTACATAGCTGCTTGCAAGAATAAACCATACAGATTCAACCGCAGCAGAATATACATGCATAAACAGGCCACAACCAGCAATAGGCTCAGTCGAAGATCACAGCCAAAAATATGATTCATGAATTCAAACAACGATGATTCAACTTGCCATTAGGACTAGTACCAACACAAAACATAGATAATATCTGCCACACAAGGTTCAGACACGATAACATGGCAACACAGGCACTTGGAGTCTAGGTTCCACAAAGCAAAATAACGTTTGATAAAACAGATAGAAGTCTGCTGCTAGATTTATGCGACGATGTCGTCCGACAGAAAAGCTTGTCCAGGGGCACGGTTGGCGAGGCGACCGTGGCATCCGAGCAGCTGCAAGGCAAGAGACATTACAAGGTTAGATGATGCAGGTATACTGGTTTCCTCAGACAGCACAAAACAGAAGTACATGAAAAAACTACAAAACAATTGCCAATGAGAAGTATATTACCTTAGCATTGACACCATCAGGCAAGATCCTCCCCTCACTCTTGAGCTTGAGGTAGTCGTTGCGGTTGAACTTGGTGAAGCCCCTGAAAGGACAAGTAAATGTTAGATGTCACACACAGATGTTATTGCAAGCATATCATCTCTTCACTAACAAATACTCTTTCATACTCACCACTTCCTGCTCTCAATGATCTTTTGGCGACCAGGGAACTTGAACTTGGCACGACGGAGAGCCTCAGTAGCATGGATAGCATTGTTGGCTTTGCAGCGCACAGAAAGAAGCACCTGTCCAATAGCGACACGGGCACAGACACCCTGTGGCTTCCCGAAAGCACCCCTCATTCCAGTCTGGAGCCTATCAGCCCCAGCACACGAAAGCATCTTGTTGATGCGCAGCACATGGAACGGGTGAACCCGGACCCTGAGATGGAAGGCATCCTTTCCTGCATGCTTGGTCATGTACTTGTTGCAAGCAATACGGGCAGCCTCAAGAGCCTCGCTGGAGACGTTCTCCTTCTCCCATGAGACAAGGTGAACACAGTGAGAGAACTCATCCACACCCTTCTTCTTCATGCCCACATCGTAGATCCTGATCTTGGGGTCAGGGACACCACGGCAGTACCTTGACTTGGGGTATGGCTTGTTTTTTATCTGGCGATAGCACCTCGCAGGTCCTGACCAGGGTAAAGGACAGAGATTTGTCAGCAACCGGAACAAAATTGAAATGCAGCACAAGGCATTCCAGAGTACTGAAACTCAATTCAAGTATAGATACATCGTATGGCACTGAACACAAACAAAACTTATTTGCACATGACATATAATTCTAGTAATAAGAGGAAGGTTAACACCATTGACACAGTGCAAACAAGAGATAACTACCATTGTTCGCATAAGTACTACAACTGTGCAAGGTGTAGACCAACTAGACCTAACAATCAAATTATAGTTCATTCAGATTCACAGAGAACAATACCGTTCATAATCAATCCTACCATTACACGCAACCATGCAATTTCAAGTATGAACATACAAATCAACCATAAGATTTCAAGTAACATGAAAAAATCACCTTCTCCTAGAAGCCTAGTGATAAATCAATGAGCGCAGGAAATAATAAGATCAGGGGTACAATTGTTTCGCACGCGCTATTATGCAAGCAGCCAACTAAACGAACAGAACAGAAGAGGTAGCCGCAACATGTAATATTCACAAGATCACATAAGTAACCCAAAGAGAACAACTACGGACACGAACTAGTTTTCGCAAGACATCCAGACGCAACATAGAACAATACGGAACAAATACTAATCAGAATCGACGCGGCAACGACGGATCTAAGCAGGATTCACACGCAACCACGCAGTACTCAAAGGAATTACGACATACACGACTAGAGGAACATACGGTAAGGGCAAGAGAGAGAGAGAGAGGGGGGAATCGATCGTGTTGCTTACTTCTCCCCATGGCGGCGTCGGCGGTAGGCAGGCGGCGGCGGCTGAGGTGGCGGCGGGAGGAGACGAGGGAGCTGCGGCTAGGGTTTGTGGGGGAACGGGGGGCGGAATATATAGGGGTGGGGGTTGCAAATGGACGGGCTGTCCTGGGGTTTGCGCGTGGAGTAGAGGTGGTATTGGACTTGGACTGTCTCGTTGGGTTTGCGTCACGGGTGACCGCTGGGGCTGTTGGGCTGAGTGAGAAATTGGTCCAGGCCCAAAGAACTCTAGAAGGTTCGATGTCTCACATACGGGCTCATCAATCTCAAAAAAAAAAGAACATACGGGCTCATACCATTTTCTCACGATTTATATCGACAGAGAAAAGGATAGGCGGTTCTAAAAAAAGGGATAGGCTCCGGTGGAAATTAAGAATAACAATTTTACCACCGTATCCATATAGACACATTTTTGTACTATCCATATCTGACCCATCTTTTTCTTAGAGGATTTCCGACCCATCTAGTCGTGAGTCGGAAAGAAAAATCCAGAAACGAATATGGAATCTAAATTACCGAAGACGAAGACTACTACGGAACGGAAGCGGGACGGATACGATAGGAAAATGGACATTTGTTGGAACACAAAGCATAGTCCGTGCACCAAAAGGAACACACAACAAGAAAAGGGTATATCACAATTATCATAAGCTCGCATAAATGGTTGCACATACACTGGCGGACCGAGAAACTTCTAGTAGTCTAGGTAAACAAGTTTAAAATGTCAAAAAAATCACTATAAAAAAATAGCAAAACATAAGGATTACACCGTCGGTAAACATGGACAGCCGCCCGGCTAGAGGGGTGCTAGGTCCGCCCATGTTCACATCAACACCAAGACGCATATCTTGACATGGTTGCTTGTAGGCTCTGATAGCACGTACTTTTATGGCCCATGCACCATACGTCTCGGTTTGGAGTGAGCGACAATGAAAATGAACGACTCAAAGTAATACTCAGGCTTGCATGGGTTGTATTTCCGGAAAAAAAAATCATACTTTCTCCGATCCGCTAAAGCTGTCGCGATAAAACAACATGAGCAATACAACCGGTACGTACAACTTCTGACGCTTTTTCTGGATCAAAGGAGTATTTGTTTTCCAGAAAATTTTAGTGTTGTTTTTGTTTTCGCCAAAATTGTCTCTCCTTTTGTTTGTTATTTCCATTAATAATATTATGTTTCTGTTTTGTAATCTCCGTTTCCTTCTTCTACAAAACAAAGAGAAAGTCCAACCCTAGGTATAATATTTTGCCCGTGGGTATACCCATACTCTACATATTTCATACCTCACATGTGGGCTCATGAATCTCCCAACAGCCAAGCCACTATTTGGCAGCAACACATACCCAACAGAACAACACTCAGCCCTGACACGATAGCACGAGGGTCTCCCAACTACTCTTGTCGTGCCATGTACTCCTTTTATTGTGTTTAGACAAAAAAATGCCGACTGTGTTTTTATTGGATGTGAATATGTGAACAATTATTGGTATACTCAATGGGCAAGGGTACTTAGGGTGTATGGGTGTGGGTGAAATTTTATACCCACGGTTGAGGACATGGGTAGAATTTTATACCCACGAGGTATAAGAGTATGAGTATGACTGTGGTATTACTCTAGCTGTACCATACCCTCCTCATCGCCATGCTTAGTGCAAATGGCACGAGATCTATATTTTTAATTTTGAATGATATATCAACTAAGGGGCAAAAAAAATAAAAAATCCAAATAAACACCAAGATGGACAAAAGTTCAGCCCCTTATTTGAACACACGTCTCGAGGTTTGCTATAGGGGCATAGGAAACTACAAATTTAACTTTTTCTTGTCAATTTAGGGATAAACACAAATATAGCTTCTCCCAATCATGCAACTAGGTGAGCAACCTGCACGGCGACAAGGACACAATCTAAAACAAAAAGATAAACATGCATACAAATTTAGATACAAGTAAATATAAAGAGGTGAGAAATAATAACAGACGTGATGATTTATTCTGAATTTCACATCCAATAAGGTAGTCTTGATTTGAAAAGTGTGTAGTCACAATGATCCCCAGTAGCCACAATGGATCGCGTGTGCATTATTCTTCTCGCGCCTCCGCCAAGGTAGATCACCACGATCCACTATGTGATGCTCTTTAAGGCGGCAACTGAAACCTTTACAAACAAGGTTGGGACTATCTCCACAATTTTAATATGAGTCTTCCAACAATATTATGAAACTCCTTACCACCAAAGCCAAGTTCCAAGATACCTGTTCTGTTTAGGGCTGCAAGGAAACCAAGAGCAAAATCCACCAAAATAGTAGAAGGAAATCAACTTTGGTGAAACCCTAAATCATTACCTCCTCTATCACTCTTAAAGAATCATCAAGATTGGTGAAAAGGATTGGGAGATGGAGGAGAGAGGAGAGGATGAGAGTTGTGCCACCTCCTTGGGAAATAAGGGGCTCATCTATAGGGTCCCTGGGGTCCAGCCGTTATGTGCCATCCTCATGTTCTTTAAGGACTCTTCATAACATGCATTTGGGCAAATGTTGTATCATGTTTGGAGAACAATGCTTGGATGCAATAGGAGACCGAGATTTTTTGTGTTTGGGCAAAGAATTTTTTCTGATCCTGCAATTTTCCTATTCCTACGTTTTTACTTCATGTGTTCCAAACTGGGCCTTAGTATGCAAGTGGGGTGGGGGAATCACGCGTCTCAATTGTTGTTTCTAGCTGAGACGGTGGGCATACGACATACGTCCATCGAGGACATAGACTATCTCACGATTCTCCATCGTGAGGTTGAAGACAAAAGATCAACGTTTTCCCGAATCTTGCTTAGAGTAGGGTGTGTTCGCAAAGAAATGTTTAAGTGTCTGGTTCCCCTCCCAACTTCCATACATGCCATCTGCTCGATCGGCTGGCTTATGGAGAAAGATTGTAAGTTTGCACAGAATACTTCACCTTTGCCCTGTATATATTTTCAATTAATTCTCGTCCTATCGTCACTTGGCATATTTGCCTCACATAATGAAAACTCAAGGATGTGATGCAACAAATTTTATTGATTTGTGGTGAGAATATACACAACGAAGCAACGCCAAATAGAACTGTTTTTGTTGCCACTCGACCAAATTACGTATAGCTTGTGGAGATGCCTAGTCGAAGAAAAACTCTCGTAGTCTCATGTAGCCACAGCCAGGCACTCCCCGTGCCAACTCCACCGTACCGGAGCAACACAAAAGAGGTTCCACGTCGCCAAATCTATACCTAATAATAAAGCAAAAAGGGTTTCTTGGTTCAAAAAGAGAGGTTCTTGGTCCAGCTTTTTTTTTGCCGATTTTACCCCTGTGTTCTCAGAAATATTACCCACCACTGCCACCCATAAGTCATACCTGTTCGTTTTTTTCTTTTCCATGTCATTACCGCAACGTTGAAATTGCCCATGTTGGAATAAACCAAACTGTCCGTATCCAAGTTGAGAACGGGTTGGTTGTTTCCATCGTAGGTGGTCAGGTTTCATAGTTCGAGTCGGTATGTTTATTTCCTTGTACGAGTCAAGGTGCAGGTGTTTGTCTGCTCCTATAAATAAAAAGCCAAAAAGACCTATGAAGCTCACGGGCTGAGGCAAACCAAAATCGTATTTCTACTTGTGTTTCCGGCGACTTGGTTACGTAGCTAGCAGGCTAGCAGCAGAATCGATCAGGTGCTTGATCGTTTAGCTAGCTTGTACGTGCGTGTCCTCCCGGCGGATCGTCGGCGGCCCGTCGGAAGTTACTTGTGGACAGGGGCTAAACCAACAGCCCAGTCCCGATGGATGGCCGCCCACATCTTGAAGAAGTGCACGTAGCTGGAGCCGTCGGGCACGGCGTGGTGCAGCGTCGTGCCGACGCAGATGCCGGCGCCAGGGAACACGGTGAACTGCACGGCGAAGACACCGTGCTTGGGCAGCGTTGGCACGAGGGGCCGGAGCCTCGCGGTGTTGCGCGGGTGGTCGCCGGCGAGGTCGCAAAAGTTGTCTCCGCCAACGACAACCGTGAGACGAATAGAGTCGTTGTCCGAGCACACGACCTCCAGCGGCGCCGCGACCTCGGCCGGCAGCTCGTGCGCGAGCTTGCCGGCCAGCGGGTGGAAGCTGTGCAGCGCGTCGGCGAGTGACGCCTTAAAGAGGGGCAGCTCGCGACTGAGAAAGCCCGGGACGTCGAGGGGGCCGTGTGTGCTGTGGTGTTTGTAGAAGAAGAGGCGCTGCACGGGCGGGAAGTCCCAAAAGAGGAGGTCGAAGAACGTGAGCGGGAGCGCCCGCGGTTGTCCTGCCGCAGGCACCGGAGACGGCCGGACCTCGCATCGCTCTAGGACGGTCACGTGCTGGTCAGCTTGTGCCGGCGCCATTGTTGGCCGATCGAGTGACGTAATGCCTAACAGTCTAACACACTAGCGTCATTTAACATGAGTGCTAACTATTGCAGTCAGTTGAACTCGACAAGAAATTAATTGGTGCAATCTGCAATTCAGTAAAGGCAGAGATGGACAACTGCGTTTGTTGTGTGGTCTCGGTATTGTGTCCATGTACGTAGCAGCCTAGAAACATAATGCGACTTGCAGGTAGAAAAGAACAAGGGCATGGTATTTTCATCCTTGATCCAAGACAATACCAGAATAGAAGAAAATGCACCATGTTATATGCACTTAAAGGCAACAACTAACAAAGAGAAATTTTTGTTTCAGATTTTTTTGTTATTTTTACATTTCAAATAGGAGGGAGGATACGCCCCATGTTCACTATATTTATGTATGTAGGGTTTGCATAGGGAGATCTACCACAGATCTGCAATCTGAAAGACGTGATAAAATTGTCTTATGTTTGCCACAAGTCTCGTTTGCACATACGAGAAGTTACTTAGTCGGATTTTTATATCCCGTTGCAACGCACGGGCACTTTTGCTAGTACTCCATCAAGCCAAAACGCACCATTTTCCACGAACAGCAAAAAAGCCGTTTCCTTTCCGCAGGCGCGCACGGTACGAGCGGCGCCGGCCGAGCCAAGTGGTGCGACGCCGACGCGGTTAATTCACCTGCTCGCACGCCGGCCGTCCGACTCCGACCCACCCGGTCGTCGCCATCGCCGTCGTCGTCGTCGTCGTCGCCTCCAGAAACACGAGCCGGGCATAGCACGGCCGCGGAATATTCCACGTCCCTTCCCATTTCCCCTCTCCGTCCTCATCCACGGGACCCCCAGCAGCAATACAAAAGGAGAAACCAATCCTCCTCCCTCCTCCGATTAATCAAACCACGCTGCGGCGGCGGCGGCGAGCAAGGAACCTACGACCGGAGTCCCCTACGACCAGGCTACCAGCCCTTCCACTGACCCTACCACCCCCATCACCACCGGAGAGCTTTGCCTTCTACGTTAATCAACACAGCGAGTTAAAAGAACCTCTTAATTGCCCAGAGATCCGCCTGGCTTATCGTCTTCGTCTCCTCCTCCTGCGTTCCCTTGGCGCCAAAATCCCCGCCTCCGTTCTCAGGTAATCCTCCTTGGCTACTCGCTGATCCGGTCGGGTTCGATTTGTCCGATTCGGTGTTTTTGTTGCCTGAACCCGTTTGGCGGATTCTTGATCCGCGAGCGGGCGGAGAGGACGGAATTTTTTGTGTGCGGGGATGTTTTTTTTTCGCCGCTCCTGGGTTATCTGACTCTCTGGAGTCGAAATTAGGGTTCTTGATAGCATGTTTGGGCCAACAATTCTATGTGTTTTTCTTATATAATGGAAGAAACTTCCGGCCTCAACAACCAGAGGGTCACAGAAACAGCTACCTTTACAATTGCAAAGCCATATGGTTGTATTTTCTCCCATTCAGTTGGAAAGGGGCTGGCAGAAGAATCTGTTTGTTCGGCTCATCTCAAGGTGTTCTACTTGTGACCACACTGGGATGTCGACTTGTTGGGAGGAACCGACATCTTTTTTCATCGGTAACCGCTAGAAGCCTAGAACAGTTTAGTTTATCAGTTTGTGAATGGTCATAGACGAAATACAGGTCTAGTATTCCTTGATTGGGACCAGGATATGATGTACTCTGGACTGAATAATTATTATTTCAAACATGGAGTTGTACCTTACTGAAATTTGCTGTTCATGCAGTTTTTCCCTATATTATTCTAGTGTTCGGCTTATTTCTGATAGACCATGACATGTTTTTACCATTGTCAGGGCCTTCAGGGGGCCTTTCGTTCAGTGCTGCGTGCTTGTTGAGTCGATTGAATTTCACAATGGGAGGCTGTATGGGGAAGGTGAGCCTTCTAGAAGAATATTTGACCTTTAGCAGTACCTTTCTGTTATTGGATAATGGTTATCTTCTTTAATGTGCAAGTGATTCCTGATGTTTTCGTATCCTTCTC
The DNA here is from genome assembly GCA_947311845.1 of Poa pratensis. Taxonomy (NCBI): domain Eukaryota; kingdom Viridiplantae; phylum Streptophyta; class Magnoliopsida; order Poales; family Poaceae; genus Poa; species Poa pratensis. The sequence continues at coordinate 24,927,417 of CAMZMU010000036.1, read as the reverse complement.
TTTTGGTCAGGATCGTAACATTGTGGAAGACAGACTTGATTTCAAAGGTGGAAATGTACATGTCATAACAACCAAAGAGGACTGGGACCAAAAGATTGCAGAAGCAAACAAGGATGGCAAAATTGTAAGTGAACTGGCAATTTGTTCAAGGGATTACAGAAATCATGTGCTTCTTAGTGTTTGGTGTATGCAGTACTTGGTGTTTACGTCTGCCACCATGCATGCAACACGAATATGTTCAAGAAGTATGTCTCTGCACGCTATTTTCACCATGCCCATTTCTAGCCTATAAAATAAGAAAAGATCCATCCCAGCAAGGAACACTTATTTGAGTGTAGAAATCAGGTGACGACCTTTTAGGAGACACAGAAGCAGATATTGTTGCCACCTGCTCAAGCACAAATTGTGCTCAGAAAGTGATTATATGTTAGAAGCACGTAATGTAGGGATTCTATTTTCATAAATACACAGTGACTCCATGGTTTAAAGTAGATGGCAGGATGTGCTATATTTTCTTTCTCTTATTTGTGCACTTAATCGTTGACAGGTAAAGTACAAAACTACTTCCCCACAAAAGCAGTTCTGTTTAGAGGATTTGTAGTTGAATCCCTGTAGTAGGAACTGTTTTTCACTGAAACCCAATGATATACAGGAGTATCTCTAAATTTTCATGGTAGACCATGACAATTATACGCTTTAAGCCCAATATTTATGCTGAACATTTGTTTTTGGCTAAAAAGTCTAGGGACAAGATATGTAAACCAATGATGGAATTTCTGGAGTTGCATCTGCCGTTCTAATTGATTTGTTTTGTAGGTTGTGGCCAATTTCAGTGCTTCCTGGTGTGGACCATGCCGTGTCATTGCACCTGTTTATGCTGAGATGTCAAAGACTTATCCTCAACTCATGTTCTTGACAATTGATGTTGATGACCTAGTGGTAATCAATCTTCTATTCATTTAAAATACTAGCTCCTGGAAAAGCTTTAGCTTATTTTTCTGAATCATGAACGCCGCTACATCTCTGGTATTTTTTTAATATAAAATAATGATAGACGCTATTTTGCATATCTAAAAGGAGCATAGTATTCTGTTTCTAGGTTTCAGCCATATTGAAATATTCACTACAGGATCACATAACCCTGAATTCCATTTGACATTCTATGGTCCTACTCAATTGCCACTAGCCAGTTCCAGAAGACCCGAATGATGATCATAACTCTGTTGACTCACAAACCTTTCAGCCAAACGTCTAAGTTATCTTGCCGTTTCATATTTTGAAGAAATGTGCTAGCAGATAGATGTGATATGCGTGAAACTGTGCGGAGTGTGCTGAAGTGGTGCTGTGATCCTAATAGTTTCCTCGATAGCCCTGTGATGAGCAGCATGGTGCCCTGATGCTTCCGGTATTAGCCTACGTTAGTAACCCCCCTACTCGTGTTCTGCAGGATTTCAGCTCAACATGGGACATCCGTGCAACCCCGACGTTCTTCTTCCTCAAGAACGGCCAGCAGATCGACAAGCTCGTCGGCGCCAACAAACCTGAGCTCGAAAAGAAAGTACAAGCTCTTGGTGATGGCAGTTAAACTGTGCTGCAGAGTTAGAACAAAGCCAGTTTGACATGGCTTATCTGTCTGTGTGTCTTGTGTGTTGCATGACAGTTTCCCAGTGTACAGTTTCCGTGTCTTTTCCGCCAAGACCATGTTTTACAATTTTGCGCCAACGCATATGCATGCTGTGAAACTTTTAAAGATGAACTTGTGCTGGATTCAGAGCTGTAAGATGCTAGTTTTGTGAGATTGTCATGTGCTAGGGGAATTGTTTTGCTGTCGTGGTTCTGTTTCTGTGTTGAGGAAGTTTAGACCTGCCTTAATGATGTCCCGCGGTTGCCTCGGGCTGACGGGCTCTACACAAATGCTTATTCCTACGGTCTTACCCTCCAAAAAAAAAATGCGTATTCCTCTTTGACTATTGGGATCTTCAGAGATTGTGAGTTGTTAGTGTTGGTATCCTGGGACTCATGGGATTCCGAACTAACCGTGGTTGTCATTGCTGATATAGAAATCCTCCCAGTAGAAATACGTGAACTGAGTACAGACGTTATCAAGGAGATGAGAGCATGTGTACTCATACTGTGTTTCTTTTTTGACCATCTGTCGAGATAGAGCGGTGAAACCAGATCCTACACCTGCCAATTGCCGGGTGTACTCTTGAGTGATGTGCAAAGGATGAAGCTACGTTGTGGTAGTAGGGTTTATAATCCTTAGAAACTTCTTCTTTGTGGCTTGTTTGATTTGTAGTGTTGAAGAGAAAACTTTCCTAGACCCTCTTTGATTCAAAGGTTTTTTTTTTAAAAAAGTTACAGAGTTTTTCAACGCAGATGCCTGATTTGCAAGATTAAATCCTATATTAACTTACAGGAAGTTTGTTTTGCACTAAAAATGAAAGAAGATTCTAGATTGCTAAAACCTTTTGTAGAAAAATCATTTATTTATGAAAAGTCTACACATCAAGCGGAGGATCGGACCATTCAATCCTCCGCGTCTCTCTTGACTCTTCTGTACGCATCTCTCTTCCGAAGCTCCAACGTGCATGGTCGCTATATTGTTCGCCACACCCCCACCGACCACCGTTGTTTCCTCCCTGCTCCTCCTCCTATGTCCCTGGCCTTCTTCTCCCTTCCTCGCAACTGGGAGGTATCAAGCACAAACCGCCATGGCCATGGCGGAACTTTGATTCTGGGTCTCCAGCCGAGCTGACCTCACAAAGACGATGGGTTGATGGGAATGGGCCCGGGGTCCAGCGGACTCCGGTGAGGCGAATTCGTCGCCGGGGAGCTCGAGCCGGCAAGTTGGTACTCTAGTACCATATTAGTTTCCGTGGAATTTTTGATATTGCATGAGTGTTTTCAAATGCTTTAAACTCGTGCGTGTTGTGTTATGAACACGAACGAGATGTTGCAACGAGATGTTGTAAATCTTGCTTCAATGCTACAAATATTTTCAACAACTGCAAACATTGTCCTCCCATGTTGCATATGTGTGTTTGACTTTTATCTTGGAATTATGCTACATACTCATATTGTTTTGCTGCATAGGTGTTTTCAAAATACTGCCATGAGTTTTGTACAATTTTGATCCATCGCGGAGTAGGTGACACAAGGTCTAGCCTATGTTTGTCAATGCTATAAGGATGTTACAATAGCACAAGATGATTGCTACGCGTGTGAGGGTATGCTACAACGATCACATGGACGAGATTTCGCGTGTTTAGTGAAATCCAATGGCGAGAGAGGTGGAAGATGGAAAACCCCAAATCCATCGGACGCTCGCACTACCCTTTATTTATACCGTGGCGCACACAATTAGGCATCAATACTCCAAAGGATTAAGTAAACATGACACTACGACTGCATGTATACCCTCCCCCGCCCGTCCCTAGCGTCGATACAGATAGGGATGCCCCCCCCCCCCCCCCCCCCCGCTCTCAGGGCATACGGGGGAAACCAAATTCGCACTGACACTGCCCCCTCTCCCACCTTCCCTAGTTGGTGTTTCGGCGGCGCGGTGCCCCTGGTGGCGGATCTAGGTCGCGATCCTGCCTGGCGGCGGCGTGGCTGATGCGTCCTCCTCTTGGCAGCGTCGTGGCTCATGGCGTCGGCTGAGGGACCTCTGGTCGTTGGCTGTGGCGGCGGAGTTAGGATTTGGTCGTGGCGATCTGGGGGTATCTCACGGGGCTGCCGATGACTCGGTTGTCCGACGTGTGACGGTGGAATTTTACAGGTCTGAAGCTAATAAAAGGTGGTTCAGCGGTGGCCCTATTGGTCTTCTTCTGCTGCCCAACACGTCGATATACCTGTTGCCGGCCGTTCTCGATCTAGCCGTTGACGAGTTCCACATGTCTCCGTTGGCGGTCTTCACAGTTTGGCGTATGTGCTCCTCTGATTTGGATGGGATTCGGTCGTGCACTCCCACAAATTTAAGCTCGGGTTGATACCATGAGACATGTTGATATTTTTTATTAATATATTCTCCTTCTAAAAACATACTAATATATATTTTCCTAGCAAAAGCGCTTGATTCATAGTATGGGGCCACAAAGTGTACGGCCTAAAATGCTGCGCTCAACCACGACACTCACCCAAGATCCGATGCTGCCGCCGTCAGCCAGCATGTCAGGACCGCGGGTGGCCTGAACGTGGAGGAGAAGAAAGAAGCTGGGGCTCGAGCCCAGGGTACAGGAAGGTAAAGGAAAACAAGAACAGCAAGGGAAAACTGATAAAATAAATTTAGGGTTTTGATAGCTTGATCCTCCCAACCTCCCCACCTACCCTTTATATCGAAAGGTAGGCTCAAGCTTAGTAGCGATTACAATAAAGGTGCAGCTAAAGCTGATTAACAAAGGGTTAAACTGAATTACAGTGTTAACTGAAGCCATTAGCTGACAGCCGTCAGATCCTTGATGAAGCGTTATCATTGCATCTGAGCCGTTGGACTGTTGCTTGAAGGTGAGCAGTATCTGAAGATAGGAAAGGGTCCTGACATTGCCGCCCCCTTAACTCAAGACCTCAGGGCTTGAAATCTCTGAAAGTTGCTTGGATGAACGAAGCGTCCTCCCAAGTGGCTTCCTCTGGAGACATATTCTACCAGTGAATCAACCATTGCGGTATAGCCACATTGTAAGAGCCTGCAGAACGGGGAACCTGACGTCGTTGCAGAACAGACAGAGGTGCAGTTTTTACCTTGCCATCTGCAGTAAGAAGAGGAAGCTTGGCATTTGGAACAGCAGATGGACCGAGATGTTTCTTGAGCTGGTTTACATGGAAAACATCATGGAGGAGCGTTCCTTCTGGAAGTTGGAGCTTGTATGCGACACGCCCAACTCGTTTGAGAACCCTGAAAGGGCCGTACCACTTGGATGTCAGCTTGAGTGCATTTCGCAGTCCCAATGCTGTTTCTCGGTACGGTTGCATCTTGAGGTACACCATGTCTCCTTCGGCGCATTCCCTCTCTGTGCAATGCGCATCCGCATACTTTTTCATGCATTGCTGAGCTTGCGCCAGATTCTGTTGCAAGGTTTTCACCATGTGATCCTTTTCTGCCAAAGAAACTTGAGCTTCTGGTGATGCATCACAGGGAATTGCAATTTCTTGGATCAGTGGTGGAGGGTACTCGTAGAGGGCTTCGAAAGGGGACATTTTGATGGCGGTGTGGTATGAGCAATTGTACCATAGCTCTGCTGCTGGCAGCCACTGACACCATTTTTTTGGTTCCTGAAACGCCATACAGCGGAGGTACTGCTCAACACACTGGTTCACTCGCTCTGTCTGACCGTCAGACTCCGGATGATATGCAGAAGTGAAATTCAGTTTAACTTGCAGTGCACTGAAAATTTCCTTCCAAAGTCCACTTGTGAAAATTCTGTCTCTGTCACTGACAATTGCTGATGGCGGACCATGTAATTTGACAATGTTGTCAATGAATATGTCAGCTACTGACTTGGTGGTGTATGGATGGGACAGAGGAATAAAGTGGGTATATTTCGTCAGGCAATCAACCACTACAAGGATTACATCCTTTCCTTTTGATTTAGGTAATCCTTCTATAAAGTCCATGCTAATCTCAGACCACTTCATTTTCGGAATTGGCAAGGGACTGAGTAAGCCAGGGTACTGAACCTTTTCGGACTTGGAGATTTGGCAGACTGGGCACTCTGCAATTTGTTGAGCAATATAGGATTTAAACTTTGGCCAGTAGAAGAGTTTCTTCAACCTGTGATAGGTCACTCTGTTGCCTGAATGTCCACCGAAGACAGAAGAGTGGAATGCGTGGAAGATTTTCTTCTTGATATCTGTGTTGTTGCCAATATAAATCCTATTTTTATATCTCAGAACTCCTGCTGCCAGAGTGTAATCCGTGTTGGTGTTGTTGTTTATTGCCAGTTCTTGCAGTAGCTTGTTGCAGTGTGAATCTCCTTCAAAAGATGTCACAACATCTTCAACCCAAGCTGGAGCTGCTTGTGAAAGAGCAGTACACACATCTGGTTCAGTGTCTTGGTACTGCCGAGAAAGAGCATCTGCTGCTACATTTTCAACACCTTTCTTGTATTCTATGCCATAGTCAAATTCCAACAGTTTCATCATTAACTTGTGTTGGATTCCCTCAAGTAAACGTTGGCTGCCCAGATACTTCAAGCTCTGCTGGTCTGTTTTGATCAGCACTCTGTTACCCAAGAAATAGTGGCGCCACTTTTTTAGTGCTTGAAATATTGCTAGAGCTTCTTTTTCATAGATGGAAGCCGAGCTGTTCTTTGGGCCGAGGCACTTGCTAAAGTAAGCCAGTGGTTTCTTGTGCTGCATGAGAACTGCCCCAATACCAGTTGCACATGCATCAGTTTCAAGGATGAATGGTGATGAAAAATCTGGTAATCCCAAGAGAGGAGGATTTGTCATTGCTTGTTTCAACTCACTGAATGCTTTGTCCTGTTCAGGACCCCACTGGAAACAATTCTTCTTGAGAGCTTTATATAGTGGCTGACATATGAGTGCATAGTCTTTTATGAATCTGCGGTAGTACCCCGTAAAGCCAAGTATTTCCCTCAATTTCCTAATATTTGCAGGGATCTTCCAACCCACAATTGTTTGGATCTTAGCTGGATCAGTCGACACACCTTGGGCTGAGATAATATGACCCTGATATTCAACCTGTGGTTGTGAAAGGACAAGGATGTCGCCTAGAGGGGGGGGGTGAATAGGCGATTAAAACTTTTCCGGTTTAGGCTTGATAATTGCGGAATAAAACTATGTGTTTAAATTAACAAGCCAACAACCTAAATAAACTAGGCTCACCTATGTGCACCAACAACTTATGCTAAGCAAGACAAGCAACAAGGTGATAGCAATATAGAATACTTCAAGCACGAAGGCTATCACAATGTAAAGTGCATAAGTAAAGAGCTCGGGTATAGAAATAACCGAGGCACGCGGAGACGAGGATGTATTCCCGAGTTCCTCCTTGTTAAGGGAGTACGTCTCGTTGGAGAGGTGTGAACCAACACAATGGTTCAACAACCACAAAGGTTTCACCTTCTTCTCCGATGAACCGCACCACAAAGGTTTGGTTCACCTTCCACTATCGGAATCCTTCGAGGCGGAAATCCGGAGCCTTTCAACAACGATCCGGGGCACAACCCACAACGGGATTGGGGGCTCCCGAACAGCTACAAGTGACCACACAAGGGTCTCAACCACCACACGGCGTCTAGGGTCCAAAGACCCAAGAGTAACAAGTTCACAAGCTTTCAACTTCCACGAATCCTCGTGGAGAGCACAAACCGATGCAACGAAGCAATGGCAAGAGCACAAGGCTCAAATCCTTCACTCTCGAATCCCACCACAAGCAACTAATGCTTATGGGGAGAAGAGAGGAAGAACAACGAAGAACACAACAAATGGAACTTCAAGATCAAGATCTACTAGGTTCCCCTCACTTAGAGGAGGAATGGATTGGATGAATATGTAGATCTAGATCTCCTCTCAATTTCCCTCAAAGATATGCAAGAATCATGGAGGGATTGAGAGGAAGGCAAGCTTTCAAAAGGTCAACAATGGAGGAGAGAGAGGGAAAAAACTTGCTCAAAACGTGTTGTAACCGTTGGGGAAGAAGCCCCTTTAAATAGGTCACCCGAAACCAACCGTTATGCCCAGAAACTGCGAGCCCGGCCTGGGAGCCGGTTTGGCCGGCCTAGAAACCGGCCAACCACCCGACCCGGCCGGTCTGGGAGCCGGTCTGGCCGGCCTGGGGGCTGGCCAGACAGACAAGACCGATAAAAGTGCAATATCTTTTTCATCCGGACTCCGATTTCGATGATCTTGGGCTCGTTGGAATCGTAACGAAGAGCTTTACAAGATCATGCAGAGAAACATCATAGTCCAACAATGGAGGATAAAACCAAATGGGGAAAGGTTGGACCTCTCGATAAAAGAACAACCGATAAAACCTCCAAACCAAAACCGCAATATGTTTCTCATCCGGACTCCGTTTTCTATAATCTTGGGCTTGTTAGAATACTCACAAGCTCTACAAGATCATGCATATACACATCATAGTCCATCATGTGAGGAGGAAACCAAAGTAGAGAGTTTGACCTCTCTTAGAAAAGACAAACCGGTAAAACCTCGAACATCAAAAACGCAATAAGATATACAAATGAAATTCATTTTTGATGAACTAGAGCTTGGTATGGAGATGAACACAAGCTCTAAATTCTCACATGGATAAAAGCCAAATAAAACCAAGAAAGATGATATGCCAAAATGCAAAGGTTTGAGCTCTCCACAAAGATGCGATCAAGTTACTCACTTGAGAGCCCCTCTTGATAGTACGCCGTCTATCCTATAACCCGGTCTCCCACTAACACCGTGAGACCGGTAAAATAGAAAACCTATCAAGATCATACCTTTGCCTTGCGCATTCCACTTGAGCTCGATGATGACGATCTTGACTCTCTCAAGTTGGAACACCTTTCTTGATTGTGCTTGCTAGCACATGCTTGATGAAGACTTCTCCAAATACTCCCCCATACACCATTATGGGAGAGCCTTGCTAACTCCGTCTTCATGAATCCACTTGCACTTCATCTTCTTATCTTGATATAGATGATGGCTTGGAGATAAACATGAAGTTCACTCAATCTTCTTTTCCAAGCCATGCTTGCAATAAGCTCAACTCTTCACATGACCATTCTTCATATAAACCCTTGGATGGAACCTTGGTCATCATGTAATCTTCTAGAGTCCAACACATGAACTCCAATCTTTTCCTATGGACAAGATCTACAAGTATATCTCAATGCAAACATTAGTCCATAAGGATTGTCATTAATTACCAAAACCACGCATGGGGCAACACATGCACTTTCAATCTCCCCCATTTTGGTAATTGATGACAATCCCTTTTACGAGGGTTTATATAATGAATTAAGCAACCATGCAACACAAAGAGCAAGGATGCAAGAGCATGAAAGGCAAATGCTTAAGAACGAAACTAAAGCATAACACCAAATTCCCTTAAACCCTCTAAACTTCTCCCCCATTGGCATCGATTGCCGAAATGGGAGGAAAAATTTAGAAGGCCAATATAGGAAGAGCTCCCCCATAATGTGTGCATTTCTCATAATATGAGTGAAATCAAATGCACATATCCAATGACGAATAGATGAAGGAGATCAAACTATATTGAGGATCCAAAGATTGCAAAAGAGAAACAAATTGAAAGATACTTCGACAAAAGAAGTAACCAATCAAAGGATCCGAAAAACCAATAGAACATAAGAAGATATTATGATAAGATCAACCAAGTGTTCTAAAAATCAAGAGGGAACTCCCCAAGGTACGTGCACAAAGTAGGATTTGCATTTCAATATGGTGTGCACAACATGGAATCCTCACTCCCTCCTAGATAATTTTGAACACAAACAAAGAGTAGCAAATAGGTCCACAAGCTTATTAAAAAAAATACCAAATGAAAAACAAAGCTTGTGCCTTTTAGAAACCACCAAAGAATCAAAAACAATAAGGTGGTCACTAAAGAATTGGAATACCAATTAAAGATGTACTATTCTCATGTGTATAAGTTTCTAAGTAGACACCAATCACGAAGATATAAGTCCACAAAGAAACATGCACACACAAAATAGATACAACGGTGAAGAACATGATATCCAAGAGGAAGTCATTATATACCAATAAGATCATTGCTTAAAAGCATAGCACAAAGCTCAATTTTATCTTAAAGGATATAGATGAACTTCCAACACAATCTCATCATAGCATCAAAAATATCCACAAGGGATAAGGTGATAAAAGGGATGCTCCGAGAAAGATAACAAGTATCGCAAGAGGCAAATGATTTTGAAAAGCATCAATATTGCATATGTGAGACATAGAGTAGAAAGTGCTAGATTAACATATTTGGGATTGGTGAATCATGAAAATGATTATATATATTCCCCTTGATATGTAATCATCCCGGCTTGCCCACATTTGCAATAAAGTTGTTTTGCAAGAACCAAATGAATTGCAAAAAAATTCATGCCATGAAACAACCTACACAAGGTTGAAAGCTAGAAAAGTATGCATGAGGTAGATACTTGTTACCGAGATAGCATTGGTGATGTAGAAGATAAGAGTTCACGATCATCCGAGCTTGGCTCCAATAAGCACATGGTGAACACCTTCCTTGTAAATGAGACAAGCTTCCAATGCATCTCAATGTACCTAAAACAAATTCAAGTACAAATGGTACCCAAACTCATTGGGTCCAAAGTAGTTAGAGCAACTACAATACATAGGACAAACTCCACATAAATATGTGCATATTGATATGAAATTGAATTTCATGCACATCTTAGCCATTTAGGATTTGATGGAGTTTATCCTATATATTGGATCAACGAAAGTAAGCATGCCATAAGATATACATATAGTAAATATGCATGCACAAGACTTTCAAGAACCAAACGAGATACAATTTGGACAAAACACCAATTAAACCAAGAAAGCACACACAAGTGTGACAAGAAAAGAATTGTCCAAATTATATCAAAACCCAAATCAACACATGATTGAAGATACCACTTTGAAAAGATGCCAAATGAAAGTAAGATACCAATTGATGAAAATATCATCAAGGAATAAACCAAACCCTCTACACTTTCATGATGGCACAAAGTACCAAGACGAAATGTTTGTCTTCCAAAGAGACACGTCATCGGGATCAAAATGAATTGAAGACAACTAATGTTCAAAAGCATATAGGATTGCTCCCCCAAGATTTGTGCATTATTTATGATCTTGCATTTGAATACAAATGCACACAAATGGGATCATCACTCTCCATACATATTATTCAAACACTAGTCATGTTCAAGGAAAGCAATAAGATGCAAAACCAATTTAAAGAACGGAGTTCTACTCAAAGTAGGATAGCTTCCCAAGGAATAGTGCATTATCAAGAAGTATGACTTTTGAATGTCAATGCACAAGAATTGGATCATTGCTTTTCCAACTCAAGAAAGCACAAAACAAATTTTGAGTAGAGCAACAAGATCCAAAGATACAAGGAAGACAAAAGAGTTAGATCAAAACAAATCCTTGGCAATAAAATAAGGCAATTCAAAGCAAGAGACAAAGTGAAGATGGTCCACAAATTTCACCACACATATGAGTATCACTTGTCAAGGACAAGGAGTATATAGAGATATTTCTCGGTGGTATATAGAATGATATTGAAGACCAATTTCACAACAAATAAGCATATGGCAAAAGAGAAGATTTAAAGGCCAAAGCTTAAATAGATAGATATTCTTGATAGCTTCAAGTATTCACGCGATCATGCAAAGCCACTACAAAGTAGCTTGAAGCAATCGATTTCCCAAAAGGATATGCGAACATATTTGGGGAAAACCGTACCAAGAATGTCCATCGCAAACAAGATCCAAAAGAGTGATTAAACAAAATCATTTTACCAAAATGGAACTTGTTTGAGCAACATGCCACATAGGAATAAGATAATAACAAATCAATTCTAGGTGGCAATACCTCACATGTTCACATTTTCTAGGTTTGTAATATGCACATAGCTTATTACTCCCCCATAATGTGATAATCCATTTTTCTTAACAAGAGGCAAAAAAACCAACTAGAGAAATTAATGGACATTAGAATTTGAATTTCTCATGAGAACATATACCACATAGAGAATAGATAATATTAATATATCAACACTAAGTGGTATTCCTCATGTATACACAATTTTAGGATTGTGAAGTGCACGAAGCATATCACTCCCCCAAAATAGGATAGTCCATTAATCTCTCAAAAAGAGAGCCAACAAGATAAGATATCAAATAAAAGCAATAAGGCTCAACACAAATAATGGTGTGCAAACCAACATACACATCTTGATTACTCAAGATAAGTAAGTAGAGAGCACAACACATACAACACTAGCAAGGTACAAAACCTAACACATGCAAGGGTGCAAGCAACTTTCAATGTATATATGATTTAAATAAAAGTTACCGCAAGGAGGAACATTGGATATGAGATAGAACAATATAATCCAAATGACTTGACTTGAGAATATAATTGATGAAGATCCCTTAATTCTTCATAATGTAGCCAAGTCTCCAATGCCCTCCAACAACACCTATTGATCAAGTTTTAGCTTGTTGGTCCCCAACCAAGTTGGGTCCTAAGAGGTTAGTCACAATAGGCTTGGCAACCCAAATGGTTCTTTTCTTGACACCACTTTGAGTACCAACATATTTGGCAAACACATTGCCAACCTTATCCTTCCGAAGAGAATAATCATCATCAATAATAATGGGGTTGGATAAGGTACCATTTGTGCATGAAGAAGCAACGTGACCCTTCTCACGGCATAGGTAGCAACATCTACTTCCTCCTCTCTTCTTAGTTGGAGTCTTGACTTGAGGAGGGTAGCTTGATTCTTCTTGGGAAGAGGCCGTTCTTGAGGAACTTGAGGCTTCTTCCCTTGTTGCTTCTCACTAAGAGCCTTCTTCTTCAAAGGGCAAGATCTAACGTGTGCCCTTCAACTTTGCACTTGAAGCAAACAATCTTGGCCGAATCTTTAACTTGTTCTTGGCCCTTTTTCTTCTTGTTGAACCATCATTAACATTAGAAATGGAAGAAGACAACTTGGCAAGCTCATCACTTTTAGATAGTTGAGTTTGGAGTTGATCATGAGACTTGCTAAGGAGAGAGTGTTCACTTTCCAAAGCCTTATGAGCTTTGTCAAGTCTCTCTATATCCTCAATTAGTCTAGCATTGCCAACACCAAATTCAACCTTTTCCTTTTTAAGCACTTTATATTTAGCAATAGCATGATCTCTTTCCTTAATGATTTTAGCAATAATAAGATCATTTGATTCATCAAGAGATTCAAGTTTCTCTTCAAGAGACACTCGAAGCTCTTGCTCTTCCTCAAGGGCATTCATTAAGGATGCCTTTTCATCGGCATCCTCTCTCTCAATTTGACATTTCTCGAGAAATTGAGTTTCCAAGTCCTCAATGATTTCCCTACTCTTAATAGCATAAACAATGATTTCACTTAGAGGAGGGATAGCTTTGCTACCTTTGGGGAGAGCACCAAATACCATCTCACCCTTCTTTGTTATGGATTCAACATCCATAAGCGCTCCATGAGAATCCCCATCCTCATCATCACAAGATGTAGAGGGTTCCAAAGGTGGAGAAACCTTTGAATCCTTAGCCATAAGGCAAAAATGAGTAGTGGGCAAAGATGATGAAGAGATACATGAAGCACCATTGAGATCCACGTCTTGTTCCAACAAATGTTGTGATTCCTCTACATTGTTAGCCACACAAGAAATACAGGATATGGAAGTATTGTTTTCATGGCAACAAGACGAATGAAGCATATCATCATGAGATTTAGTTAAACAACTATTACATGATATGCAAGGACTAGCAACACTAGCATGTAAAACATTTGTAGTGCTAGAAGTGTTTAAGTCCAAAGATAGATCATTGCAATGAGATAGAGATGAAGTATAGTCAATAGAATATTCACCATCAACAAAGCAATTTCTATCACCACTCACCATATCATTACCTTGTGTCAAAACACATGTTGGTGAAGTGGAAGAAGATGTGAAATCATCACGGCCGGAAGTGGAAGGAGAACAATCATCCTCAATAATGTTGGACACTTCATATTTATCTTGAAGCTTCGTCCAAAGCTCATGAGCGTTCCGACAAGGCATGATTGAAGCAAGAACTACATCGCTCAAAACACATATAAGACCATTAGATACAAGAGTATCGAGATAAGAGTTTTCCTCATCCTCCTTTGGAGAAGAAAAACCCATATCTACAATTCTCTTAACATGTGGGTCTATATCCCGAAGAAGGTTAAGCACGCGAATTTTCCAAACATCATAATTTGTGCCATCGAATTTAAAAATGGAATTGTGCACTAATTCTCTAAACGACATCTTTACTCTCTAAGCGGTAAAGCCCAATAAAGAGAGCCCAGGCTCTGATACCAATTGAAAGGACAAGGATGTCGCCTAGAGGGGGGGGGTGAATAGGCGATTAAAACTTTTCCGGTTTAGGCTTGATAATTGCGGAATAAAACTATGTGTTTAAATTAACAAGCCAACAAACTAAATAAACTAGGCTCACCTATATGCACCAACAACTTATGCTAAGCAAAACAAGCAACAAGGTGATAGCAATATATAATACTTCAAGCACGAAGGCTATCACAATGTAAAGTGCATAAGTAAAGAGCTCGGGTATAGAAATATCCGAGGCACGCGGAGACGAGGATGTATTCCCGAGTTCCTCCTTGTTAAGGGAGTACGTCTCATTGGAGAGGTGTGAACCAACATAATGGTTCAACAACCACAAAGGTTTCACCTTCTTCTCCGATGAACCGCACCACAAAGGTTTGGTTCACCTTCCACTATCGAAATCCTTCGAGGCGGAAATCCGGAGCCTTTCAACAACGATCCGGGGCACAACCCACAACGGGATTGGGGGCTCCCGAACAGCTACAAGTGACCACACAAGGGTCTCAACCACCACACGGGCGTCTAGGGTCCAAAGACCCAAGAGTAACAAGTTCACAAGCTTTCAACTTCCACGAATCCTCGTGGAGAGCACAAACCGATGCAACGAAGCAATGGCAAGAGCACAAGGCTCAAATCCTTCACTCTCGAATCCCACCACAAGCAACTAATGCTTATGGGGGGAGAAGAGAGGAAGAACAACGAAGAACACAACAAATGGAACTTCAAGATCAAGATCTACTAGGTTCCCCTCACTTAGAGGAGGAATGGATTGGATGAATATGTCGATCTAGATCTCCTCTCAATTTCCCTCAAAGATATGCAAGAATCATGGGAGGGATTGAGAGGAAGGCAAGCTTTCAAAAGGTCAACAATGGAGGAGAGAGAGGGAAAAACTTGCTCAAAACGTGTTGTAACCGTTGGGGAAGAAGCCCCTTTAAATAGGTCACCCGAAACCAACCGTTATGCCCAGAAACTGCGAGCCCGGCCTGGGAGCCGGTTTGGCCAGCCTAGAAACCGGCCAACCACCCGACCCGCCGGTCTGGGAGCCGGTCTGGCCGGCCTGGGGGCTGGCCAGACAGACAAGACCGATAAAAGTGCAATATCTTTTTCATCCGGACTCCGATTTCGATGATCTTGGGCTTGTTGGAATCGTAAAGAAGAGCTTTACAAGATCATGCAGAGAAACATCATAGTCCAACAATGGAGGATAAAACCAAATGGGGAAAGGTTGGACCTCTCGATAAAAGAACAACCGATAAAACCTCCAAACCAAAACCGCAATATGTTTCTCATCCGGACTCTGTTTTCTATAATCTTGGGCTTGTTAGAATACTCACAAGCTCTACAAGATCATGCATATACACATCATAGCCCATCATGTGAGGATGAAACCAAAGTAGAGAGTTTGACCTCTCTTAGAAAAGACAAACCGGTAAAACCTCGAACATAAAAAACGCAATAAGATATACAAATGAAATTCATTTTTGATGAACTAGAGCTTGGTATGGAGATGAACACAAGCTCTAAATTGTCACATGGATAAAAGCCAAATAAAAACCAAGAAAGATGATATGCCAAAAATGCAAAGGTTTGAGCTCTCCACAAAGATGCGATCAAGTTACTCACTTGAGAGCCCCTCTTGATAGTACGCCGTCTATCCTATAACCCGGTCTCCCATTAACACCGTGAGACCGGTAAAATAGAAAACCTATCAAGATCATACCTTTGCCTTGCGCATTCCACTTGAGCTCGATGATGACGATCTTGACTCTCTCAAGTTGGAACACCTTTCTTGATTGTGCTTGCTAGCACATGTTTGATGAAGACTTCTCCAAATACTCCCCCATACACCATTATGGGAGAGCCTTGCTATACTCCGTCTTCATGAATCCACTTGCACTTCATCTTCTTATCTTGATATAGATGATGGCTTGGAGATAAACATGAAGTTCACTCAATCTTCTTTTCCAAGCCATGCTTGCAATAAGCTCAACTCTTCACATGACCATTCTTCATATAAACCCTTGGATGGAACCTTGGTCATCATGTAATCTTCTAGAGTCCAACATATGAACTCCAATCTTTTCCTATGGACAAGATCTACAAGTATATCTTAATGCAACCATTAGTCCATAGGGATTGTCATTAATTACCAAAACCACACATGGGGCAACACATGCACTTTCAGGTTGTCCAAAGGTGCATTTACTAAGTTTGGCCTTGAGTTGATGTTCTTGAAGTACTTGAAGGACTTGCTGCAAGTGTTGCTTATGCTCTGCCATGGATTTGCTGTAGACCAGGATGTCGTCGAAAAAGACTACCACGAATTTCCTCAGGAATTTTGCAAACACAGAGTTCATCAAGTGTTGGAAAGTAGCAGGAGCATTACTGAGGCCAAAAGGCATTACTTGGTACTCATAATGTCCCATGTGTGTTGAGAAAACTGTCTTGGGAATATCAGCTTCATGCATTCGGATTTGATGGTATCCCGAGTGCAAATCAAGCTTGGAAAAAACCGTAGCCCCATACAGTTCATCCAGCAGATCTTCTATCACTGGAATGGGAAACTTGTTCTTTATTGTCAGGTCATTCAGAGCACGGTAGTTAATGCAGAGGCGCCATGACTTATCCTTTTTCTTAACCAGAATTGCAGGTGAAGAGAAAGGGCTGCAACTGGGGCGGATTTCAGCATTCTTGAGCATTTGTGTCACCAACTGTTCGACAATTGTTTTCTGACTATGTGACATGCGGTATGGGTGAATATTTGGTGGTTTTGCTCCTGGTAGCAGGGGTATTTTGTTATCAGCATCTCTGTGAGGTGGCAGTCCTTCTGGAGCAGTGAATAAATCTTGGAATTCTTGCAATAACTCTCCCAGAGTTTCATGCACTGGAACAAATCCATCTGCAGCCTGTGTTGTCATACTTCCTTGAGGGCTGAGAAGTAAATAACCAGCAGCTCCTTGTTCAATGAGTTTGTGACATTCTTCACTCGAAATAAGGAGGTTATCTGCTGGAAGGAGATGATCATGAAATGTTATTGATTTGTCTTGGTGCTGGATTGACAGAGTTCTTTCCTCGAAGTCAAACGTGACTGGATTGTACTTCTTGAACCAATTGACGCCCAAGATTATATCAGAACCATTGAGTTCTAGAATTCTAAAGTCAGAAGTGAACTTGTGGCCATTTATCTTGAATATGCAATTCATAGCCACTGCCTGCGACTGGAGTGTGCTTCCCCCAGCGACTGTAACCTGACGGGCTTTAGTGGGTGTCATGGGGATGTTATGCTGTACAACAAAGTTGTAATCCATGAATGTATTGGTGCTTCCAGTATCAGCAAGTGCCACTGCACCAAATCCCTTGAATGTGAGCCAAAGTGAAATGGTTTCTCCACTTGGTGTACCGGTGTAAGCTGAGGTAGAAATGTGATAAGCTTGGTCTGCCGGAGCTGCTTCTTCCGGAACATCTCTCTGTTGTTGATCAGCTTGTACTGCTGCTGGAGCTTCCTGTTCATCATCTGAATCTTCCCTCATTTCAATTGCATGGATTGCTCTCTGCATTCCAGGACAGCGATGACCGACAACCCAATTCTCAGGGCAGTACCAGCATTTTTTTGGGAGTCGTGGTCTGGCTGGGCCATTGCCTTCTCTTGGCTGCACATTTCTTGCTGGGAAGTTGCCTTGTACCTGAGCTGGTGGCCTTCTATTGTTGGACAGGTAAGACTTTTCATACTTTCTAGCGTACCAGTAGGTGGACAGGAGACTAGTAGGTTTCTGGATCTGGACTGTATGCTTTATGTTGTCTTTGAGACCAGCAATGAATCTGTCAACAAAGAAGTCTGCAGGAAGATATGGTTTTTCTCTTTTCATGGCCGTCATCCAGGCTTCATAAGCATCGATGTATGCATCGACGGTGGTCATTTGCTTGAGAGATTGCAGCTGATCCATCGGTTCCAGAGCTTGGAGGTCAGGAAAACGTGCAATGATGGCTTGACAGAAAGATGACCAAGTAATTGTCTGCAAATTCAGACCTGCACCATTTATCCATGTTTTTGCTTGACCACGGACATGTGCCAGAGCCCATTTGACCTTTTGATCCAGAGGTATGCCAACCAGAGCGAAAATGTCGTCACATTCTAGGATCCAAGCTCGAGGACTGTCTCCTGTGAATATCGGCAACTCCACATGTGGTGTTCGGAGATGTGGTTCGGTGGAATTGTGAGAATTGTGATGTTCATTTTGGTGCTGCTGGGGAGGTGGTGAAAAACGAGATGTGTTGGGTTGTGTGAATTGTTGAGGTTGTTGTTGGTAAGATTGTTGTTGTGGGAAAGACTGTTGGTAAGGTTGGAGTTGTTGTGGTGGTGGATATGGATTGTATGGGTAAGGTGTTGGCGGTGGTACGTAATAGGGAGAGTGGTATTGTGGGTAATACGGAGGTAGAGGAATTGAAGAAGGTGGATAGGTTGTATACGGAAAAGGCTGTGAATTTGGTGGAAAATATGGTAAAGGCTGGGAGTTTTGTGGTGAATATGGTAAAGGCTAAGAATTTTGTGGTTCATAGTATTGAGGTTGGGTTTGTGGGGTGGTGTGTTGTGTTGCGTGCGACTTGGATGATGGGTTTGCCGTCGTGGACACGATTGGCATCGTCACCGTAGCCTCGGCGGTGGACATGGCATTCTGTCGAACAGGTTTGGGCTGCAGTGGCTGGAGTGGTGGTGGTTGTGGTGGGTGGGGAAGCTTGTCGGGCGTAAGGTTGCCGAACTGCAGTGGTTGGGGTGGTGGTGGTGGAGTGATGGTGCTGGATGGAGTGGATACCTCGGCGATGGGAGTCAAGGCACGACTGTGGGGTGGAAGAGGAGTGGTAAAAGGAGGACCTTTGGTCGATGATCCTTGATCCTGAACGCCCGGAGCTTCGTCTGGTGCTTGCCGCGCGAACTTGGAGGCGAGCCCGGCGAGCATGTCGGAGATCTTGCGGATCTCGGTATGCATCGACGCCATGGACTCCTGGGACTGCGCTTGGTGAAGATCGAGCCGGCGCGTGAGGTTCAGAACCTCTCGAGGCAGGTGCTCGCGGATCTGGTCTTCCGCCTCGACGTCCGCGGCGTCGGCGTCGTCATCAGCTGCAGCCGCGACGTCCACCTCTGCAGCTGCGTCGACCGGCTGCTCGTCGCCCGCCGCTGCCGTCTTGTCGCGCGATCTTGAGCGACGACGCGATGGCCCCATGGTTGCACTCCAGGGGAGTTCAATACAGGGATTTTACGGCCGGAACTGGGTGTTGCGGCAACCTGCTTCGTCGGAATTTTGGGAGGAGAGGGTGGGAAGCTACGCGAGTTCGTCACCGCTCTGATACCAAAGATGTCAGGACCGCGGGTGGCCTGAACGTGGAGGAGAAGAAAGAAGCTGGGGCTCGAGTCCAGGGTACAGGAAGGTAAAGGAAAACAAGAACAGCAAGGGAAAACTGATAAAATAAATTTAGGGTTTTGATAGCTTGATCCTCCCAACCTCCCCACCTACCCTTTATATCGAAAGGTAGGCTCAAGCTTAGTAGCGATTACAATAAAGGTGCAGCTAAAGCTGATTAACAAAGGGCTAAACTGAATTACAGTGTTAACTGAAGCCATTAGCTGACAGCCGTCAGATCCTTGATGAAGCGTTATCATTGCATCTGAGCCGTTGAACTGTTGCTTGAAGGTGAGCAGTATCTGAACTCTGAAGATAGGAAAGGGTCCTGACACAGCATCGGCGCCGTCCGCCATGCGCGATCCAAGGCTACCACTTTCCCCGGGGACACGCTCCACGGCCGGCCGCTGGGCCATGCCTCCCTCCACGTGTGGTCCCCTCGGGAGAGAAGCAACATCATTCGTTCACGGAACGTTAACCACACTGCCGGACGAACAGTTACCCGTCTCCGGTGGCTCCAGCTCAGCACCAGCGATTCCAACACACCTTCGAAGTTCGAACTCGAAAACCCCCCGGTCCAGGGGTATCGCGGTAAATTCGCCTCCCAGAAACCCCCCCACGCTCCCCGATGCGTTAACTCTTTTGGGCTTTAGCGCTCCCCCAATTCGCGTAACCTCTTCCTTTCTTTCCCCCCTGCCAGCGCCTCCATTCCTGCGTGCATCTCCCGGTACGGCTGCAGTGCGGGCTGCGGATCGGATCTCCGGCGAGCAAACCTCGGTAACTCCCGCGGCCGCCCTGAATCCTCTTTTGTAGAGTCTCCTTCTGTTCGTGATGCTGTTTGTTCGCTGCCCCTTCTCCGTGGTGCTCTGCTCTGTCTCTCCCGTGGAGCGGAGCGGAGCGGAATGGCGGTACGGCGGGATGGGTGGTTCGTTGGTTGGAGGTCGTAGGCTCTAGCCGCGCCGGGATTCCTGTTCCTCGCCGTCTTCCTCCTGCTCGTGGCCCTTAGCGAGAGATCGATCGGTAAAATTTGCTTTTTACCTGTATCTGTGTGTACGGCCGTACGTCTCTGCTCTGCGAAGATGCAATCGGTCCTGTGCTGCCTCTTCCGGCACCGTTGTGATGCCGTTCCTCGAACGCCCCGTGCTCCCGCTGGACGCTCGTGTCATGTCAGGGGTTCAGTCTCCTTAGATTCAACGCAGTCAAATTTATCTACACCCGCTGTTAGATGCTTCAGTCAAGTTAGTACTGTAGCTCTGTTCTTCGCGTTACGTTTATCGTCTTGGAATAAACAGTTCATCCGCTATTTCGCTGAAAGTAACTGTTCACATGGTGATGGTGCTCTTGATGTCGCGTTGCCTTCATGTGTCGTCTGTCTAATCTAGGTGTGCCCCTGATACCGAACCTCCAATAATGTCCAATCCATTGAGCAGTGTTCCTGATGGCCTATTACGTGAATAATGCCGTTTTAGGTTGCACGTTTGCAGCTTCTTGCCTCAACCCCAAATTGTTAATCAAAGTGGGGTAGACTGTCTCTTGTCCATTCTTCCTGTCTGCTTGAAATTGTTTCCCCGAGTTCATTGAATCAAGTTTCCTGGCCTACCTAACGGGCACATACCTGTAGTTGCTGTGTCATTTTGCACTTGGACATCTGATGCCCAAGTCCCAGCCATTTTATTCCGCGAATAATGTTTCCTGAATACAAGGCCTGATCCGACTTCACTCACTGTCTGTTTCATGTGCGCATGCTATATTTGTGATTTTGGTCTTGAGAAAACTGTTATTATGGACACCGGTTTTACCTTATGTTGGTATTCTTCATCTTAAAATGATATTTGTTGCACGATTGTTTCTACATTTATACTAAACATATATCTGATATGCCGTTGCTGATGTTTCCTTGTGATAGCATACACCTATTCATGCTTACTGTCTTCCACTCCATGTTAGATGTTACTCTTATTTAGATGGCTAGTCATTGTCAGTCATGGGCTTCCAGCAGTCCTGGTCCCCCGCGGTTTAGCATCCTATCTGTCTACTCTTCCTGCCATGTACTCATCACTAGCATATAAGTTTTGCTTATCTGAGAAGAAGTTAGGCTTTCCCACGATCTTTTTATATAGCGCGTGCAAGAGCTACTTTGTCGGCCAGATCATTGTGTATCTATGTGATATTTCTGTTGCACAGGTAAGCCACTCAATTGGAGTTACAGTCCAGAGCATGTTTTGCCAGCAAGTGCACATTTCTGCATTTTATCTCCCCTATGATCCTTTTATTACATTTTCATGAATTCTGAGACAAATTGCCATGAACTCCAACACAATTGATTTACAATTTGATTTCCACAGTAAACTTTGTTACAGATTTGTACTCGAGGTCTTTTAGTACTTTACTCTTGAGGGGAGTGCTTCTTGTTCTTCCTTCTCACTTGTATTTCTTTTTGAATCCATTGTTAGGCCTGCATAACAGAGACGATTTTCTTATATTCTGGTGAAGATGAAGCCAACGCAAGTGGCTCAACTAAGGAAATCCCGCTCATGGTGGTGGGATAGCCACATCAGTCCAGAAAACTCCAAATGGCTCTCGGAGAACTTACAAGGTAATGAATTTGCTACTCAGTTGTTCTGTTATTGTCTTACACACTGGAAATAGATAGTTTGTTGGTTGCTAGACAATAGCGATGTGCAAGACTGTATGATCTTAGTTTCCAGCCTCATACCAGGTTGTTTTCTAAACATAATCATTCTTCTAACTGAACAGAGATGGAGACACAAGTCACAGAGATGCTGGGAATTGTTGAGGAGGAAGGTGAATCCTCTGCAGAAAAGGCTGAGGTGTATAACCAAGAACGACCTGTGCTTGTTACCCATATCAAGAATTTCTACCACATTTATCGTGCCCTTGCTGAGCGGTACGACAATGTAACTGGAGAATTGCGCAAAAATATCCCATCATCACTGCAGTCACATGGCTCTTGTGGTATCTCTGAATCAGATTCTGAGACACGATCTCCCTTTCCATCTGAAGATTTTGACATGGAAGAT
The DNA here is from genome assembly GCA_947311845.1 of Poa pratensis. Taxonomy (NCBI): domain Eukaryota; kingdom Viridiplantae; phylum Streptophyta; class Magnoliopsida; order Poales; family Poaceae; genus Poa; species Poa pratensis. The sequence continues at coordinate 24,904,857 of CAMZMU010000036.1, read as the reverse complement.
AAGATGGCACAAAGAAATCCAAAAAATCAATCAGATTGCTTAGATGTGTCCGCTGGCTCTGGTGTGAGCTCTGAAGTATCCAAGAAGGGGAGTGATGGGTCTTCTTCATCTTCAGAATCCGAGTCAGAGCTTGATGAAGCCAAAGAGGAAAATGACGGCAGTATGTTTTATGCCTTGAGCCAAAGAATTATTGAGCTTGAAGATGAGCTTCATGAAGCAAGAGGAAAACTTGACGCCTTAGAGGAGACGAACATGCGTTCCCAAAGTAATTTTGGTTCTAGTTCAGAAGTGTGTGAACATGACGAAAAATTGCAGGTTTCAAATGTGGAAACTGAAAGTTGTCAAGAGAAGGATCTTGAAGAAGTCAACAGTGAGAAGGAAGCATTGGAAGCTGTGCTGTTAATGAACAAAAATGAGATTGATGGGCTGAAGGAAGCAATGGCTTCAGCAGCTAAGCAGTTTGAAATTGAATTGGCGCATCGTGATCTTGAAGTTGACAAGTGCAAGCAGGAGCTTAAAGAATTTTCAGCGAAGTATCTGCATGATAAATTTGCTCTTGAAGATGAGACTGGAATGCTCCAGGCAGTCATCACGAACTACGAAGGTGAGCTAGCAAGATTGTCACAGGAGAAGTTGCAGTTGGGGTGTCGCATTGAAGAGCTTGAACAGGCAGCATGCAGTTTTGATAATTCAGCTTCCGAGATGGTGAAGCTGCAAGAAGTGATAAAGAATACAAAAGCAGAATTAGAAGAAGTTTCACTGGAGAAAGCAGAAACCATCATGAACCTGGAAGCACAGCTAGAAAGAGCCTTAAAAGATAAATCAATACTCGAGGATCGTATCAAGGAGCTGGAGAAGGTGGTTTCTGATTCTTTGGATAAACATTTGCTGGAGAAGTCTGCTCTTAGTGCTGAACTTCTAACAGTATCAGAGGCCAATGCCTCTCTCGAGCGAAAGCTGACATCCATGGAAACAGAGCTTAGGCAAGCTTATGCTGACAAGGCAGAAGAATCCATGAACAACGAGAAACAAATATGTGGGCTGAATCAAGACCTTGCCAACCTTACAAGCAAGATCGAAGTGATGCTATTTGAGAGAGCTACAGTTGATAACAAGCTGGCCACTCTATTAACTGACATCACAGCACGTGATGAAAAGATGAAACAGATGAATGACCAGCTAAGCCAGCTTAATATTGAGCATGCCAAGATATCGGCAGAGACTGCTGTCGTGCACAAGTCCCTGTTGGATCTGCGTGCCCGGGTTTCTGAGCTCGAGGAACTGGTGGAGAAGCAGAAACTTGAGATCTCCGAGAGTGCTGAGGGGAAGCGCGAGGCAATCAGGCAGCTGTGCTTTTCACTTGAGCACTACCGCAGCGGGTACCAGCAGCTGCGCCAGAGTCTGCAGCAGGGCCATAGGAGACCAATGGCATTGATGGCTGCCTGACAAAGTGCACCCTTCTTGGATTCCCAAGATCCTTCTGTGCTATGAATTGGGTTCTGTAGCTTCTTCAGTTCAGAAGAACTTCTGTGATGTCTTTGTGCAACTGTAATGTAATGCAAGAACCATGTCGGTCGTCGTTTGCTTGTGTTGCTTTCTTACACTCTTGTCAGATATTCAGGATGGTGAATTCTATGTTTCGTTCTCTGAAACGATGATGTTAGTTTGCCAACCTGTGGCATGTTTGAGTCAGTCTTGTGTCTTCCAATATAAGATGAATTTGTCGAGTTACATGAATCTGCTATATGTTTCTCATGCAAATATTATTGTTGAGATGTGATTAAGCAGCTGGAGTAAGCAATTCATGAGTCATAGCCTCATAAGGGTGGAGGCAAATGCTGAAGATAACATGGTACATCCCAGGTCTATTGCATATGTTTCTGTGAAATTGCTGCAAAGTTCCTGTAAATTTTCCATGGAAGAGGCCCCTACCTCCCGCTCTGAAGTATTTCCTCGATTAAGTTGGAATATTTTTCTGTAAGTATTTTTCTCGATGAAGTCTGAAGCCTTTGATTCTATGAAAAATATCGTCTGACTATCCTGTGTCATACTGAAATATTTTTTTAAAGAATGTCTGAACATTGTCATGCCTTGTCATTTTCACAATGATATTTTCTTTATCATTTGCGTATCCTAGAAAACCTGTCAGGAAATCGAATGCTTCATCCAGAAAACTCAAATTTTCAGAAGAATTTTTTAATATTTGAGACATGAAGTAAGCTGTACCAGAATTTTGAGAAACGGATCAACGGCTTGGATGACTAGCCTTCATGGTACTATTGCAAATTGCCTGCCCAGCCCATCCGGCCCAAAATTCTGGGCTCTCAAGGTGTCTTAGCCCCGCCCTTGGTCGACCCAAAATATTATCAGGTAGCATAAGCAATGCAGCAAACAAAGCAATGTACTACAAACACATTGAGAAAAGCGTGGGATATGCTGGCACTATATGGGCTTGCATCATAATATTCCTTTGATCCGACAACGCTGGCTTTGCCTTCCACCCTGGAAAATATGTCAAAGTTGTTTTGCTTTCCACCACATTGTCTAGCTTCACTATTGTTGCCAAACTGGGGGCCTTCTCATTCATCACATGGAACTTTGCTGTTAGGCCAGATGTTAAATCAGTGCAGGACTATGCTAGGAACTGCAGAGGTAGGTGACTGTCCTCTCCTTGTAGTAAAGTGCTTGTGGTTCTGTTTTGGTACCAACTTGCATACCAAGACACACACGAAACTGATGAACCGGTCCTTGGTGTGGTCCATTGCCTTGCTTGCCTAGGTGCTGATGGGCTGGGAGCCTGGGACAATTAGTCACGCATGCACAGCTGCTGCTTGACAAAAAGAAGAGAAATGAAGGCATTCCAGATCCAAGTCCTAGTGTCGGTTTCCTGTAACAGAACATCTCTATGATTTAAAGGACTTATATGATAATGTTGGAGAATTTTATTCCTTTTTTTACGGGAGAATTATAGTCCTTCGAAAATTTTCCTATGGAGGTTGCTTCATTCATACGCTTAAAACGTTTAGAAATTAATGGACTATATTCTCATGTTTTCAATTCTATAGGATTGAAGGTGTCATGACAACCAATTCATAGAATTTTGTTATTCAAGCGTTTTTGGAATCCCGTGAATCAAACAGGCCCTAATGAAACCTTTCGTGAAACCTGACATCTATTACAAAATTCATGTGTTTTTTCCATTCCTATAGGATCGACACCTGATTATTAGTATTTTTTTTCCATTTCTGCATATTTTGAATCATGTGAATCAAACAGGCCCAAACAGAAAGTTTCTTGATACACAACATTGGACATATTGTTATACATGGATTTTACTAGCAATAGAACAAATTGGATTCACAAAATACACAGCCTGTTTTTCCTTGGAAAAAGCGAGGAAGTAGGAAACACCCTATATAGTGTGGCTGAAAACAGGTGAGTAACTCAAATATTCTGAAAGAAAATAAAGTTGTGTGAAAAAGGAAAAAAAAGTGGAACAAAGTATTAGCTCCAGAGTCATATATTTTCTCAGGAAATTTGCTTGCAGCACATGGAAGCAGGGCTTTCGCCTGGTTGGACAGAGTATCAAGTACCAGAAAGCTGGGGCTTACGAGAATTCACACTACCAAACCCATCTCTTTCTTGATCAGCCTAACCTCCTGGCTGAGCAGGAAGACCCACTAAACAGCATAAGTATGAAAGCAAGTATAATCGATTCGGAAAAGATTCTCGATCCTTTAATTTGGTAGCAATGCTGGTAATGATTGTACTTGATCATTGCATAGCTCTTTCTGATGTGGTCTCCAAGTAGAAAATGAGGCACATGACTGGCTCCGGTAGTGGAACCAAGCAAGCATAAAAGAAACACTACTAGCGTTGGATCCGTGACCACGCCCCATAACTATCACAGAATCATTTTGAAGACCACGGTCCTCGCAATAGAAACCCATGTTATACTATTATTTTACTAGCAAAACTAGATTTTGATATACTATTTCACTAAAAACCAAGAGCTGCTAGTTTTGCAAAACAGTAGTCTACCACCTCCTCTGTCCGTGCTCCAAAGATGGGTGCTCACGCAATTTTGTGAATATTTGGAGCTAGAAGTCAATTTTTTCCAAACAAACAAGATATTTGGCACCCTAAATACTTGTTATGGAACATGCCATTGCCAAGTGACTGCTTACAAGTGAACCAAACATGGCTGGATGGTTAGTTGGGTGGTTATGTCTCTGGTTCGTCCAAATCAAAAAATAAATTTGACGCGATGCTTGTTCTTCTGACAACCATGCATCTTCAGTCGAGATTCAAGCCATGACATGACGATATGGTGTGTGCAATTTTGTGTAAAGTTTGGCATTTCTTGAAATATGGCATATTTCTAAGCCAGTGCAATGCAGCAATTCTGAACTCAGTGAGCGGCATATGCCTACACTAGGAAAAGAAATGTTGCTCTGAGTTCAACCATACATGCATCTGTCCTAACCCAAAAGGTGGATATTCACCCTACACTAGTAGAAAAAGGAGCAAAAAAACCGGTTCTATAGGGCCTTTAGCACCGGTTGAGCAACCGGTGCTAATAAATCGGCACTAAAGGGTACCCCCTTTAGTACCGGTTGCTTACAAACCGGTGCTAAAGGCCTCCACGTGGGCAGAGCAGAGCGCGCGCATGCGGAGGACCTTTAGTACCGGTTCGTATTACGAACCGGTACTAAAGGTTTCTGCTTTTTTTTCTTTTCGTTTATTTTTCAGGGTTTAGGGTTTCTGTTTTTTTATTTTCGTTTATTTTTCAGGGTTTAGGGTTTCGGAGGAGATCACGTCGATGCACAAAAAAAAGTTTTTCGCACACGTGAAGATCACATAGCACACATACAACTTGGTATATATATGTACACATATAAAGTACTCATAATTAATTACATATGGAGATCACTCCTAGTACATGGAGGGAGGCTACTTGTCGATAAAGTGGAATTCTCGGATTCAGGTATGACCTCCGTAAGGAAAAATCCCGCCAATTCCTCCGCAATTGCTTTTACGCGGTTTTCTGGTAGGAGCTGGTTCCGCTTTTTTGCCATCTTAATTTGAAAGAAGGAGATCAAATCAATTATATGAAGGAAACTAACACAATTGATGGTAGCAAAATAAAGTTGTGAATGATGTTTACGTACCTCTCTAGTTCTTCGAGTATTATCTCTCTCGTTGACCATCATGCGAATGTACTCGCAAACGTAGTATCCACATAAATTCGTCCCAGATGGTTGTTTTAGGCACCACTATACGAGAATAGAATTCAATCAAATAATAATCAAGAGATTGATAATGGTATTGAAACGTGAAGTACTACTTACCAAGTTAGCCTTAAACTCCAGCTTTTCTTTCCACTCACCGGGTTCTTCCTCTCTGAACTTTCTCCAAACCCTGCCCGGCAAAGAAAATGAATTGAGGAGTTATTTGACCGATATATCAGGAAATGAACGAAAGAGGCCGATATAGTGCGATTGAAATTACCTCTTGAGCATTAGACGCACGCTTCTGTAGTCCTCAGGTTCTCTCCTTAATGAGTCCCAGACTTCAACTTCTCCAACCTCGATTTTAATGATCATCAGAATGAAGTGGAACCTGGACACGTTTATATACGCGGTTATTCATAACTCATCAATTACACTTAATATCGGAAAAGCAAAATATAGAATGTGTACAAGACAGTAACACTCACTTGAAGTTGTAAGGAAAAAGTATTTCTTTTTTGGTACTTTGTCGCTTTAAAAACGTTAGCAAAACATCCTCTGTGGCCTCGGCACATTGTTCTACGGTGACTTCATGAATTTTATCCGGGTCAATGAACCCAATGTCCCAGATTCCTCCCACTCTGCATTCACGAATCTTCATTCTGCATAATTAATAGCATACAAAAGAATGTCGTGAGGATAATTACAGGCAATGAACGAGAGCTTAACTAAAGAATTAAATTACACAAATAAATTACTTACAGACAATAGCAGCTGATGATAGCTTTGTCGAGGGCACGTTGATTGTACATCTGAAAAAGTTCTTCGAACTCAACCTGCACAGCATATTCTCGGAAGTAGTGCTGTTCCTGAACTCTCGCCAGGAAATAGATTTTCCCTTCTTTTGCAGCGGCCATGTACCAGTTATGCAAATTCCATAACTGTGTTGTTAGAGCTTTCGGATCCATGACCAGAGGCTGCCCATGAACATATTTATATGCTAGCGGAGCAACGTCGTAACTTGTCTCCTCGTGCATTTGCTGAGCCGCCTTATCAGAAGGCACGATGAGCGGGGCGATCGATTGTACTTCTTGTTCTCCGAGCTGAGCAACTTGTTTCCCGCATTTCTTTTCTTCCTCCGTCTGTGCGCTCATCTGTGCGCTATGTTGCTTGTTAATAATGCGCTCATAGTCTGAAAGGGGCTTCGGTGGAGGGTCATATAAGCAGTCAACGGTGTAATCTTTTTTGTCCATTGGTATAGTCTTCAGAAATTCCTTTACGGGGTGCAGTTGTGCCTGCAGTTTTTCCTGTTTTTTCTGTTCAAAAAAGGCTCTTGACTCTTCTTGCAAGCTAGTAGTTATTTCCTCTGAAGTCATCTCGCAAGCTAACTTCTTCTCAGGACTCTTGACTTTCTCGGGTATGTTTGCACGTGCACGTTTCTTGACAGGGGACCTGTCTTTCCTGAGCATAGTACTAGTCGACGTGAACAGCTTCCGCTTTGGCAAATTACTACTGGGCGCATCAGTCGGCTGACGGGACGGCACGGGCGATGGACTCGCGGCGGGCTCCCAATCGTCGGGGAGGTCGGGTGGACTTTGAGGTGGTGGATTTCTACTCGGAGGAGTCGGTGGCCTTGGCGCCGCGTCTGGAAACATGATGTATTTCTTATTCCATAGAACGATACCAAACTCGACTTCTCCCAGTGTCTTCTCGTCGTCACATCCAGGAATGTCAAGATCCATTGAATGGAATCCGGGCATAACTGTTTTCACCCCGACACGAGCATAGCCAGCTGGAATCGGAGCAAAATGGAAGATTGCTCCAGGTTGATTTGGTAAAGCATACCCATCCGCCACCGGAAAACTAATGTTCTTCATCGGCATGTGTAGCACACAATTTGTCTTCTCCGTGATATCATCCACGGGGTAGTGAGCCGCCGGCGGTTCGACTGCAGGATCTTCTAGCTGCGTGGAACCCACGCTGCTTTTCCGCTGAGATGGGGCGGCATCGACTGCAGGATCTTGTACCACCAGCTGCTGAGATTCCCTTGTCTGGGTAAGTGCGTTCAGTTGCTCCTGGAACCCCTTCACCTGCTGTTCTAATGCCGTGAACCGGTCCAACTCCTTCTTCTTATTTCTGAAACGCTTTCTATAAGTTGCAACGTCCGCCGGAAATCCTTGATACTTATTAACGTCGGCTCCTCTGCCTCGACATCGTCCGTCGTGTTCAGGATTCCCGAGGGCGAGTGTCAGCTCGTCGTCCTCTCTATCGGGAACAAATTCTCCCTTTTTGACTTTCTCTATTGCGTCCTCTAGTTTTTTTACGACCCTTGTAATTCTTTTCTTCCATTTCCCCTTTGCAACAATCAGCCCTGTGTCTGGGTCCAACCCTGCCCCATGCGCGAACAACCATAACTTGGACCTCTCGGGCCAGTCATCTGTCTGTGGAGTGATCCCTTTTTTACGCAGGTCGTTTTCAAAGGATTCCCACTTAGGCACGGCAGTCTTGTAGCCCTGACCCCAAAGTATGGAAATATTTCTTCTTCTTAGCATTCAACTTATTTTTGGCCGATCGGGCCACAGCGACGTCCGATTTCTTATACGCCACAAATTCGGTCCACACATCTTTTATCTTCTCAAGATGTCCAGTGAATTCTGGAGTTTTCTTCCCATATTTTCTCCACAATGTTTTCTTCCAGTTGTTGAATTGTGTGGCCATCTTCTTAAGAGTCCACTGCTTGACTTTGTCCTTCTTCTTCTCTTCGAGACCTACCGGTAGGCTGAAAGATTCCAAGAGCGTGTCCCAAAGCAAATCTTTAGCTCTTTTGTCGACATAACTTGCTCCAATGTTGGCTTTAACCGGCTTATTCCATTCTGCAATGGTGATCGGGATCATGTCCCTAACAAGAACTCCGCATTGAACTACATATCTACGGGAGGTGTCTTCGGGTTTCGTCGGTTTGCCATCAGCAGCAACTTCGTCGATCGACAACTTTGCACCATCTGGAAGCTTTATCCTTTGGTTCGGGCCTCGTTGCGTCTTTGGCGAACTTGGAGGCTTAGATCCGGAGGGCTAAAAGAGAAATGATTCGTTAATAAGTGCAATATAAATCAATTAATGCATCCAGTGATCAACAAGACTTAATATATATATACCTCGCCGGAGTTTGCTAAGGGCACTTCGTCGTCGTCTCTTATTTCTTCTAGCTCAAGTCCCTCACCGGAGTCGTTCAAACATTTTGCGCTGAAATCTTCTCCATCGGAATCTTCATCGGAATCTTCTCCATCGGTATTTACTCCAAGGGTCTTCTCAAAAATAATTGCTGCCATTCGCTCTTCCTTCTCCTCGTCTCGGATGAAGGGGGCGTCGTCCTCCATAGCTCAATGTCACTGCAATTTACAAAGTACTTAGCAAATTTAAATTTCTTACACAAAAATTGATACAATGCAATGAACAATATCCTACAATTTCCAATATAGCAATGTCTAAAATAATAGCTAATAGCAATTTAAAATTCATAGCTAATAGCAATTTCAAAATTCATAGCTAATATAGCTAATTTGCTAACTTAATTTGCTGCAAGCTATTACTAACTATTAACACTACAAATTTTAAGTAGCAAGAAAATTTAAATAACTTATCTCAATTTTCTACATTTCCTAAAATTTGCTAACTTATCTCAATTTCTAACTTATCTCAATTTTTATAGCTAATATAGCTAATTTGCTAACTTAATTTGCTACTAGCTAATTTGCTAACTTAAATTTATAGCTAATATCTAATTTGCTAACTTTGCTAACTTAAATTTTATAGGTAATTTGCTAACAATTTTATAGCTAATATGGAGAAAACATAAAAATATTGCAACTACAATATAGCAGCCAATTTATAGCTAATCTAATTTTTATAGCTACTGCAATCTAATTTTTATAGCTAATGCAACTAATGGAGAAAAATAACAAGACAAAAAAAAAATGCAAAACTCTCACCTTGCTTGGGCCGGCGGCGGTGGTGGCGGAGGAGACCCGGCCGAGGCGGCGCGGCGTCGGCGCGGATGTCGAGGCCGAGGCGGCGTCGACGTCGCGGCGCGGAGGCGAACGACGCGGCGGAGGTCGAGGCGACGCCGAGGTGTGGAGGCTGAGGCGGCGCGGCGTCGGCACGGATGTCGAGGCCGAGGCACGCGGCGCGGCGTCGGGGAGGTCGAGGACGAGGCGGCGTCGACGGCGTCGGCGCTCCGGAGGCAAACGGCGCGGCGTGGCGGAGGCGAACGGCGCGGCGGAGGCGAACGGCGGCAGCCTGGCGGCGTCGTCGTCGGGGAGGTCGAGGGCGAGGAGAGTTGGCCAATTGATTTGGGGAAGGAAACGGCCGCCGCATTTATACCGAGACCTTTAGCACCGGTTTACTGGCTACAACCGGTACTAAAGGTACCGGTTGTAGCCAACAACCGGTGCTAAAGGTTTATTTTTTGGCCGATTTTAATTTCGCGCGGGAAGCCAACCTTTAGCACCGGTTGGTGGCTACAACCGGTGCAAAAGGTCTTTTTTCGAATTTCTGTTTTCTTTTTCTTTTTTTGATTTCTTTATTCTATTGATTTATTTGTCCAAATTTGACAAACTTTATATCAAACTTAAGCCCTGGACATGTAGAATCTTTTGGTATTGGTAATTTTCAAATTTGAATATGTTGAATATAGTTTGAATATGTTGAATATATTCAAATTTCAAATGGATGATTTGAGTAAATTTGACATAGATTTAAATCCATATCATCAAAAAATTAAGCAAAATGCATGTTTGATTGTTTTCTTCTGAGTTTTCATTACACAGTTACCTAAAAGGTTTAATACATTATTACACATCACCAACAACATCCCTATCTATTTTGGGGTATAATTTTGTTTTCTTCGCGTATGTCGATCCTTTCTTCTGATTGCGCCGTAACCATGGAGAATCTCATCATTTAACGGGATGCTTGGGTCAGCTTTCACTTTGAAGGGCGGAATTTCATGAAACTTATTGTAATCTTCTGACATGTCTGTCTTCTCCTCCACTCCCACGATGTTTCTTTTCCCTGAAAGAACTATGTGGCGCTTTGGCTCATCGTATGATGTATCAGCTTGCTTATCTTTTCTTTTTTTTCGGTCTGGAAGACATGTCCTTCACATAGAAAACCTGAGCCACATCATTGGCTAGGACGAATGGCTCGGTGTGGTACCCAAGATTTTTGAGATCCACTGTAGTCATTCCGTACTGCGGGTCTATCTCTACCCCGCCTGACAGGTTGACCCATTTGCACTGAAACAAAGGGATCTTAAAATAAGGTCCATAGTCAAGTTCCCATATCTGCTGTATGCAACCATAATATGTGTCCTTTGTCCCATTGTCGTTTGTTGCATCAAAGCGGACACCACTGTTTTGGTTAGTGCTCTTTTTGTCTTGGGTGTCCGTGTAAAATGTATTCCCATTTATCTCGTACCCTTGGAAAGTCAATATAGTCGAAGATGGTGACTTGGCCAACAAGTATAGCTCTTCTCCAACAGTGGTGTATTAATGAGATGTGTACGCAACCAACTGCCGAAAGTGTCTTCGTGTTTTCCTTTAATCCAGAAGTCGGTCTGCTCCGGGTATTTGGAGCGTAAAATATCCATGTGTTCCACGATATACGGAGCCACCAATCTGGAATTTTGTAGAACTGTGTAGTGTGCTCGAGTGAAAGAATGCCCGTCCATACTTGTTGTTGCTTTCTTTCCTAGCGTGCCTTTTCCACGCAGTCTCCCCTCATGGCGCGATTGAGGAACACCGATCGGCTTAAGATCAGGAATAAAGTCAACACAAAACTCAATGACCTCCTCTGTTCCATAGCCCTTGGACATGCTTCCTTCTGGCCTAGCACGGTTACGGACGTATTTCTTTAAGACTCCCATGAACCTCTCAAAGGGGAACATGTTGTGTAGAAATACAGGACCGAGAATGGAAATCTCTTGGACTAGGTGAACTATGAGGTGCGTCATAATATTGAAGAAGGATGGTGGAAACACCAACTCGAAGCTGACAAGACATTGGACCACATCCTTCTGTAAACTTGGTAGAGTTGCTGGATCGATTACCTTCTGAGAAATTGCATTGAGGAATGCACATAGCTTCACAATGGGTACTCGAACGTTTTCCGGTAGAAGCCCCCTCAATGCAACCGGAAGTAATTGTGTCATAATCACGTGGCAGTCATGAGACTTTAGGTTTTGGAACTTTTTCTCTGCCATGTTTATTATTCCCTTTATATTCGACGAGTAGCCAGACGGGACCTTGATACTGCTCAGGACTTGAAAAAAGATCTCCTTCTCTTCTTTGGTAAGAGCGTAGCTGGCAGTACCTTGATACTTCTCTGGATTCACGTTGTCTCCTTCGTGTATACGTTGCTGGTCCTGCCGTGCATCCGCTGTATCTTTCGTCTTCCCATACACGCCTAAGAAGTTTAGCAGGTTCACGCAAAGATTTTTCGTCACGTGCATCACGTCGATTGCAGAGCGAACCTCTAGCAATTTCCAATAGGGTAGGTCCCAAAATATAGATTTCTTCTTCCACATGGGTACGCGTTTGTCAGCGTCATTCGGAACAGATTGTCCGCCAGGACCCTTTCCAAAGATTACTTTTAAATCCTTGACCATGTCATATATAACATCACCAGTAGGGAGGGTAGGCTTCGTCCGGTGATCTGCCTCACCTTTGAAATGCTTGCCTTTCTTTCTTACGGGATGCTGTCTTGTAAGAAATCGACGATGCCCCAGGTACACATTCTTGTTACCTAAATATATACTGTCAGTCTGACCTAAACAGTGCGTGCATGCATTGTATCCCTTGTTTGACTGTCCTGAAATGTTACTAAGAGCAGGCCAATCATTGATGGTTACAAACAGCAACGCTCGTAGGTCAAATTCCTCCTGTTTGTACTCATCCCACACACGTACACCTTCTTCACGCCACAACTGTAAAAGTTCGTCAACTAATGGCCTCAGATACACATCAATGTCGTTGCCAGGTTGCTTCGGGCCTTGGATAAGCACTGGCATCATAATAAACTTTTGCTTCATGCACAACCAAGGAGGAAGGTTATAGATACATAGAGTCACGGGCCAGGTGCTATGACTGCTGCTCTGCTCACCAAACGGATTCAAGCCATCTGTACTTAGACCAAACCTTAAGTTCCTTGCGTCAGCTGCAAAATCTTTGAACTCACTGTCGATGTTTCTCCACTGCGACCCATCAGCGGGGTGTCTCAGCATCTCGTCTTCCTTACGGTCTTCTTTGTGCCATCGCAACAACTTGGCATGCTCTTTGTTTCGGAACAAACGTTTCAACCGTGGTATTATAGGAGCATACCACATCACCTTGGCAGGAACCCTCTTCCTGGGGCTCGGCTCGCCCTCAACATCACCTGGGTCATCTCGCCTGATCTTATACCGCAATGCACCGCATATCGGGCATGCATTCAAATTCTCGTGCTCACCGCGGTAGAGGATGCAGTCATTGATGCATGCATGTATCTTCTGCACCTCTAATCCTAGAGGGCAGACAATCTTCTTTGCTTCGTACGTACTATGGGGCAATACGTTATCTCTTGGAAGCATCCTCTTTAATATTTTCAGCAAGTTTTCAAATCCCTTGTCAGATAGTCCATTCGTGCCTTCCATTGCAGCAATTCCAGGGTGGTACCCAGCTTTTTCTGGCCATCTTCACAATTTGGGTACAACAATTTTTTGTGATCCTCTAACATGCGCTCCAACTTCGACCACTCGTTCTCACTTCCGCAGTTTATCTGTTCATCAATAATGACCCGACGAAGATCATCATCGGACTGATCATCAACAATGATCTCATGTTCATTCGTCTTCCTCCATTGTAGTACCACCGTGTTCAGAGAACACAGGATAGTTGTCATCATCCTCTTCTTCATTGTCTTCCATTATAACCCCTCTTTCTCCGTGCTTGGTCCAACAAAAATAATTGGGCATGAAGCCTGCTCGCAACAGGTGGGAGTGGAGGGTTCTTGAGGAAGGGTAATTCCTCTTATTCTTACAGTCATCGCATGGACAAAATATAAAACCATTCTGCTTGTTTAACTCAGCCACACGGAGAAAATTATGCATGCCATCAATGAACTCGGGACAGCGTCGGTCACCGTACATCCATTCCCGGCTCATCTGCATTATACAAATATATCAAATAGAGATATGTGACAAATTCATTAATACAACAGTTCACCACATTTAAACAAAAGTAGAGTAGCGACCAAATCTAATACATAGTTCTCATAAACATTCATTAATTGAAACTATGACACTATATATAACAAACAATTATACAAATAAGAAAATTATACAAGTAATAATTGTGCATCTAAATCATACAAACTAAGATTTTTTAAAATAAAAGATAAAAACAAGAGGCTCACCGAGGTGGTGTCGGTGACGGGGCGACGCGGGCGATCGACGGCGGTGAGAAAGGGGACGGGACGACACTATAAAAAACCACAAATCATACTTTAATTTGAGCTCAAAATGCATATAAAACAAATGAAATCCCTAACTTACGCATTTCATCAAACACCTAGCTAGCACTACAAAAATCAAATGAGCTAAACTAGTAAGAAAATGAGCTAAACTTGAAATGCCGGAAGAGAGGATGAAGTTGCTAACCCTTGTATAGGTAGGTGCCACCAATCTTGACAAATGTTGGAGAAAAATGTGATGAACTCAAGATTGGGAGAGGAAAGAGAGAGCAAAAAATGGAGGTGAGCTCGAGCAGCAAAAATGGAGCTGGCTCGGGGGTGGAAGAAATATATAGGGAAATCTTTAGCACCGGTTCGTAACACAAACCGGTACTAAAGATGGGCCTTTAGTACCGGTTTGTGTTACGAACCGGTGCTAAAGGGTCTGGCCGTGGGGCCCCCACTGCAGCTGCCTGGCCCAACCCTTTTGCACCGGTTGGTAATACCAACCGGTGCAAAAGGTCCGCACAAACCGGTGCAAAAGCCTGCCGGCCGCCTCGCCCTCTGGAACCGGTACTAAAGGGCCTGTCAAACCGGTGCAAATGGGGCCGCGCCGAAGCCCCTGTTTCTACTAGTGCTAGGATAGTCTCTGCGTAAGTTTTGAGTTTGCTCATACTTGGGGAGGGTGCCAGGGTCAACTAACCCACATGACCTTTTGATTTCTTCTAGTTGGATGTTCCTGTGTTCCTCCTCCCACCCACGCCCGAGAAAAAAAACTGAAGTGAGCTAACCAACCGGGCTACCTGCCAAACTTTTTGTTGGCTTGTGGTCCTCCATAATTAGACTATTTTTTCAAGGTAATACGATTCTCATTAATAATTAAAAGACGAGATACAAAGTACGTATACACCGATCTTACATAGGGCTGGTCCTGAGATTTCGGGGGCCCGGGGCGAAACAGAACCGAGGGACCCTATAGACAACAAAAATATCAACTATATTTGCATATATGAAGTGTTACAATGAATTCTTGAATTGTGCATAAAAGCATATCAAATAATATATGTATTGTTATGAAATTGATTATAACATTACAAAATGTGAAGTCGACTGTATGTCAATATCAATCTTGCTAATTATCACCCGCGTCGACCGTGTCTAGAATTGTGTCGTTGTCGGGGGCGTGTGGGTGCAATGCGGGCTTCTCTCGTGCTCGCAGCAACTCGGCTTCTCGCCTCACAACGTGGCCACAGATGGGTCATTTCCATCTCATGTCCACGAGCGAGTCGAATGGAATTGCACATTGGGCACATCGGATAAAAAAATATTGCACCTATAACCATGGTCTTGTTGTTCCGCATATGCCAACAATCACAAAAATCAACCCGTAACTGAAAAATGAAAATGGGTCGATTATTTAACATGTGTTCTGCATCATTTTTATTTTATTTTTAGCATTTTTCTAGCATGTGTGCTGCATTTCTCCGGCGCTTGTGTAGACCACCGGCCTCACCTCGTCGTTTTGAATCAACCGTACATAACCCATTTTTTTTAGTTATTATTTTTAGACCATCCCCATTTTTTTAGTGAATGACAAACCCAATTTAATGAATGACAGACCCCATTTAATCCTTAGAGGGCTAACTAAGTGAAAAGGCCGAATTAACTAAAGGGGAAAGCCCAAGTGAATAAAGGAGAAAGACCCCAAAGTCCAGTCCAATACGACTGACACATAATAACGATTCGTCGTCGTCGTCTTCAATCGTACGACAGGAAACTACGAGTAGCAACCTGCTCTAATGGCGCCATAAAAACTGCTTTTCCTCCACTGCTTATACCCTAGCTAATTGGAATTTGGGGCCCCTTGGATTTGGGGGCCCGGGGCGACCGCCCTCCTGCCCCCCTCAGGGCCGGGCCTGATCTTACAGATCTGAAAAGATAGGATAAACTTATGTGACAAACCAACGTCTATCCAGACTCAACTTTCGTTTTAAGTAACAGCTCTGGTCAAACTCCCACGATACATCTCCAGTTACCTTACATCTCACCATTTGCTGCCAACGCATCTCCATACACACTTGGATTTGATCAGTTTTTACATGCAACGTGTCAACAAAATGCAATTTGCAGTACTCCCACTTTCCTAGATTATGAAATCCAGTATTTGGTTTGTTTTAAGCCAAACTTGTTTAAGTTTTACCAAATTTATAAAATAGTATCAACATTTCAATACCACATAAATACACCACAAAAACATATTTCATGATGCATCTACTTAGATTTATTGGGTATTGTAGATATTGATACCCCCCCTATAAATTTAGGCAAACTCATTAAACAAGTTCTAAGTAAGATAGTGACTGCTATCGTACCCCTTCGCCCGCAAGACACGTACAGGCGACTAGGTTTCCTCCGCAAGATAGTGTCGGTGCGGCTGCCAAATCTTCCTCGCTTCTGTGGCCTTCGGGCCATGGAGGCGGGGTGGATCTCGCCCCCGTCGGCGGGAGGGCTTCGTTCTCCTGGTTTTAGGGTTAAGTTTTGGTGTAGCGGCGCTCAGGTGGTGGTGGCGGCGCCTTGTCCAATGAAGTCTCCCCGGCTTCGGCCCCATCTCGGCAGCGACGTCGAGAAGTTTGTGGGAGTGGCGTGGTTCTCGAGAACTTCTTTCGATGGTGGCGATTTCCGAATCGTTATGGAGATTCATCGACGGTTCATCCTTTTTCTTTGGCTCCAAGACGGATGTCGTCTTCTTGACCCGTTCGATGACTTACCGTCCGCATTCAACAACGTCAGACCGGCTCTAGGAAGAGCGGAAGCGGCGGCGCACCATCGACACAGTCTGGAGGTTGAAGGCGAAGGACATCTAAAGGATATCGCTGTAATTTTCGTTTTTGCTCAGGTATTTTGTACTGTTCAGTGTTTCTTTAATGTCAGGGTCCTTTTCGTAAAAAAAAGTTGTAAGTAAGACAAGACTAATATGTCCCATATTTTGGAAAGGAGGGGTACATGACGAAATTATACAGCTCAAAGACAAACATTTTTGATAATTTTGACAAGAGTTGCGTTTTTAATGATATTTCTGTAAATAAATTTCTCCTTTGTTTCTCATCAAGTTACTGAAAGAAAAATTATAAAGGCCTTGTATAAGTAGTTATGTTTGTAACCAATATGTTGCTACGTTTGTACAAGCTGTATATCTACTATATTGTCCACAGAGTGAATAGCATAACCACCACATTACATGTCAAAATTACCAAATGCCACCACTTTCGTTTTCGGGACAGAAATCTACCGGATTTTACTTACTTTTTGTTGCAAAAAGCACTAAACCATCGATTGTCCAGGAATTCACATGAAAGCTGACAGTGAGACCCCTATTCGACTGAAACGACCGTTAACTGCCTTGTCATAATATAACTGTTTGACTCGTCGTCTCACTCCTGCGCCTCAGTCTCCCACTCACGGCCGCCCCCTGCTTCACCGACATGCCTAGATGGAACGACGACGAGAACAAGTCACACCTAGGGTTAGGGTTTCCGATTTCAGATTTTTGCTTTTTCTTTGAAGTCGTTATTTTCTTTTTTTCGGATGCTTTTAGTTCCCTGACGTCGACTATGCACCTGATTTCATCCTTGAGCCCGCATTATGTGCATTGTTGCTGATACGATTGTCATTTGTTGCCTCCACAACGCCAGGTCAGACAAAATAATGCAAGTGCTTTTTCCATATTCTTGTATTTGTTTAGAGCAGAAAAAAGTTATATTGATTTGTACATTTGAGAAAATTCATTTGTGTTTGTTACTTATTGATTAGTGCAGTGCATTTACTATATATTTGAGATAATTTTAGCTTATGCAATATTATAGTGTACCAAGAAATATGAAATGGTAAAGGAAATCATATAAGTAGTGCTTGTTATATTTCAGTATTCAAATAAATATTCATATGGTAAAATAAAGTAGGAGTTGATTAGTTTCGTTATATCTTAGTGTCAAAAGCAATATGCAGTGGTAAAATAAATAAGATAACACTATTTCCCGTAATTTTACCTCAATTTGTGCACCCGATGAAGTGATAAACTGTGGCTTTATTCGCCCGGTTGATCCCGAGTGGCGTGAAGCATAGCAAAAGGCACCGGCTCAGTCGTGGGCCATGTATGCGGACAACAACAATGGCAGAATTGAAATATCATCATAATGTTGAGTTTGTCCACAATATAGCTAAAGAGAAGAAAAAATACACACGTTTGTTAGCTGATGTAAAGACGTGGATGGATGCTAGTGAGAAAAAGATGGTGGCGAATAATATGTGTAGGATGAAAGAGGGCAGTGATGAAACATAGCTGGGTGAGATGGAGCAGCAGAGGAACAAGGTAAAAAATGAGTTGAAGGTGGTGAAGCAAGTGCAAAAATGTGATACGAAGATAAGGCAAAATAATGGGATGAGGAAAGGGAAGTACTCAAGGAAGAGAGCAAATTGGAGTACATGGTGTTTGACAAGCCCAAAGAAAATGATGTGAACAAGGACACGATGAAGTTGATCAAGCTATTTCTGATGAATTATAGTAATTTGGATGGCATTTTATTCTTAGACTATTTGCAAATTTGTTATTGTTGAACTATGTATTATTTTGGTAGCTGAACTATGTGGCAAGTGATGTTAGGAACTACGTAATATTCTGGAAGTTGAAGTATGTGGCTTTTGATAGTATTTGTGACCTATGTTGTCAACAAATTTGTTAATTGTGACCTATATTTGAGAAATTGGCATAACTGATACAAACTATTGACAATTCTTTAAAATTTCATAAATATTCAGCAGATTATGCAAGCTGCTGGAATATCTACTACATCCAGTAAAATAAACTTAGATTTAGTAAAATTGCTATAAAATATTGTAAATTCTACTAAATGATCTATAATTTAGTCAAAAAAATGAAAAAATCGTATGCCTCTTGTTAAATATTTGTTGTTGAAAAAAAATGAAGGAACATTAATCAAATTTCAGTTTTTTACAACTACAAGTTATTACAATCAGGTTCACAACATCGATTTTTCTCCACTGCTAACTTGCCACAACCCAAGTTAATATTTCTTAGTAGTGCAGTCCCTAGAGTACTTCTTTGCCTCATCTAATTTGTCAGAGTAATGAGGTGTAATCTCCCACATTTTACAATCCTCCTTGCTACTTATTACACCTTATTTCACCATCAGTTTGATCCTTATCCCATCAGTCATTGTCTTAATGAGTTTGGTTAACATCTAATATCATCTTTTAAAATTTCACTAAGATTGTTTACAACAAGATATTCTTTGCAGTTATAATCAAATGTATGGCTAGCCCAAGTCTCACCAGGAATCTGAGAAACCCAATTGTAAGCTTCCTCACAATCATTTTTTCAAAGCTTCCATTGCAACATCAAAGCCACTCTTTGTGTATAGGAATTACTAGTTGCATCCATGTACTTGTTTAGCTCTGGCCCTCTAAACCTACTTGTCCGGAAGTTAGCATAGATATGCCCAAAATAAAATCTTTGGGTGTAATTGGAAAACACTTGAGAGGCTTATTTAAGCATACCCTGTTTCACATTTTTATTTGTCATAGTAAGTTGTGACGTAATGTAGTAGCTAGTCAAGAAAAAACTGAGACATAATTTACTGAACTTTTTCCTGTTTGGTACGATAGTCTAATTTCCAAACTAGCATGTCATTTCAATGCAATATTTAAGCTGGGTGAGAAACCAACAACAGCCAACACTATCTCATTTGTCAACAATACCAAATGTAAAGGGAAATATATTGTTACTTGTTCCCATCTCTCCCGATGGCTGCAAGTATTCGTTGTCCAGTAATGAGCTTGATGAAAGAACCATCTAATCCTGCCAAAAGAATAAATAGCCAAAATTCAATAATATGCAGGCTATTGTCCTAAAATACATTAATACACATATAAATGTCCTAAAATACATCACAATTTAGATAATTGTCCTAAACTACATTAATATTCCTATAATTGTCCTAAAATATATTAATATTCAGATAATTATCCTAAAATATGATAATATTCAGATAATGTCCTAAAGTCCATCAGTATTCAAGTATTTATACTAATTATGCTATAAATTCAGATAAAACTACTAAATTCTAATGAAAGTTATTTAAAAATTCTAAATACAATAATATTAAGAGACTTGTACTAAATTCCATCAATATGGAATCCTTTCATTGAAGCATATAGACCGAAAACAACCCAAGAAACAGGGAATTTGGACTAGGATGCTCCAATAGCGTTTTAGTTGTCAAAGTGCACTTTTTTTAGGCACGAACCGTAGAACAATAGTTCTACGATATATTTTCATTAATAAATATTTACACATACAAAATGCACCATGAGGTGTCTA
The DNA here is from genome assembly GCA_947311845.1 of Poa pratensis. Classification (NCBI taxonomy): domain Eukaryota; kingdom Viridiplantae; phylum Streptophyta; class Magnoliopsida; order Poales; family Poaceae; genus Poa; species Poa pratensis. The sequence goes on along the minus strand of CAMZMU010000036.1, from coordinate 24,884,745 downwards.
ACCCATACCAGTTTTTTCTAACATTTAAAAATAATCAACTTGAAGAAGGAGGAACTACCGAATCAATCTAGTTCTTCAAAGCATATGCATTCTTTGGTTTAATCCGAAGACCTAGAATATAGAGATCTTGTTTGAGTTGAATTTTCCAAGACATCAAGTTGGGGCAAATGTTACGAAAGATCTTGTCATTCCTCTGCTTCCAAATGTTCCAGCTTCCCATAATGAGAATGTCAAGAGCAATTCTCTTAGGTAAAACATCTCTTGTAAGGGAACATTCATCAATCACCGATATTCGCCTTTTTTGCTTCTTAAAATGGTGTTCCAACACTGTAAGTAGAAAGGACAATCAAAGAACAGATGCAAGCTTGTTTCTTCAGAACTGTCAGAGCATAGCACACAGGTTGTGCTTGGAATATTAAATGACATTCTAGATAGCAGGTTTTGGGTATTGATACTGTCATGAAGTAGAAGCCAAAAGAAGATCTTGTATCGAAGCAGAGCTGCAGGTTTCAAAATTTAGTGAGAAATTTCATGTGCTGGTGGACCATCAGTCAGAAACTTGTATGCTTTCATTGAGGAGTACAAATCAGAGTTCCAAATGTAGTGCCATTTATCTGGTTCAGTGCTTAGTGTTAAATCCGCCATTGCATGTTGGAGCATTTGAAGTTGTCTGAAGGCCTAAGTAGAGAGTGGCAGGTGAAAATTGTCACTTATATTTGGCTGTTGCACAAATTCTCTTATAGTCTGACTATTCATTTATACAAAAGGAGAAAAGCTCTGGGTATTTGTTTTTGCACATAGTGATGCTCCATCAGCCCGACCAGAACATGACAAAATTGCCATTGTTCACTTTACATCTTGCGGGAATTTTGAAATCTGGAAGCAACTTTAGAATACTGGAGACCAGAAGGAGCCAACATGGCTTTTATCAATAGTACTATTTGCATAGTATTTTTCCTATGTCAACTTGACCCATGGCAAATCATGACAGTTGAAAAACTTATGCAAATGTTTCAAAAGCAGAGCTTTGTTTTGCATTGGAGATTCAAAACTCCCAGCCCTTCTTGATCCTTTAGTATAATAACTTTGTCCCACTTAATGAGAGCAATGCCTCTATCTTCCATACCATATTTCTCCAAAAACAGTGTTTCAAGAATGTTTCAACTTGTTGGAGTACATAAACTGGGATAGACTGTGTGCTCATGTGAAAAATCGCCAAGCTTGAGAAAACTGATTTGATCAAAACAAGTTTTTCTCCATATGACCGAAGAGTTGAATACCTAGATAGTCTTGAGCTGATTCCTGAAAGGAAAGTCATATAGTTGCTACTCTTGGTTTGTATAAAGACAGTGGCATGCCTAGATAAGTGAAAGCCAGGGTTCCAATAGAGCATCCCAGAGAGTGAACTAACTATGGAATTTTGTCCTGACTGACATTAATAGGGACCATAACAGATATGTTGTATTTCACTTTCATACATGTGAAAGCAGCGAAATGAAGTAACATATTCTTGGCATGTTGAAGTTGTGTTGGGCATGCTTGCATTATCAGTAAAGTGTCATCAACATACTGAATAACTGGGTAATCTAGGCATGCTTGAGATGAGAAAGGTGGGTGTATCATTTGTGAGTTCATGGCTTCATTAAAGATATCTTGAAGGAGATCAGCAGTGAGATCAAAGACGAAAGATGACAAATGATCACCCTGTCTAACTCCACTTTTGCAAAGAAATTGCTTCCCAGGAATTCAATTAAGCAACAATGATGAAAATCCAGATCGAGGAATAAATCATGTCTATCTGTTTGATCCATTTTGGGCCAAACCCCTTTGCAATAAGAATTTCTTTGATGGCCTTATGATCAAGTAAATCAAATGCCTTTAAAAATCAATTTTAAAATGACACACTCAAGGTTTGTTGCAGTGATGGATTTATTCATAGACCCATGTTCAACAATCTTGAATGGATTTTGCTTTTAGGAATCCCTATTGATTTGTGTTAATCAATTTATGCATCACCTTTTGTAGTGTACTCCCTCTATTCCTAAATGTAAGCCTTTTTAGCATTTTTTGGCCCAAACATACTAAAATATGTCTAGATACGTTTGGGCCAAAAAAATGCTAAAAAGGCTTACATTTAGGAATAGAGGGAGTATTTGCCAATAATTTAGTAATGATCTTGATGGATCAGTTTAGCAGAGATATTGGCCCGAAATCTGCAACATTCAAAGGGTTGGGTATGAGTGTGATGAAAGAGGAGTTGATGCTATGAGTAGTAGTATTGCCATTGTAAAAGTCATCAATCAACTTGTAAAAATCTTCAGCAATGATGTGGCAGCAGGCTTTGATGAAATTGGTATTGAAACCATCTGGACCAGGAGATTTATCTAAAGGATTTTTTTTACCACATAATCATCTCATCCTTAGTGAAAGAAGTTTCAAGCTGAAGCAAATCATCTATTCTTTTGAGTTAAGGATGTCAAATCCAACATATCTTATGTGGTATTATTCATACCCAATCTCTCTGCTTGAAAGCTCTTTATAAAATCACAGCTTTAGCTTGATGTTCAGTGTGTTCAATTCCTTGTTCATCTTGGAGAGAGTGGGTATGAAATTTCTTCTAAATTTTATGGTAGCCCTGGAATGAAATAATTTGGAATTAACTTATACTTGGCCCATCTTATGGTTGCTCTTTGTTTCCAATAAGAATTTTATTCTCAAGTAGTTGCATCAAATGGTTTTTAACAATCTCCCTTCCATTTCTTTCACTGATAGATAATTCTTTGAATTCTTCCAGATAATCAAAGAAGTCTAACTGCATTTGCATTTTGATGAGAAGAGCTAATTGGGATTTCTCTCTGGACCAAATTTTAAGGCCTTTCCTAAGCCTTTCTAATTTTGTTGTTATTGTTTTAGCACTATCCATTTCTTACACCTCTTGATTCAAGATGTTCTGAACTAATTGCTTGAAATCATGTTGATTTAGCCAATGATTTTCAAATCTAAAAATGGTGGACTTGGAAATGGATGTTCCAACTTGAATGACACTTGTCACATGTCAGAAATGGCTATGGAGAGGGGAAGAACAAGAGTATTAGGATAGGCCAGTTAGAATCCATGATTCTCAGGAAAACACCCAATCTAATTTTTTCAATAATGGGGCACTCTGCATATTGCTCCATGTAAATTCTCTTCCCTTAATTGGAATTTAACTAGGGCTAGGGCACATGGCTTCATTGAAAGCTAACATGTCATTTATATGCCACCCTCTCTATTTCTGTTACTGGGGTATCAAACATAGTTAAAATCTCCCAACATTAGCCAATTCAAATCTTCAGGAACATCAATGTTTTGAAACTAGTTTATGAATTCAGGTCGAGCTTCTGATTGACATGGACCATAAATATTGGTAAGAACCCATGATTCAGATGTGTGAACCGATGTAAATTTCACAGAGATAGACAAACCATTTTTGAACAGTTTCCCCAGTAAAAATGGATTCACTCCAGGCAATAAAAGGCCTCTAGAGGCACCCACTAATGGTAAGAAGTCAAACTTACTAAATCTTCTGGGACATAAATTTCTAACATAGCCCTATATAATGATTATCTTTTTGTTCATGCAAACAAATGATGGCACAACCAGATTCTTCTACTTCAGCCAACCACTTAGATGTATCATTGATACCCATTATATTCTAGTATCAAAGACACTCCAGGTTCTATTCATGAAAAATAGTAACACTCTTGATCCTCTTAGAGAGTGCAACACTGGCACAACTCTCATACATAACTGGGCAACATGCTCCAAATAAGCAAAAGGCAGGAGGCATGAGATCAAAGCATTTATCTTCCCAACTATCACAAACAGAGCACATCCAGGTACTATTTCTTACAAAATGAGCTACCATATTTCTCTGTACTCTGGGCTTTGTTACTTCTCTTATCTTTTTAAGCTTAAGCATTTCCATCAGCCTCCTTGTCTTGACATTTCTTTGCTCCATCCTTTTCATCTTTTTCTTCAAAGCAGGATGTCTTCAGAGGAGTCTTCTAGAGCAACCTTACAAAATGACAAGCTAAGGTTTTTTTAACAATCTTGGTAGGAATAATTGGAGGCATAGAAATACAACTGATACTGTTTTTATCCATACAAGTACTTTTCCTAAACCCCTTCTGTAAATGTTGTATTCTTGAACTCGTCCTTACCTCAGTTTCCACAAGTGGAGCTTTGTCTTTACTTTTGCTTTTTTACATAAATCACAGAGGTGGTAGAGGCCCCTGGATTGTCCCCAATGTCCTTTCTTGGAGTATCAAATGCCCCTTCTGGTTCAACAGTGATACCATGGCACTTGGTGCCCTGGAAGACAATGCATTTGTCAGGTATCACAAAAGGTTTCAAAATGCTACTATCAGACCCTTCCAATACATATGTCCATAGTTTCGAATTCAGTAAAGATCTTGCCCATTCAAATATGTCTGGAGTTAGAAGAGACGAGGTCAATAAATTAACCCATTCAATTGGAACTTAAATTACCTTCTCATATCGGAGTTTGGAGCAAAATTCTCTCTCCAGACCAACTCTCCTTGAGTTCATGAAAAGGAATATGAATCTGAAAGAAGGCAATGATCCATCATTCTTTGCAGAACTGGATCTGCAACATCAGAAGTAAAATTCATGAGACCCACATGAAGGGACTGATTGGAGCCATTTTATAATGGGGAACAAGAAAACTAGGTGGAGGTTCTATATTTTCAGAACTTTTGGTACCTGTCATCATCATACAAGAATGAGGTAAATGTGCATCATTCACATCAGAAGTAGCGATTTCTGTCTGTGCTAGGTTGTCAGCTTGATTCTTTTCCACAATAGAGATACCAGGCAATTGTGGAGCAGGGTCCTCTTGATGTGCAGTAGGGAACTGTTCTAAATTTTATCTGACGGCATTCTCATGAGAATCATGGTAATTATCTCGAGCCTAGGATATGACATTGATTGGAGCATCTAATGCAGCAGAGTTGTCATCAATACCAACTAAAGACTCAGAAGAGAACAACTGAAAACCGAAAGATGGGGTTGGTTCAACATAGGCTCTTCCTTAGCTGGCATGTTAAGATCAAACAAAAGGTCTTGCTGTTGAACAAACTACAGGTAATCTCTCAACCTAGTATATTGTGCCTTATGATCACCTATCACCACTTGATGTGCCTTCTCCTTGCCCTATAAAATTTTCCCTTTGGCACTTCAACCCCATACTTGAGCTTAGCGTTTTCAATTAATGTGTGAAAAAGTATTTGGATCAGTTCTCAATGTCTGCTAAGATGCATTGGCCCTGAAGGGAATCGTAGACAGAAAACAAAAAAAATTCCTACCGACGACAACCTTAAACTAGCCAAGAACTATACTATGTAGATATACTAATACAGAGGAGATCAGAATACATACCCTTGTAGACCGGAAGCGGGATGACGTTCCCGCACAAACATTGTCGGTGGAGACGATGGCGCCGACCTCAGGGTCGTGTAGTGGAAGAAGACATCTCCCAGCACCAAACAATGGTGCCTCGCGGTTCCACACACGTACGGTGTGGACGATGACCTCCGGACTCCAGATCCAGCAGAGCAGCGGAAGTGGAAGAGTGGATCTAGCAACACGGCGGTGTGCGTATAGTAGAGAGACTTCACTCCCCGTACGCAGCTCCAGAAACGGAACCACGCTCAAGTTAGGAGAGAAGAAGGAGAAGAATTGGTGTATTTCCAAAGGCATGGGGCACTCCTATATAAAGGAGGAGGAGGGAGGCCAACCTCCTTGGCTCCCCCATGTGGGACTAAACCCCACATGGGGTGCGCCAGCCAAGGGAGGCAGCCGGGCACCTAGGTGGGCCCCATTCGGCCCATCCTAGGTTGGCTAGGCCCTCCCCCCATTTCCCAAATGTGGTTTTCCCCCTAATGGGCCTCTAAGGCCCATTTATGATTTAATGCCTTCAAAATTCGAATTAAATTAAATAAAAATATATTTAATTACTAATAACACTTATTAATATTAAATACATATTATTTAATTCATTCGAGCTCCGAAACATATTTCGTTGCCCTCCGATCTCCATCGGACATGTCCGGAACACTTCTGAAGTCTCCGGTTTCTTTTCTCTCTTAAATCCAATCTAATCGTCATCCACTCTTAAGTGTGTTACCCCATGGTTCGGGATCACCCTAGACATGATCGAGACACGTTCTCCGATCAATGACTAACAGTGGGATCTGGATACCCATGATAGCCCATGTGCGTCCACGAATGTCTTTCTATCGTTCGAACCTTTTAGACGTCCAGTTCCATCCTCTTGCCTAGCGATACTTAGATTGTCCGAGCGTCGTTCTCCGGTATCACGTTTACCGAGCATGACCTCGTCATCGACAAATCTATCTTTACTCGTCTGTGATATTACATCCCTGTGACCTAGTCACATGCTTGCAAGCTCATTGATGTAATCTCACCGAGTGGGCCCAGAGTATCTATCCTGCTATGTGGATTGACAATTCCCGCTCTTGATCACTCGCTTCTACTGCTTCCTTCCGATACCCGAAAGTGTCACCTTTATTGTCACGCTATATAAGACATGCCGTTTGATGCGATCAGCCGCACCTTACAGAAGCAGAGATTTGATATGATCTCACGGTCGAAGGTATGAACACTACGTTTCTATATTTTGGGTATGTCCATCAAATCATTCACCTAATGATATGACTCCGTTGTCAACCGACGTAATTGTCCATGATCAGGAAATCTCGATCATCTGTTGCCCAACGAACTAGTTAAATAGAGGCTACTAGGGACCTGGTTGTTTATATACCACACATGTATTAATGTTTTCGCGTAATACAGTTATAGCATGGTACAAACCATATTATGAACAATTTAGATATGACAAATAAAATCACTTTATTAATTGCCTCTAGGGCACATCTCCAACAGGCCCCACTATCAGTTTTCACATCTATTCGTGTTCGATCGATGTTTAATGTTTTTTTACGAAAAAACTTAGAAAAATCAATAAATTTTGTCCCGAAAACATATTGGTGGCATTTGATAAACTTGGCCTGTAATTTGGTGTGTTTATGCTATTCACTCATTGTCCACGCATATACAAGTTCATAGTGGTACGACGAATCCCCGGTATAATAAATAGTAGTTACATATAAACTATGTGCAACCAATAAATCAAGCATGTTAGTAAATCATTTAGATGAACAATTATTATTGGATTGCAACAATCTTGATGTGTTTACAATGTACACATACCTCTTAAAATGTACTAGGGCGTGTACTAGATTTTTTTTCTCGGAAAGAGAAAAACTCAGGCATCTGCATTGGTTGATGCACACAACTATACATGGCAAAGGTTTACGCCGAAATCTTGCGGAATAAAAATATAGGATACAAAAGCTCAACAAAAGGAGCATTTTCGAATGAAACATAGAGCAGATATAACACACAAGCAGGAGCACGCTCGTACCCTCACGGAACATGAAGACACAGAATTAACGCCAATGAACACGACTGGAAGTGCTATCCTAGCCGCTAACTCAAAATCCTTCGATCCAATTCTCGAAAAATAAGTCCTTCGATCCATCATAGATAAGTGAGGGACCGATCACGACACTGAAACGGTTAATTTGGGCTCCATCGGAGAAGTACGTACGTAAGCCAATCAATAGAACTGGACTTTGGACGTGTAGCTGTATCCGCCCTTCCAGCCAGCCGTGATAACGTTGGTGGCTATGAGCGTCTTGCCGGACTCGCTGGTGCAGCGGAGGGATAATGGCCCCTTGAGCGGGTTGCCGGAGTCGCGCCGCCAGACGGCGCCGATGGAGCGGTACATGGGCTCCCAGGTCTTGGTGGGGACGCCGTTCTTGGAGCGCATGATGTCCATCTTCACCACGGTGCCGTCCCTGTTGACATTCGTCACCATCACCGGGAGGTAGTATGGGTTGGCACCCTTGAGGATGTAGAAGGTGATCTTCAAGCCCGGCCAGTTGCAGGGCACCCTCCTGAACTGGATGCTGATCTTGCCCGCCTTGCGGAGCTGGGCGTTCCGGCCTGGCAGCGCCATGGCGCCGAACGCCGTGCCGCTGAGGTCGAAGTGGTACTTGGACATGGGGCCGTCGTTTATGTCGGTGATGACGACCGTCTTGGGCACGTTGGAGCATTCAGGGTAGTTGTTTTTGGTGCATTTTATCTGAAACACCGTTCGAGGAAAACAAAAAAGGTCAATGTTCCGAGGAATGTACTAACAGACATGGCAGCATGCGTGTGGTAGTACGTACCTGGTAGCAGGCGCCGCAGCCGGCGCCGTCCTTGAACAGAATCATGTTGCCGCAGGACGTCATGGAGTTGAACGGGGCCAGGTGGTTGTTCTTGTAGTTACAAGCACCACCTGCAAATAGATCGATCGGCATTATTAGTACTGAGTTGGCACTAGGTGGTGGAACAGCATTGCGCCGCCGGCCATTGCATCGCGTATGAGCATACCGTTGTTGTCGGGACCGGCGCCGGTGGGCTTGCCGTACCAGGTAGCCTTGGCGTCTTGCCAGCTCGAGCTGTAGATGGCGCTGGAGCTGGAGCTGTAGCTGGGGCTGGGGCTGTAGCTGTAGCTGGAACAGACGGACGTGACGAGCATGGAGAGGAGGGCGACGAGGGCAACGGCATTGGTGGTGACACCGGCCATTTTGGAACCTCGTCTTAAGACTTGCTGGAGTGGTGATACTCCAGTTTGTGTTTTGATGGCTGGGCGCGATGGCATTAATAGGCAAAATTAGGCGAACGAGTCGGCACCAGTTGCAGTTGCACCCAACGACGACGACGTGTACGGCACTATGGTGTGTTTAGCTAGAGCTACGGAGGGAATCGTGGAGGGATGGAGGCTCCGGTTGTACGTGCGTGCAACTATAAAATCACGTCTTCAACGCAAATGAAACCAAGCCCCACGCTATTATATACTCCTGTATATGGAAACGAAAATGGAGACATGACACCCACTAAGCTGAGTATGAGTCCACACAATCAGCTCTCAGTGCCTTTATTCCAAAATTTACCTTGAGCACCGGCTCAGCTACGTACCTTTGTTCAAAATATAAGGTGTAATGTGAATGTCCAGATAATATGAAGTTATTTATATATGTTATAGAAGTACAACATAGGCACCAAAAGATTCATGTTACATATATAGCACTTTCATTATGTAGCAAAAAAAAGTCAGACCATTCTTCCTCTTATTATTTTGTAGGGAGTGTCTATTTGGCAATAAGTCAGTTTTTTCCTGTCATAAGATGACACGTGGCATGGAGGAAAAATCACCTAATTAACCCCTTAAATAAAAATCATTAGCAAGCTTTCCAGTTGGCTGTTGGTTCGGTTTTTTCTATATAGAATTATCAATAAACGAAGAAACTAGAAAGAGACAAAAAAATTCTAGATGATTTCAAGGCCAAAATTGCAGTGTTGTTTGCCCAAATTTAAATGTTGCAGATCATGTAAATACTAGTGTAGTGGAGTGTAATCTCTTAGACATAGAACTTGTGTAAATAATAATAATAATAATAATAATAATAATAATAATAATAATAATAATAATAAAGAAAATATAGTCTAAATGACTTCAAAACTTACAATGTTAATTTATTTGCCAAAAAATGTAATTTGTTTCACATAAGCATTGATAAATAATTTGCGATCCACTAACTTAGACATCTCAGCTTTCCACACAAAAGATTCAACCCATAGCACATACAAGTCAAAAGAGAGCCAAGTTGGGGGAAGAGAATGCTATTGGGACAGAGAGATCCAGCCCATAAAATAACATACAGTGCTACAGAAAACGTTATTGGGGCCTTGCCTTAGCTGCCTCGATCATCTATTTTAGAGCCAAATTGGGAGGGCAAAATCGACTGATGGCCAAAAGTAATCAGTTGACTATTGAATAGTAAAACCATATTTTTATCAAATGGACCACCCCCATTTTCATTAACGAAACTCAACATGGGCCACAGTTATGGTTTTCACCGGATTATTACATCAACCACACACATGATCTGGTGTAATGAAAATCTAGCAAAAACATGAGGAAAAATCATAAATAACAACAGAAAACTAAGCTAAAACATCATCCAGAACCACAACAAAGACCTAGAACAAGCAAGGACCATGTACAATCGATCCTGATGAAGTCTAACCATTATCCTCTTCTACATATCAACGTCCACCCTCTTGAAGGATTGAAGACTTCTCGAATCACCATCTTCATGAGGCAAGTCCCTCACCGCAATGCTCTTTCCACCATTGGCTTCCGGAATTCATACCAATTATCAAACAATTGACAAATATGACATGCATATTATCTCACAAGGATCATGTAGCATAATTTGTTCAAAACATGCTTTATTTAGTCTTCAGTAAGGCCCATAACATAGAAGTAAGTAAATTTTGGCTGTTGCTTTCTCAAACCCATGGTATATGAGATGCAATCCCCTAATTCATCAATTGAACAAGGTTTATTTGGTAAATTTGAAGCACACTGGAAAACACTACTGACAAGTCTAGCAATGAGGAAAGTGAAAAAAAGATGCGCAATTTTTTCAACATAAGTACGGAACATGCATTGAGTACCCTAATGACTGTTGGGAACCCCAAGTGGAAGGTATGATGTAGTGCATCAGAAAAATTTCCTCGCTTAAAAACCAAGATTTATCGAACCAGTAAGAGATGAAGGACTAAGCAAACTGAAGTGGACCTACAAGCAAAGACACAAATATCTTTGTCCCCAACGTTTCAGGAAGGTTGTCAATCTTCCCGTATGGCTAAAACAAAGGATTAAACGTATAGTGTGGAATATAGTAGTAATAAACACAAAAGTAAAAACGGACCAGGGAGCAAATGATGGTGGAAAGTGTGTAAACGAGGTTGTAAACAATGTAAAAAGATGGAAGGGGGGCATAGTTCACTAGTGGTGTCTCTCTTTAAACAGAAAACATTGTTGGGTAACAAATTACAGCTAGGCAATTGACATAATTATGATCATGGCATTATGACAAAGTGTACAAGGCCAATATTTATAGTAGCCATCACGTCAAGATATATAGACCACACATCTGCACCACATCTATACCTAAATACTCCACTTCGAGACTGCTTATCAGCAATGCATCTCTTGGAATTAATTTATCGAAACAACAAAGTATTGCATTAAACTCAGTACATGATGTAAGCACCATTTATCATCAGAAGTACACATAAAATGTTGGAGATATGCCCTAGAGACAATAATAATTTAGTTATTATTTATCTCCAAGTTTATTATTAATGTTTATGTCTTTATGCTATAACTGTATTGGGCACTTGAATAGCAAATACAACGTGTTCAAGAGGAAAACCTCCAATACAGGTGTAGAGATACGAACAAGTAAAAGCGTTCCTGGTCTTGTCTCTAAGACTAGCCTATCTTGTTGTTTGATGATCATGTTTTCCTGGTCATGGACTTTGTATAAGTCACACAACTATAGGAGTTTGTTATCGGAATGATAATAGTACTGAACCGACCCATTGTATGACATTGCTATGAGACTAATCGTCAACGATGAAGATAGCAATTGATCATATGTTTAGTTTTCATTAGCTGTATTCCTATGCCCTGAGAATATCTGGTGACCGCTTATTCGACACTCATGCTTTGATTGTCACCTAACGTCCGGCCGTAACGGGGGACTATAACGGTGACTTTTGGGCGTGGACTAGGATAATGTATTGGAACAGAGATTATTCGAGAATGGCACTTACTCCTCCAGACGATGGAGAGATACATCCTCTAGGCCATCTCAGTATTATTATTGCCACCCAATCGTCTGGCCAGACACAGCATGATTAATCACGGGACAATGAAAATACGGAATGAGAAAAGAGAATGATATTGGTACAAGAATTATATGTGTTATGATTAAAGGGTTTAATCACACTAGAGTACATTGTCTCAAATCTCGAGATATCATTGGTATCGTGTACGTAAGGGAATTAGCGTAATGAGTAACACACAGGTTCTGTCGTTCACTTGTGAACACACGGGAGCCAGTACGGCCGTCTAGGTCCCAATGCTGGTTATTGTCTGGTAAGCTCCCGGACATGTCTTTGTGTTTACCGAACCTTTCGGGTCACACACTAAAGCTGTGAGTCAACCTTTTATTGAGAGAATAAAGTTGTAGTTTAGTGGTTATGAGAAGTTGTCGGAGTCCCTCCGATGTCACAGAAACAACTCCGGAGTAATTCGGAGGTGTTCCGGTGAAGTTATCATGAGAGGGAAATAATGCCGGTATAGGGCAGAATTTCCCGAGAGAGAAATATGGTGAACATGAGATGTTCCGGGATGCCGGGAAGTGTTTCCGACATCAGTGGATAGATTCGATGATTTTATCTAAAGAGTATAGATGGTTTCAGACAAGTTTTGGAGGTTTGCCATTAAGGGGGGGGGGGGGGGGGGGGGGGGGGTGCCGGAGGAAGAAGGAGGGACCCCACGGGGCCGAACCACACCTGGTGTGGGTCAGCCAGCTAGGCCCCACCCTCCTGGCTGGCGCACCACCTCCTCCCCTTCTCTTTCCTTGTTTGATTTGGAGATTTAAAAGAGTCCGAATTGGAAAAGGAAAGAATAAAGGAAAAAGGCAAAAAGATAAAAGGGAAGGGAGGGAGTCCTTGTTGGACTAGGACTCCCCTCCCCAAACCGACTTGGGAGAGGGGCCGGCCTCACTAGGGCCGGCGCACCAAGGGGAGGGCTTTGCCCTCCCCAAGCACCTCCTCCCCTTGATCCCCTTTATATACTCCACCCCCTCCCACAAGGAGAACAATCCAAATTTTTGTGCAAGTTCCTCTCTCTTGAGATATTGCGCAATTAGACGATGCTCTAATTAGACGGTGCTCTAATTGGACATTGATCTAATCTCTCTCTAGTAGATCTCATGTGTTGAGAATTAGATCTCTCTAGTCTCATATAGATCTAATCAAGTTCGATTAGATCTACCACCTAAACTGCACCGAAAGGTGATCTCTCTTCGGTGGTGCTAGTAGCTCTAGGCGGCGAACGTGCTGTCGGGTTGGCGCGGCGTACGTGTGGATGCTGTTAGAGCGGGGCTGCGCAAGTAGTTCCTCGACGACGGACGACAACAATCTCAACTCCGGCGTGGACGTGAGATTCTTCATCGGGCTTCACCAACATCTACTTCGGCAAACACAAGATCTTCTGCAACGGTGTTTGTAAGTATTCTGATCTAGCATTATGGGGTGCATCATATCTTCATAGAATAGATCTTGGCGGCAAGGTTATGGATTTTTTTTAAAGTTTTACCCGCAACCCAATCTAAACACCGTTGTTTTACCCTTAGTAGCAACCGCACATGCCAATCGTAGTCGTTTCTGGCACTCGAGTCCAGGGATAGGCAAGGCAAGAACCCACTATCGAACATATACTCCCTCTCTGGGACTTAAACAACTACTTGGCCAGAGCAATCATATAAATCGGATAGCATGTAGGAACATAAATAAAGCAATATCACATTTAATATCATGCACAATCTGATCATAACATCACAATTCATCATATCCTAGCAAACACAACAAAAAGCATTACATCAGATGAATCTCGATCATGTTAGGCAGCTCACGAGATCATGGTATTGAAGCACAAGGAGGGGAGATCACCATCTAGCTACTGCTATGGACCTGTAGTCCAAGGATGAACTACTCACACATCGTCATGGAGGCAACAATGGTGGTGTATACGCCTCCGGCGTTGATTTCCCCCTCCGATAGGGTGTCAGAACAGGACTCCAGGACCCCAAACTAGGGTTTCTGCGACGGTGGTGGCTCGATAAGTGTTTCATAAAATATTTTCTATCCCGGGTGTTTTTAGGGTTGACATATTTTATAGGCGAAGGCGGAGGCCGAGGCAGCTCTTAGGCCTGCGAGTTGGGGCCGCGGCTCCCCCGCAGTGTTGGAAATATGCCCTAGAGGCAATAATAAAATTTTTATTATCATATTTCCATGTTCATGATATATGTTTATTTTCCATGCTATAATTGTATTAACCGGAAGCATAATACATGTGTGGTTGCATACACCGCATCCCTAGTAAGCCTCTACTAGACTAGCTCGTAAATTAATGATGGTTATGGTTTCCTAACCATAAACACGAGTTGTTAATTAATTAACGGGATCATGTCATTAGAAGAATGACGTGATGGACAAACCCAACTAACAATATTGATCGTTTCATTAAGTTTATATTGCCATGCCTTTTATTGTCAAGTATCCTATTTCTTAAACCATGAGATCAAGTTATTCTCGGGTACCGGAAGAATACTTTGGAGACATCAACCATCGCTTCGTGACAGGGTGATCATAAAGGTGTCTTACGGGTATCTCGGAAAGTACTTGTTGAATTACATGAATCAAGACTGGGAGTTGTCCCTCCGTGTTTCGGAGAGATATACTTTGGGCCCACTTGGTAGCGCACATTCGGTAACGCTTGCAAGCACGTGACTAATGAGTTAGTCACAGAGAATGTTGTATTATGGGACGAGTAAATAGTACTTACCGGTAACGAGATTGAACTAGGTATAGTGATACCGACGATCAAATCTCGGGTAAGTAAAATATCGCGTGACAAAGGAAACTGTATACATATTATTGTAGTCCACGACATAGTGGTTCAACCGATAAAGATCTTCGTTGAATGTGTGGGAGTCATTATCGATATCCTGGTCCCTCTAATGGTTATTGGTCAGAGAGGTGTCTCGATCATGTCTGCACATTCTCGAACCCATAGGGTCACCCACTTAACGTTCGGTAACGCTAGAGTAGTTCTGGGATAATTTTATTAATGGTGTCTGAATATTGTTCGGAATCTCGGATGAGATCCTAGACATCATGAGGAGCTCCGGAAGAGTCTGGAGGTAAACATTTATATATGGCAAGTTGATTTCAGGGTTCCAGAAAAGTTCAGGATTTTTGACAGAGTGTCGGAATGTTCTAGAAGGTTTCAGAGGGTCCCACTGTGGGGCCCACCTGTCCCGGACGACCAAGGGTGGCCTACTGGTCCATGTGACCAGCCCTCCTTGGCACATGCAGACATTCAATAGGTAGCCATTTAAAGGGGGGGGGGGGGGGTTACCACTCTTGAAAGAGCGGGTTACCACCTTTTGAATGAGAGGGGGTTACCACTTGGGAATAAAGTGTCTGCAGCCCCTTGCCAATATAATGAGAGGGAGAGGCGCACCAAGAGTGTCCAATCGCTGTCGCATCTCCTCCTTCCTCCCGCGCACCGCTTGGCGAAGCCCTGCCCGCGGGAAACTCTCCACCATATCCACCGCCACGTCGTCGTGCTGCTGGAATCGATCCCATCTACTTCTCCCTCTCGCTTGCTGGATCAAGAAGACGGAGACGTCATCGAGCTGTATGTGTGCAAGCCTCCGGAGGTGCTGCTTGTTTGCGGTGCTGATCGGATCAAACCTCATCAACAACTTCACTGAGCTGCGCAGAAATAAATGTTCAACACGCGTGTTCTTCGAGGGTACGATGAACTACTCTTCCTGTTACTAGCATCTTCTAGATTGAATATTGAGTGTTGCTTCTGCATGTGAGAGAATTTTTTTCTATCGCGCAAACTCCTACACAGAGCTCCCCTCTCGTCGCCCTTTCGCCCACTAGTTTATTTCCTCCAAAAAAAATCTAGGTACATTATCGTTCAATTCCAAGAATATTTCTTTACTAGCTTTTCTGAAATACAAAAACTGCAGAAAACAAGAACTGACACTTGGCATCTTGTTAATAGGTTACTTCAAGAAAATGAAAAAATGATATAAAAATCATAGTATAAACATGTAACAATGATATAAAAGTAGCATGAAACAATAAAAAATTATAGATACGTTTTGGTCGTATCATACCCCCATCCCACCCCTTTTTTAAACATATCCTTAGTCAAGGTTCTTTTCCACATCGTAGCCATAAATGATTTTGTTCTTTGTTGGCAATTTCATAATTCACAACCATTTGGAGCTTTTTGAAGGAGCTCTAGTTTGAAGAGCATTATAAAAAGATTTGACAATAAAAGATTTTTTCCCTATTTTTGGAAATACCTTATCCCCCACTCATTCAGATGAACATTGTGGATAGCGCCCAACAGTTTATCCAAGTCCATAACCAAATCCCCCAAGAGAAATATTCTGAAAGCAATGCTCCACCATATTGTATCACCATGTTTACTTGAACATTTTTTGTTAAGGGATAAGTCACAATATGGGAAAACATCTAGTAGAGCTTTATCACCAAAGCAAAGATCTTACCAAAACTAGTTTTTGTTCCCAGAATTCGAAGTCTTGGCACAAAAATTGTAGAAAATTGTTTTATCCTCATCAAAGTTGACGAGAACTAGGGATTCCTGGTTTATCCCCAGCTTGTGTCAAAGTCTCTTTCCAAAGATAGCACCATCCTCATTCTCTAAACACTGCCACCATTTACATAGTAAACTAATGTTCATTAAATCAAGGTTTCGAACTCCTAAACCAGCTAAATATTTTGGCGAACATACAATTTCCCAGTTCATAAGGTGGTATTTTCTTATCCCCTGCTCCTCTTGCCAAAGAAGACAACTTTTAAAAATTATCAAACACCTTCCTCATTCCCACAGGAAACCTATAAAATAACATCATATTGAAAAGTATGGTGGTCAAACAAGATTTGAAAAGAATTCTTCAGGAGCCAATGTCCAACAACTTTCCTGTGTATGACCTAGTCTTCCCTGTAATTTTCCAATGCTTATGAAGCAATATTTTTTTATCAATTGGTAACCCAAATATTTCAGAGGAAGTTACCTCGAAGAACAAGTAAAAATCTCCGAATGTATTTACTTGATCATCACAAGCACCTAAGTAATGAACTTCACTTTTAGGAAAAAAATTCCAAGCCAGACAGTGTTCAAAAAGGCAGAGAATGAACTTAAGGTTCCTTCCATTTTGAAAACCTGCATTCAACATAAAATAGTGTCATCTGCATATTGGAGAATGGCAATCATGGGAGACCAAACAAGTAATCAGATTATGCCAAGCTCCTCCATCTATATTCTGATTCAATTGATACTTTGTTCTTAATAGATGTATATACGTTAATTTACCATGATCAGTAGATATATAATAATACAACACAACATAACGAAGCAGATTATTCTTATATGATGCTTTGGGATGTATCTATGTTCTCTTGCTCCATTGGATATAATAGAAGGAAAGATAAAGCATATGAAAACTCTCTATGTGAAAAACCAAGTTGCTAACATCAAGCACAAGTGTGTATAAAATATAGTAGTGTGCCCCATCTCATTTTATTTTCTAATTTACTTTTACTTCCTTGGCTCTATTTTTATTTGGCCTCCATGGCTGATCTTTTCATTTTTCCATGGCTCTTTATTTTTATCCTCACATGTAGGGGCAGATTCTAGAAACATCACAGTTTTTATTACTCATAACTCAAATGAAATCATTAATAGGGTAAATGCAACTGAATGCCTCTAGCAATGTATGAGAAAACACAATGGTCTAGCGTAACATGGAAAAAGTGATAATGGTGGCTATGCCTGATGGCGTGGAACAACACGTTCGATGGGAGACCCAAGTGTAAAGTTTGATGTAATTTAGTAGCAAGTTTTCTCTTGATTACAAAACCAAGGTTATCAATCCAGTAGGATTTGGAGAAGGCTTCGGAAAGGTGTCAACGGCACCGTTTACGAAAATTGACGTGGACCTGCGCACAGCCGAACAAACTACTTTGTTCCAATGAAAGAAAGAGGTTGTCAATCTCTCCGGCTTGCTGAACACAAAGAATTAAATGTATGTGTGTAAAATAATATAAGAGCAAAAATGACCAGCGAGCAAAATGACCTAGAAAGGCTATTAGAACGGTTGTAAATAATATAGGAAAATAGGACCGGGATTCGCAATTCACTAGTGGCGTCTCTCCAAAAGATAAACATGTTGGGTAAACAAATTACAGCGATGCAATTGACAAACATGGGCGCAACACAATACTACCATGACACAAAGTTCACTGTTTCATTTAATATGGGCATTACGACAAAATACATAGACCGTTGTCCAACTGCATCTATGACAAATAATCCACCCCGGGATCGCTATCCAGCCTGTCACCTGAAAGTATTAAATTTCAAGCGACAGATAATTGCAATAAGCATGGTGCGTAATGTAAGCAATGGTTACAACATATAGCAATAAACTCCGCTGTTTTATCCCTAGTAGCAAAAGCACATCTCAAGTCTTAATCGTTTCTGTCAACTCGAGCTCAGACAAGAGCGGCATGAACCTACTATCTAGCGTAAATACCCTCTCTAAGATACTAGCAATTACTTCGGCCAAAGCATCCATAAGCATCGGAGAGCATGCAAGATCATAAATAAAACATATGATAAACAATCTGAATTGTCATGACTCCATAATTCATCGGATCCCCGCAAACACAACATGTAGCATTACATAAAGATGATCTTAATCATGTAGGCAGCTCATAAGATCTAAACAATGGAGCATAAAGGAGAAGAGACAACCATCTAGCTACTGCCATCGACCCGTAGTCCCGTGGTGGACTACTCATGCATCACTCCGGAGGCAGGCATGGAGGTGTAGATACCTCCGGTGATGATCTCCCCCTCCGGCAGGGTGCCGGGAAGAGTTTCAAAGCCCTCCCGATCTAGGGTTGGCGACGGCGGCGACCTCGGAACTTTGCTGGAAAATATGATCGGGTATCAAGGGTTTTCGGGACTAAGGCAATTTATGGGCGAAAGGGCAACTCGGGGAGACGCCGAGGGCGCCAGGTGGGCCCCAGACACGGTCAACCCTTTGACCGCGCCTGGGTGGCGTCTGGGGTGGGCCCCCTGCAACTCCCCTCCTGGCTCCATTTCGTTTCTTCGTAAAAATAATTATATTAAATTTTCAGCCAATTCTGAGAAAATTCCCGACTAGCTTTTCTGAATAAAAAAAGACAGCAGAAAACAGGAACTGGCACTGGGCATCTTGTCAATAGGTTATGACGAGGGGTACACTCGTCAAATCCATGGTTAAGGACCTAGGGTTGAGATTATGGGGAGAGAACGTGGTAGTACTGGTAGTTTCGTCGGCTGACAAGCAGAGGCAAAGATTTACCCAGGTTCAGGCCCCTCGGGTGGAGGTAAAGACCCTACTTCTTGCTTGTATGTTATTGATCGTGCGAGATTATGCGGTTACAAGGTGGCTCCGGCGAGATGTCGATCTCGCTAGAGCTTTGGTGGTTTGAGTATGGCTTCCTAGATCGGCACCCCTCCCAGTCCTTAAATAGGCTGGGTCTCAGGAGTACGTAACCGACCTGATTTACATATAAGGAAAGTTCTAACCGACTATGCCTATGACTAATCTTGGAGGGTACTCCATCTTCTTGGGCCTCTGGTCTTGGGCTTCGAATATGCTCTTCGCTATTGGGACTTAGTCGTCACGTGCACCAGGTACCCTCATGGTAGGGTACCCGAGATGTATACCCATGTCAGTAGCCCCCGAGTACTAGTCTGACTCGAAGAATCGGGCATGGACTCTTTCGTAAGTGCTTTGTATTATAAGTGGAATTCCTGTATTTATAGCACATGTTGGCTATGTCGAGTATCTCATCGACTGTGGTTTTTGCTTATGATGATCAAGGGATAATAGCTTAGCAGGCCCAGTACACTCGACGGATCGGGACTGGTTAACTACACATTCGGGTAAAACCTTACTAGCTTTCAATCAAACTCGAGTCCCCGGACTCGAATCTGGAACAAACTGGTCAGATTCGACTAGGCCGCGGAGGTCTTACTGAGTCGATCTGCAGTATAGATTTGAATTTACCCAACGCGTCCGTCAGGATTTTTCATCATGTCTGCTGACACGGAAAGTATAAGGATTTACGTTGCTGGAACGGTCCTTAGCCCAGCTCGAAAGTTCGGCGGGTCTTACCTTTGCACTATGCGTACAGCATCCGAGGTATTTGCGGCGGACGCAACTCGGGAATGTTTCGAGTATGATTTTGTATATGAACTGAGTCGAGACATTTGTCGACTGACACTTTGTTGTTATTCTATCGGGTGCGCGACAGCGCTCCCGATGGGAGTAGCCCCCGAGATTGTGCTTTATTGCTCGCAATGGAGGATAATCTTAGATCCTCTCACCTTGCATATGTTAATCGAAGAATTTTTTTGCCGTAATTCTATCGGGTGCACGACAGTGCTCCCGATGGGAGTAGCCCCCGAGATTATGCTGTATTTGCTTGTAATGGAGGATAATCTCAAAATCATTTTATCTTGAGCATCTCAGTCGAAGAATTTTTGAATATGCTCCCGATGGGAGTAATATACTCAGTCGAAGAACGGTCGAGTGACCAATTTTGCTTTAACATTGCTTTTTCACACCCGAACCAAACAAAGCAGTCGAATGATCAATATGCGTTGGGCAGACTCGATTGTATTTCTGAACAGATGCTTGCAATGACGTCAGGGATGACGTTTCTGGCGACTGCGCTCCTGACACGCGGTGGCGTGCGTTATGCTGTGATGGATGGGACGTGACACATAGGTGGGCCCATTTGTGCAGCGCTGACCGAACGACGGTGCCGTTTGGACTTTGATTTGACCACTCTGGCCCACTTTTTACGGAGGCGTGATGATGCTCCTATTTTTGCGTGCGTAGTGGGCGGAGTGGCCTGCGACGGTTGCCCTCTGCGCTGCCACGTGTACGGTGGGATTGCGTGCGGAGCGCACGATTGCGATTTTAACGGCTGTGATCGATTTTGATCTGTGGTAAATAGGAGGGACGGCGCTGGCATTATTTTTACTTGCCATTTGCTCTGCGCGCCGCCCCTGTTCCATCGTCTTCCTCTTGCTCCACCTCCATTGTTATTGCGTCCGAGCTCCTTATTCACTCCCTAGCCACCACAACCATGGCGCCCAAGAGGAAAGCTGCCGCCGACGCGCCCGCGACCGACGCGGCCGCTTTGAAGGGGAAGAAGACTGCGGCAAGCGCATCTGCGTCCGCCGTCGACCTCAAGAAGAGCGACGGCGACTGGGTGAAGTCCACGATCAAGGCGGCACATCTCGAGAAGTTCCGCGAGGACGGACTGCTGCCGCCGGCGGACCAGCTTACTGTCCGTGCGCCATCGAAAGAGGTACTCCCCGAGCCTCGCGCAAATGAGCGCGTATGTTTTGCGGAGTTTTTGCCTAGGGGTTGTCTTTTCCCCTCCACGACTTTGTTCGTGGCTTGCTGTTTGCCTACGGGGTGCAGATCCATGATCTCACCCCGAACGGCATTATGCACATTGCCTGTTTTATGGTATTGTGCGAGTGCTTCCTGGGAGTTGCTCCCAGCTGGGCCCTTTGGAAGTCTATCTTCATGGTCCGGCCCAACAACCGAGCGGCCGAACCTATCCAGTTGGAGGCCTTCAGATCCAAGTGCGCAGCGACACCCGATACTTTGCCCTGAAGCCAGTCGACTCGGCGCAAGGGTGGAGGAAAAGGTGGTTTTATGTGCGCGTCGACCAGGAAGGGGTCCCAGCATTTTCGACTGCTGGTATAGCCGCTAGGACGAAGGCCTGGGACCATCAGCTTTCGACTGAAGAAATGGCGGAAGCGGCGCCTCTGCTGGAGACGATTGGAGGACTGCTAAACAGCGTCACTGGTGTGCATCTTCTTGCCACCTTTGTGAAGATGCGGGTGTGGCCGCTCTGCGCGCGAGCTCACCCTATGTGGCAGTATGAAGGTCCTCTCGACTCCACTCGAATGAACAAGGAGGAGCTGTCAAAGAGCGAGCTGGTGTCACATGTGCGGTCCATCACCAGTACAAAAGCCAGCGAGCCCTGCAACGTCGACTGCCCTGTCACTCCTTATGGGGCTGAAAATCCTTTGCCAGAGGTTAGTGAATCTATCGAGTTTTGTTGTCTCTTTGCGTTGCCATTTTGCTGGTTTGTCTGACTTTCGTGTCCTGTTTATGACATGCAGGGCCACTCGACTGCGTCTACTCTGCCTCCCCTTCCAGAGGACGGCCCGACTGAAGAGACAGAGGTGCAGGAGGTGCAAGATGTGCCAGCAAAGGGAGCCGATGAGTCGCCCCTTCCATCGGCTACCACTTCTCCTACGGAAAATGTTGAAGAGGAAGAGGTGGACGAGGCACTCGCTGAAGCTTCGCCTGCGCCCGATGTGGCCAAGGCTCGGACTCGCAAGCGCTTCCGTGTTCAAGACGTGTCCTCGTCTATGAGCTCACCTGCGAAGGAGAAGGATCTGAGGGACGATGGCGACTCGGGCTCACCCACGCTGCCCAAACCGCTCCATTGGCAGCGTGCCCAGTGAGCTCGATGCCTCCTCCCCAGTCGAGTGGCGCCGTGCAGTTTGGAGGTCCAAGCTTTGACGATTATGACAGCGAAGAAGAGGAAGAACAAGGTTTGTTCCTTCTTCCTTTTGCATATGTAAAGTTACTGTATGATAGTTTGGCTCATGTCTCTCTTCCCTTTATGCTTTATAGTGCTGAGCACGATCGAGTAGCGACTCCTCCTGTCGTTGAGGCTTCGACTCCTGATCACCCAGGTGCTTCTCCTGTGACCCCGGAGGTTGCGCAACCAGCAGTCGCAGCTGCTGCTCTTGTGACCACCAAGGTTGCAGATACCCCGGCGGCTGAAGTCGAAACTTCTGCTTCCAAGTCTGAGACTTGGATGGACCACGTAAGTGTCCTATGACCACCCGCATATATGGCGTCTGATATATGTGCTGATTTATGCTAATTGCATTTGCTTGTAGCCTTACTACCTCAATCTGGTAGAATCGGGGAAAGCTTTTGTTCAGATGGAGCAGGAGAGGGACAGGCTGCGTGTTAACTTGGAGCAGCTCACTCGTAAGTGAAATTTGATTCTATACCCGAAGGTCTTTTTGCACTGTCTTTGTTTTGTCGAATGCTGATTTACCGCTTTGCTTTCCAAACTCAGGTGACAAGGCAGTGGCTGAAACCCGAGTAAAGGAGCTAGAAGAAGCTCTTGCCACTCAAGCTACCGAGTCGAAGAAAGCCGCGGATACCGCCCAGCGTTCTGCCGCTGCGCGCGAGAAGGAGTATGCTGAGCGACTGGCTGGCCTCGCGCAGAACGTGAGAGGTAAGGAACCATCTTTTTGTATACCTCCCGTGTACCCGTTGGGTAGTATGTAGTAATCTTACTTTTTCTGGTTCATGTTACAGAGGCAATTGGTGTGCCAACACCTACTGACATGGTCAGTGATGAGTTATCACTCGACCAGGTTATAGGTGACCTTGGTACTTCCTTTGTCCAGGCGAAGGACTCCCTTGCCAAGTCTGCCAGCACCCTCGGCGCTGTGTACAAGGAGGTGCTCCGACTAGGCGAGGTGCCGTCGACTGCTGATGGCTTTGCTGGCGTGCTTGGACCGGGGACTTCAACCATGGTGAGCTTTGCTCGCGCTCTCACGGTACGCGGCTCGGAGTCTACCCTCAAGCTCATTTTGGGTCACGGAATAAAGCGTGACTTTGAAGCGGCCATGTCTGACTTTCCTCGAAGGCCTGGCGGGAAGCCTATGTCTCTGAAATCCGTTAGTAAGCCAGCCGCTTGACTGGCCAACATGTTCATAGCCACAATGGAGCGCCGAGTGGCGGAGGTTGCCACTCGCGAAAGTAGGGCTAGGTCAGAGTCAGTGTCTGAGAAATAGGGTAGTCGAACCCATATTTATGTTGTGTAATTAAACCTTATGATCACGCGAGTATGCGTGCGCTTTTTCTACCTTTGTTATGAATTTAATTTCTTCGTGCTTTTGCCTGAAAGGCTATGTGCTATTACTCGACTGAGCTGTGTGATGAATCTCCCATGTCTGATTTGTCGGCCCAGTGGAAACCGGGGTATCATGGGCCGGCCTGCTACAGCCCTCGAACGTTCCACAGGAAATTCCACTAAGGACCAGGCGTGCAGTGTGGCGAGCCTCGCGAGGGGTTTTTCCCCTCGCGAGGGTTTCTTTACTCGGCTGAGTATTTCTGCTAAGGACCAGGCGTTCGGCCTCAGGGGCCTCGAGAGGAACTTTTGCCTCGGGAAGGCCTCTCCCAGAAGATCATCAGGCCCTGGCGCGTTTTCGCGCTACCCTCGCGAGGAGTCAACGGCTACAGAGCCTCGGCGAGGCTCTAGGCCCTTGCGGGGTTCCTTCAAGTGGAAGCAAGCTCCTGCGTACGCTGCAGAGTGCACATGGGCTCTGCGCCCGTCGCAGAGTGACGCGCGCGCCTGCGCGCGATGACGAAGACGCCGCAGTTGCCATTCTCGTGTATAAAGCAGTCAACAGAGCTGAAGGAGGCAAAGCGGACTCCAAGACTTGCCAATTTGGTGATAAAGCGGCCGGCCGCCGCTACGCTCCAACTGCGACGTCACCGTGGGACACGCCACAAAGCTCTGCAGCGCCAGCCCACCGTCCTGGTTGGACGGTGGCTTTTTCTGCCAAGACGACGTGCTCTCTGCCATGGACCGCGTCCATGGATGGCCCCGACGCTGTGCGCTGTGCTCCATCTTTGCGGCATTGTGGTATCCCTTCCCGCCAGAGGTTTTGGGGGGAAGAGGACCGAGGCCAGTATATAAGGAGCCAGTGTACGACCAAGGAGGGGGATCCGGCATTTCACCAACTCATTCAACACCCAAGCAGCTACGTCTGAAGAAGAAGATAGAGCTCATTCCACCATAGTCCACCATAGCCACAACTGTGCCCTCGGCAAGCACCTTGTACTGTGAACCTCTCCAAGCAGTGCAATACATCTTAGCAGGACGTAGGGTCTTAACACCTCACGGTGGGCCTGAACCTGGGTAGCGGCTCGTGTTCCCTCTCTGTCGTGATGTTCCTCACCGAGCTCGACGAGCACCGTCGCCGAGGTTGTTGAGGATCTGTTCGATGTTGTGTTCAGCCCTTACTCGATTCCTGGCTTTTGAGAGACACCCCTAGTTCCTGGGACTAGTCTCCGACATTTGGCGCGCCAGGTAGGGGCCTGGGGCGCGTCTTCAACTTCTTCAACCTCTCCACGACATGACCGACACGCGAGCTGCGCGCCTTGCGCGACGGACGTCTGGCAGAGCCAACACCGAGCCCGCTGCCAACAACAACCCGCGTGGTCGCCCACGCGCCAACCACGCTTCAGAGCGCAACGCCGAGCCGCGCGTCGAGCATCCTGAGGACGACGGCGGCAACGGCAGCGGCAACGACGGCGGCAACGACGACGAGGGCGAGGGAGCTTCCTCCCTGCACCCATCCAGGCGCGAGAGCGCCTCCACGCAGGGCCGAGCGGTGCCCAGCCCAGCTACTGCGCTACTGATGGCGCATGAGCTGCTGTGCTACCGTCCCACGCAGGCGGGCCACGACAACTGGCTCGGGCACCTCGAGGAGCTCATCAACGCCGCCGCCGTTCCCGCCGCTACTACTGCTGCACCAGCACCCTCTCGCTCGCTGGTGCGCCACTCCGGACGCGAAGGGAACATAGCGCACGGCGCTCCTCCTCCCCCTCCGCCTCAGCCACCTCCTCCAGCTGCAGCTCCGGCAGCAAACCACCGCGCCGCGTCGCACGCATCCTCGCCGCACGACTACCAAATTGTAGAGTGAACTCCAGCGGATGCACGCGTGGAGATCGAGCGTCAGATGGACCGCCACAACCGCGTCGTCCAGGAGATTGCTGCTGCAGGTCGCCAGAACCACGGCGCACTCGCTGGTGGTGCTGTGACATACGCCACGGGTTGCACCGCCTTCACCCACAACCTGCGCCGCGTCATCTGGCCCGTGAAGTTCAAGCCAGACCTCCCTCCGCGCTACGACGGCAGGACCAACCCTCTGGAGTTCCTGCAGCTCTACACCGTCTCCATCCAGGCTGCGGGAGGCGACGACAAGGTGATGGCCAACTGGCTCTCCATGGCGCTCAAGGACTCCGCGCTCTCGTGGCTCATGAACCTCCCCGAGAACACCATCGACATGTGGGAGGACCTCTGCAAGGTCTTCGTCGCCAACTTCAAGGGCACCTACGAGCGCGCGCTCACCTACAACGACCTTCGCGCGGTGCGCCAGAAGCCCGATGAGACCCTCCGCAGATACATCCAGCGCTTCAGCCAGGTCCGCAACAAGATTCCGAACATCCTGGACTCGCACGTCATCTCCGCCTTCAGGGAGGGCGTCACGAACCACCGGATGCTCGAGAAGCTCGGCATCCACGACACTCTCTCCTCAGTGGTGAAGCTCTTTGATCTGGCTGACAAGTGCGCCAAGGCTGAAGAGGGCCTCCTCTTCGTCAAAAAAGAAATGGAGGATGACCCTCCTGAGGGGTTGTGGCGCCCCGACCCGACTGCTATACAGTGATGCTGTGTGTCACCGGTTAAGCGATACAACCGGAGGTTACGGGTTTACCAATCCCCGGCCAAAACCTTTGGCAGGCGTTGCTCGGAATTGATCATCGGCAACGCAACTCCCGATTGATGCCTTAACACAGGCACAACTATCAATGCATAATAGAGAGATCAAGACTTGTGGAACAACTGGCACATCACAGACTCTACGACACAAATCAATATAGTTCAACTCTTATAATAGACAAAGATAGCAGATTACAACCAGAGGTCACGGACCCAACAGCACAACATGCGGAAGCGAATTAAGTTGTTCTAAACAACAAGATCCAAATTATGGCCTAAGAGGCCTACAAGTAAACATTCAAGCGTCAGCTGTTCCGGGATGTCCCAAGCTGCCACCTGGGAATCCCAGACTACTCATCGACGTCCACAAAGAACCCACCTTCGAGGTCGGTGAAGTCCTCCTCTGAAACAAAACAAACGACGTTGAGTTCGACGAACTCGCAAGATTATATAGAGCTTTAGCTCGATGAGGCTTTCAAAGTTTTATGTCTGTTTTGCATAAAGCTGATTTTATTTAATAAAACACAACTCCATGGCATCGACTAATCAGATTATTTTCAAAGAGGGGTAAGAAGTAACTCTTTTCTCTTGATCACCTTTCTCACCATCAACCACCATCACTGTACCTGTTCTACAAAGGCACCTCCCCGAATCACCCTCGAGGAAGCTCACCTTGCATTCTTGAGTAGTACCTTTAGTACTCCGGTTTTAATCATTCCTTTCAAGTTATTCTATGGTCTTACCTTCACTTCCCAAGATCGTCCATAACCGCGGACACGGCTTTTCGAAAAGATTTAACCCTGCAGGGGTGTACAATGTTTGCCACACGTACCGTCCGGCCCATTGCCTAGCTTTTAGCTCTCTTCCTTGGAGAGCCGGCTGGGTGGGAGCGGTGTCGACTTCTCCCTCGTTAAGGACTAACCCAGGATCATCAGTGAGGACGGGACAGGTTCCGTGCCTCCAACACCCTGCCCGTGGCCACTCATTTTCCTAAACACCACCATCCTCATCCCAGTTCATACCACCATCATCACGCACGCGTAAATGGAAGCTCAAACTAGAGGACCCTGGCAAGTCCCGCCCGAGTTATTTAGTCTATGAGGGTTCCTGCAATTGCATAGGCCTCACGCATGGTTGGACGCTCAGTCTTGGTTCAAGAGGTAAAGAACTCGCACCTAGGCGGCAAGAACGAGCCAAAGCACCACAACCACAGTGGCCTCTCATCCCCGCCTTTAAGCATTTTATTACCTGTCACCACAATTTCTCCACCGTCATCCGGACATTTCCACATCTGTTCCCAACATGACCTATCCATCGGACGGATAAACATTTAACTAAGCATGGCTAAGCATCAACATTGCATAGTTAAGTATCTCAGGCTAACAATACAAACCTATGGATAATAGGAGGGAAACAGGTATTGGCATCGGAAACTTAATGCAACTATAGGATACTCTAATCCAATAAAATTGACATTTGGAACCGCATGCAATATTATAGTGGAGAAAATATTTGCAGAAAATAGGATAAGACATGCTCAGAGGGGGGATTACGCTTGCCTTGCTCAACGTGCTGGTAGTACGGATCGTCACGATACTGTGGTGGCACTTCCACTCCTTGATCTACCGATGCACAAACAATACCGGAGAGGAACAATCAAAACCACGGATAATACCGGTGCGATGCGCAGACACATGATGACATGACAATTTAAGGTGTTGAACCTTTTATAAGCTATCTAGCAATTTTAAATGGGGTGTGAAAAGGATTACTTAATTAAATAAGGAGAACACCCCATATTTAACTTAATGATTCTACTAACTTGTAACAAGTGCAATCCTTTATTGGTGCTCGAATATGCATGATATTTAGTTTAAAGGTTAAATCACATTTTTCTGGACATTGTGGTATATCAAACACATTTTTCTGATGCACCGATAAAAAGTTATTACATTTCTAAATTTCCTTTTAGATATGTCCTTTTATAAATTAATCCAACACAGAACAGTTATTTAACTAATTTAGAAAGACAAAATAATTTAAACCGGAATATTTTTGGTACTGGACCAATTCGGAAATTCCGATTTGAATTGACTCGGAGAATCCGATCGAAAAAGCAGACTCAAATTGTGGCTAAGGACCAGAGTTTCCTCGCACTGATAAACTTCGGATAATCCGAATTATTTTGGTCTCGGATTATCCGATCATCTCCGAAGGTTGAAATTCCACTAAGGACTCAAAACATGCTCGTACTGGTACTAACCGGAAATTCTGGCTCGACCGGGCTCGGAAAATCCGACGCACGGGCAAAGCACGGCGACGGCGAACTCCGGCGGGAGAGGGAGGGAGAAGAGGTCCCTGTAACACCCCGAAAATTCAAACCTAATTTTATTGGTGTTTTCTGACACCTTAAAAACTTTTTCCCTTTTCTAAATATTTCTTCAAAACTTTTGAAGATGATTTGACTTGGAAGTTGCCTTCCCAAAATTTCCCATAAGCCCACAAACCACTCCATCACCCCTGATAAATTTTTGTGCTAAGGTTTTCTCCGAAAAACCCTAGCCCTAATTATCGGAACCTTTTAATCCTTTTCTTCCACCTACAAAGGAAAGCCCATTTCCATAGCTCTAAAAATTCCACCAAAAATACCAGAGGACCCCATGTCCATATGAAGACAACCCATGCAAAAATATTGCATACTCCAATGCAATATTTCCAAGTTAGCCAATATTTTCAAAACTGCCACTTCTAGTCCTTAAATGTTTCAACCAAGCTAGGAACCTCCAATAATTCTGATAAATTCAGGGAATGCATATTTTGGCATTTCCTGCATTTCATCTTTTGGAGCCAAACCCATTTGAGCAATATTTAGACCACCTCCTTTGTAAGCCCAAATTAATGCCATTTCAAGTTTTTCAAACAAAACCTAGACCTAGAAAATTCCAATGACCATGATACTTGAGCATGTTGACCACATGGTCCTTAGACACACAAATCCAGGAGATCACCCCAAGGTGAAGCATGGAACACCACTTTTCCTAAATCATGCCATTATGGCATCTTTGGACCCCAATTTGTTTAACCTACTTCCAAGTCTCCAAATGAGCTCAAACTCCACAGACCTCCTCTGCACATCCACCCAAGCCTACTGTAAGTTTTGGAGATTTTTCTGAGTTGAGCAAGGCCAGAGTCATTTCATCGAACACGTTGGTTCAATTAGGGTTTCAGAAAATTTGTGTGGTGGAGTAGGGAGATTGGGAGTTTGGCCGATCTAGTTGTGTTACTACTGTTCTTGTGATCTCGATGGTGGAAACCATCCGTGATCCCGCGCTCCGAGCCGCTGGAACGCGACGACGTCGCCGTGGCGTGTTCTGGACGTCCAGGACGCGCACCGCGGCGTGGCTGAAACGCGTCCGAGCCACAGCCCGTCTCCAAGCCGCTCGAGGGGACCCCCCCTCTCCCGCTCGACCTCCCCGTGCTCCTCTGCTTCCCCAGCTCACCCTCCCCCGCAGCCCGCTAGCAGCTAGCCGCCGCACCGACGCAACAGCGCCGCCGAGCGCAAGCCGACGCGCCGCACGACAGTGCCGCCACAGGACCCCGACCCTCCCCATCTCGCCACTGTGGACGAGTGCGCCGCACGCTCGGCGACGCGCCGCAGCTACACCATCAGTGAGATGCTCCCCGTGTCGCCACGGCAACCCGGACCCCTCACCCCGCTCCCTCGCCGTGCCTATCATGGTGCCTGCCCCTCCAGCCCTATAAAAGCCCCCCCGGCAGCCCCCAAGCACGCCACACCTTCCCTCTCCCTCCCGTGGACCTCTCTGCGCAGTTAGCTGGCGATTGGAGCTCAAGTCCGGCCGTGTTGGCCGGAATTGTGGCCGCGGGTCCTCGGATCACCGCGAGCTATCCCGAGCTCCAATCGTAAATTAAATGGGTGGAGAGTCTCCTCTTGCTCTCCTGGTTCTTCCAGTTCAAGCGGTTCGCGAAATGGTGCCCCGCAGCCTCGGCGTCATCTTCGTCCGCCGGCGGCGAGCTTGCCGGACGCGCACCAGAGCGTCGCCTCCCCTGGCCTCCCCGTGGCCGTGGACCCCATCCTCGGACGCGGCGCAGCAGGGCGCTCCTCCCCATAACCTTAGTGGCCGGCGACGCCCACCGGAGCGGCGGCGATGGTCGGCGGCCTAGCCACCGCGGGCTCCCTCCCGAGCGTGGTCGACGTGAGGAAGGAAGCATCCAGCTGGCATCCAGCGTGGCTGGCTGGTGACACCGACAAGTGGGCCCGGCCTGGCCCAGCTGCCACGTCACTTAAGTGGAAGCGCACTCCGCGTATTTCCGCTTCCCCTGCGATGAAAGCGTATTCCTGGAAAAGACACAAAGAGCCCAGCCCAGAACAGTTTCGGCCCGCTCTGTTTTTTTTCCAGGGTGAGCAGCGGATAGCTTGTTTTCGCACGTCATTATCTTTTTAACCGTAGTTCCGATTGAGGCGATTCAAATTCCTAAATTCATGGTTTGAGGAGAGTTATCCATTGGAGCTGTCCTTTTCCATTTTTGGAATTATTTATTTTGTGGCCTATATTGATGTGTTGTTTGACCCCCCGGGGTTCAGGCGTTCGTCAAGACCCGACCCCCGACGAGTACGAGACCTCCCCGAACCATCTGGATCCCGTGTTTTCAGGCAAGCTAACCCTTGCTATGAGCCGTCCCGCAATGTTGTTTGTTATTTGCTTATTGCCATGCCAAGTGATTATATTTGTCTGCGTTCGGTATATGTTATGTCAGGCTGTTATTGTTGTGTTCAATATGTTACTTCGAATATTGCTCCTGCCATGTTTCATTCATCATCCATGTATGCATTAGAATGATGTGTGAATTAATTGTGCGCCTCGCACTTGCGCGGCTTTGTCGAACCCTCTAAATAAACAACTATAAAACCTGCGTTTCTATGATTGTTTGCTTCTTCTCCTTCGCCGAGGTGAGGAGCGGACGAATGTCGTCTTATGATCCTCGGAGTTGGGGGCATTTGCCAAAAGAGTTATTTGCTTCTTCTCCCTCCGTCAAACATGGTTGGCGTAAGCCCGCCTAGACTGCGACGCTTGGGACATTTGCTTTCCATTTGGTTCTTTTTGCCAAGATTGCTGACACCACGTCGGGTTAATCCTTGAGTGGAATGGATGCTTTCTTTCTTATGAATGCTTTTCGGTTCATTGTTTGGAGGCTACCTGCCTCGCCAACTTTGTAATTAATCTGCGAGGGCGCTGGCTAGAGGAACCGCCACAGTCGTCCGATTGACCCACTGTGTTGTCTTTTGTAGTTGATCTGTGAAGGCGCTGGTCAGCGGAATCGCTGCCACAGTCTTCCGGTTGACGTTTCTTTTTTCCTTGTCAAACGAGAAGGCGCTTGCCAGCGGAAGACCGCTGCCACAGTCCTCCGGTTGACGTTTCTTTTTCCTTGTCGAGCGAGAAGGCGCTTGCCAGCGGAAGACCGCTGCCACAGTCATCCGGTTGACGTTTCTTTTCTTTTGTCAAACGAGAAGGCGCTGGTCGGCGGGATCGCCGCCGTAGTCATCCGGTTGACGCCATTTTATTTTGCTAAGTTTGGACATGGATACTACTATTGCTTGAGATATTATGTTGCTAATGTCTTGATGTTTGATGATGTATATTATTATGATATTGTGATTGTTGTGTTGGACTAACCCTCTGTTGTTGGACTTGTTATGATGAAACTTGATTAAATGAAACACCCCTCCAAACTTCGATAAGGTCAGTCCATAGTGCCACTAATCTGAACATCGAAAGCACTACCACTGTCGCTCATATGGGCGGGCCTTGACCTACGTAATCCTATCGAGCCTCCTTTGATGCTGCCATTTTGGCAAGTCTAGTCGGTACCATAGTTGGTCGGGGCTAGTCTTGCGAAGGTTCCGGAGCTAGGCGTCGCTCATGGGTTGGGGACGTGCCGGATTCACTTCTGCATAAGGCATAGAGTTATGTCGGTGGCTATACAGGGAGTGTCTTGGTAGCGTGAACGGTCAGGTGAGTGTATCTTGCTGAGTTCGCCTTAAGGATGATATCCTAAAGTACCGGCTGAGTGTGGTGCACTTAGGTGGGTGGTATCTGCAACCTCTCGAGAGTGCCAAATCTGGATGTCTAGCTTTGTTCCAAGGTTATGGAACAACAGTTCAGTGTCAGTCACACTGGGTGTCTTTGTCGTGTCAGGAGGTTAAACCTAAGGCTTGTTTGAAAGAAAGGTGAACAACCTGATTTCACTAAACGAACAATAAGATGATGCAGGGAATGTTACTTGTGAGGTGAATGGGATGGCGGTGTGATGCGTTGGAAGCCTATGGTTAGGCCAGAGCCAACATCAACCGTGCATGCCCCGGGAGATAGCCAGAGTTGGCTGGATTGATAGCCAGAGTTGGCTAGAGGCTTGGAAGCCTGATTGTGTTGACAGGAGTAATTATAAGATTTGGTACCAACTAGTACACTCGTCTACTCGTCACAGGTAATCTCTTTGTTTGATTGTCGGTGCACGATCCAACCCCACCTGGCTTGGACTCTATACTGGTGATACTCTTGTTGTTTGCTTATGCCATGTTTTGCTTGTGATGCCATGCTACCTTTATGTTAACATATTGGTCTATCTTGAGTAGACTCTTGCCATGTTGTAGGATTTTATTTCCAATGTATATCTTGTTGCATGATTGTTGGATTGTTTGTGGTGAGTGACGATTCTTGCTGAGTGCATATTAATGTACTCACGGGCCTTGTGATTGTGGCCAGGTTTTGTCGAGGATTCATCTTCCACCTTAGTAAGGATTTGAAGCAAGAGCATGCTAGGATCAGTAGCCCAGCCAGAACCTGTGGTGTGGAGCCGCTCCAAGCCGTAGCCTCTCATATGTCTTCCGCTGCCAGTTAAAACTCTGTATCGTGCCATGCTGGGATTGATATTTTGTCATTCCTTGATGACCTTGTAAACCATTTGTAGCACTGATGTGCCTGATTGTGTAATGATTTCCATTATGTTACACTGTTGTGACGTGCGGCCAGTTATCCTGGGATGGCGCACGTGACGACTGCCTCTCTGGTGATATGTGCCAGGGAGGGGTGTCACAGTCCCGAAGGACGGAGGGCTCACCCTCGACTCGTGGTTGTGCTCAGCAGGGCAGAGGTGGACGGAGGGCGGCGTATTTCCCGCGGCGAAGCTCGGTCTGCCGCGGCGAAATGGTGGACGGCGGCGGCGATTCCGGTCACCCCAGCTCGATTCCTTTGGCGGAGGAGTAGAGGACGTGGCGGCGGAGCTTCCTGCGGTCTTGGTTTGGCTCGGGAACTACTCAATCGACGGCGGCAAGCACGGCCATGGCGCGGCGGTGTGGCGCTCGTGGGGAGAATAACGGAGAGGAGAGGGAGCAGGTGAGCAAGTGCGGGGTGGAGGAGCTGGTGGCCTCGTGGTGCTCTTCGCGCAGAGGAGAGGCAGAGGAGGGGGCCCCCGGCGCGGCGTGCGGCAGGGCGCGGCACGGCGATGGCATGGCGCCAGTGGAGCGCGTGGCTACAGGAAGGAGAAGGGCCTTTTGCGAAAACCCCCTGCACAAATTTTTCCATCACCGTTTGGTCCTTTTCTGTTTTAAATTTAAAAACCTGTGGCTTTAGGTATTTAATTAGGGCACTAAATCATTTTAGAAAAATATGACAAAATTTGGGGAGGCTCCCCTTAGCCTGTAGAAGCTCCACAAATTTTAGTGTCTCAAAATAAAATGTCTTGTGCCACTTTTGTTCATAGGGTTCAATTAAGACATTTTGCTAAATTTAAAATGTTGCTCCTTTAGTAATTTTTAGAGAAAGTGCAAAAATAATATTTTGAACTCTTGGAACTTCCTTGACAAATATAAGATGTCAAAGTAATTTTGTTTGCAAGTTTGAGTGCCTTCATTGTTTTGGGATGGTTAAAGCAGGTTTGGCATTTTGTTTTCAGGTGGTGCCAAACCACCACAATTCCCTAACTCAACAACAATTCCCTAGCAACAATTCCCTAACCAAAAGTTAAAGGTTCCAATTTGTACACATTGATGCAGGGATGCCATGATGCAAAGAACCAAAAGTGGAAAAATTTCACGGGTTTTTTAGGTTCTCAAACTTTGGGCTGTTACAGGGGTCCAGGAGCAAGAAGAAGCCTGTCGAGAAGCGCAAGACCACCGCCATCCTCACGGCAGAGCCTGACGCAAAGCAGCCTCGCGAGGCCTCTCCGGCGGCTGACGAGAAGAAGGTGGACAACCGCCCGTTCTGCATCTACCACAACAGGCACAACCACGCAACTGAAGACTGCTGGGAGCTCAAGCAGCTCAGCAAGGAGCGCGAGAAGAACCAGGGCCGCGGCGGCCGCGGCGGAGGCCGTGGTGGTCGCGGAGGTGGACGCCACAACTTTCAGCTGAGGGCTCGGGGGAACAACGCTGGGTAAAACGGCAACCTCCCCGACGAGAACCCTGGGGGCTACCAGGCCCCTCAGGGGGCGATAGCTTGCATCCTCGGCGGGTCTCAGGCCCAAGTCCAACAACCACTTCAAGAAGTTCTCTCGCGAGGTCAACGCAGCGCTTCCAGGGATTGAGGCATCCCAGCCCCTCAAGTGGTCGCAGTACACCATCGCCTTCGACTCCAAGGACCACCCCAAGTCGACCAAGGCTATTGGCACCATCCCTCTGGTGTGCACCCCCATCATCAACAACATCGTTGTCGCCAAGACACTCATAGATGGGGGCGCGGGCTTGAACGTCATCTCTGTCGAGACCTTCGAGCAGCTTCAGGTGCCATACGAGTGGCTAATGCCTTCCAGGCCCTTCACGGGGGTGACGAGTGCCTCCACCACTCCGCTGGGGCAGGTGCGGCTCGCGGTCACCTTCGGCACGCCGCAGAACTACCGCACCGAGCAGATCGACTTCGACGTCACGCACATTGGCCTGCCCTACAACGCCATCCTCGGCTACCCAGCCCTCGCGAAGTTCATGGCCGTCACTCACCACGCGTACAACATCGTCAAGATTCCAGGCAGCGGCGGCACCATCGCCATCCACGGTCAAGTCCAGGACGCAATGCGCTCTGTCGAGACCGCCTACAAGGCCGCTGCCGTGGCATTCCCCGCTGACGAGGACATGGAGCCCCTCGAGAGGCCCGCGAAGAAGAAGCAGCTGTTTTCACAGGAGCAGGCAGCCACGAAGAAGGTGTCGTTGGACGCCAGCGGCTCGGGGGCTAGCGTCACCATAGGCGCTGGCTTGCCTCCCAAATAGGAAAGCGCGCTCGTCGCCTTCCTCAGGGCAAACTCTGACATGTTCGCATGGACACCGTCAGAGATGTCCGGAGTACCGAGGGAGGTGATCGAGCACCACTTAGCCGTGTGTCCAAACGCACGCCCCGTGAAGCAGAAAGCACGGCGCCAGGCGCCAGAGAAGCAAGAGTTCATCATCAAGGAAGTAGAGAAGTTGAAAGAAGCACACATAATCAGAGAAGTTCCACACCCCACATGGCTCTCCAACACGGTGGTCGTTCCCAAGCACACCGGGGACGGCAGGCTCTGCATCGACTACACCGACCTCAACAAGGCCTGCCCCAAG
This sequence comes from Poa pratensis, assembly GCA_947311845.1. NCBI lineage: Eukaryota > Viridiplantae > Streptophyta > Magnoliopsida > Poales > Poaceae > Poa > Poa pratensis. The sequence goes on along the minus strand of CAMZMU010000036.1, from coordinate 24,848,636 downwards.
GACCCGTACCCCATGCCTCGAATAGACCAGATTGTGGACTCCACCGCCGGCTGCGACCTCCTCTGTTTTCTGGACGCCTTCTCAGGCTACCACCAGATCAAGATGGCGAAGGAGGATGAGGAGAAGACAGCATTTCTCACCCCTTGTGGTGTGTATTGCTACGTCTGCATGCCCTTTGGCTTGAAGAACGCCGGCGCCACCTTCCAGAGGCTCATGAGGAAGGCCTTGGGGGCTCAGATGGGAAGAAACGCAGAAGCCTACGTCGACGACATCGTGGTCAAGACTCGCGAAGAGCACACCCTCATGGAGGACCTCGAGGAGACCTTTGCCAGCCTGCGCAAAGTAAACATCAAGCTGAACCCCGCCAAGTGCGTCTTCGGGGTACCATCAGGCAAACTCCTCGGGTTCCTAGTGTCTCACCGCGGCATAGAAGCAAATCCTGACAAGATCAAGGCCATAGAAGAAATGCAGCCACCTCGTCGCCTCAAGGACATGCAGCGCCTAGCGGGATGCATGGCCAGCCTAGGCCGTTCATCTCCAAGTTCGGCGAGCGTTCAAGTGGACGCCGGAGGCGGACAAAGCATTTGAAGACCTGAAGAAGTACTTGGCTAGCCCACCTGTCATGGTTGCCCCAAGGCCTGGCGAGCATCTGAAGCTGTACCTATCAGCCACTCCACAAACAGTGAGCGCAGCCTTGGTGGCAGAAAGGGAAGAGCCAGTCCTCGCCAAGAAGGACACTGCCACGCCAAGCCCAGATCCCCCCGACAAGGAAGCACCCTCTTCAGGCCCGAGCCTCATGTCAAGCCCCGCAACCAGAAGGCACCCTCGTCGAGGGTCCACCTCAAGAGAGGCTCGACAAGGCTCCCGAGGAGCCCAGTGCTGCGTCACCATCGACAACGCTCGTCGAGCATCCCGTCTACTTCGTCAGCACTGTGCTGCGAGACGCTCGCGAGCGGTACACTATGCAGCAGAAGCTCCTCCTCGCGCTCCTCATCGCTTCCAGGAAGCTGCGCCACTACTTCCAGGGCCACCCCATCACGGTGGTCACATCATTCCCTCTGGAGCAAATCCTGCGCAACCCAAACGCCACTGATCGCGTCGCAGGGTGGAACATTGAGCTGCAACCTTTTGGCCTGCGCTTCGACACCACCAGGGTCATCAAGGGAGGGCATTGGCGACTTCGTCGCCGAGTGGACAGACACCAGCAAGAAGAGCCTCATGAGGCGGAAACCACGCCAGCTGGAGACACAGTGCCAAGCCACTGGACCATGCACTTCGATGGAGCATTCGCATGCCGAACGCAGGGGCTGGCGTCGTCCTGACCTCACCCAAGGGCGACAAGCTCTACTACGCCGTCCAGCTGTGCTTCACGACTGACAAGGTCTCCAACAACATCGCCGAGTACGAGGGCCTCCTCGCCGGGCTCAGAGCCGCAATCGCCCTCGGCATCAAGCGCTTACTCATCAAGGGCGACTCCCAGCTCCTCGTCAACTTCTCCAACAAGAGCTATACGCCTAAGGACGGCACATGGCCGCTTACCTCGAGGAGGTCCGCAAGCTCGAGAAACACTTCAAGGGGATGGAGCTCAGGCACATCCCGCGAAGGGAGAACCAGGAGGCCGACGACATCGCCAGGCGAGCATCGCGCAGAGAAGCCCAGCAGGCAGGTGTTCGAGGAGAGACTCACCAGGGCATCGGTGAAACAGCCAAAAGAAGCGTCGAATGGACACGGACGAAGAGCTCCCACCACACCAACATCTGGAGCACCGAGCTGCGGTCCACCCTCAGGAGAACGCCTGCTGTTGGCCATGACGCATCAAGAGACGGGCTGGATCGATGAGCTCAAGGAGTACCTCAGGGACGGAGTCCTCCCTGAAGAGGATGCAGAAGCAGAGAGAGTTGCTCGCCAGGCCAAGTCATACTGCCTTCACGAGGGAGACCTGTACCGCAAGCGTCCAAATGGAGTTGCACTAAAATGCGTCCCCCCTGAAGAAGGCCGCCAGCTGATCAAGGACATACACAGTGGAGAATGTGGCCACCACTCGTCATCACGCACCCTTGCAGGGAAAGTCTTCAGGAGTGGGTTCTATTGGCCCTCAGTGCTTCAAGATGCAACCACCGTTGTCCAGGCTTGCGAGGCATGCCAATTCCACGCCAAGCAAGTCCACCAGCCTGCACTGGGGCTCCAGACCATCCCGCTCTCCTGGCCCTTCGCGGTCTGGGGGCTGGACATCCTGGGACCTTTCCCACGCTCCAGCGGGGGCTACCGCTACCTCTACGTCGCCATCGACAAGTTCACCAAATGGGCGGAGGTTGAAGCGGTGCGCACCATCCCGGCGAGATCAGCGGTGAAATTCATCAGAGGCCTGGCCTGTCGCTTCGGCGTGCCAAATCGCATCATCACCGACAACGGCTCACAGTTCACCAGCGGCATCTTCAGGGCCTACTGCGAGAGTCTTGGCACCGGCTCTGCTTCGCCTCGGTGGCTCATCCACGAAGCAACGGGCAGGCTGAGCGAGCGAACGCGAAGTGCTCAAAGGCCTCAAGACAAGAAGCTTCAATCGCCTCAAGGCCCACGGCAAGAATTGGATCGAAGAGCTCCCCTCCGTGCTCTGGTCCATCCGCACCACCGCCACGAAGCCCACTGGAGAAACGCCGTTCGCTCTCGTCTATGGCGCTGAAGCAGTCCTCCCCACCGAGATCAAGCATGGGTCCCCACGGATCCTTGCTTTCAACGAGGACAACCAAGAGGAGCTCCACAACGACGACTTGCTGCTGCTCGATGGACTACGTCGCCGTGCCGCCCTCCGAGCGGCAAAGTACCAGCAAGACCTGCGCCGCTACCACAGCCGCCACATACGGCCGCGCACCCTCGAGACAGGCGATCTCGTCCTCAGGAGGATCCTCTCCAGAGAGGGCCTCCACAAGCTCTCACCCATGTGGGAAGGCCCCTACAGGGTCGCGCACATCGCCAGGCCTGGCGCGGTACGGCTCGAGACGGAAGACGGCGATCCAATCAAAAATCCATGGAACATCGAGCACCTACGCAAGTTCTACCCGTGATCACGTCGCGGCAGGCATTTTTTGTCTCAAGAGGGAAGCACGCGTCTTCACCTCCCAGCTTCACCAAGCTTTCCCTTCACGAGGGCCATCTCCACTGAGAGCTCCTACAACGCGTCGCCACGGGCCGCGGGAAGCCTCAGCCACTCCATGTGGAACCCCATGCCCAGACATGGCGGACTTTGTCTTGGCCTCGCCAAGTGTAATGAACAATTTCAGGTCATCATGAACCTATTGCGCTTCGGCGCCGTTATGTAATATTGCTTGGTGAGTTTGTTTTCTTACATTTCATTCGCGCTCACATTTTTCCCCATGCGCACCTCGCGAGCGGGGGCTGAGCACGGTGCCTGTGTCTCGGGAGCATCCCAGCAGCATCGTAAAACCAAAGGATCCGAGCTCTAACTCGTGGCTCTCCGCCCACGACCGTTATCTCACCAAAGAGCTCTGACTCGTGGGTAGCTCCCATGCACGTCACCTCACCAAGGACCTTGGTGCTTATTCTCCTCGTGAGATACCCATGAGGAAATCTATGAGCGCGCATGAGTTGTACAACTATGCATTGCTTGTGGGTTCCTCTCTCTCCAACGCAGGGAACAAGACGCCTTGCAGGGCTTAGCTCCAAACCAGCCTCAGGCAGCCTCGAGAGGGAAAACCTCACCAGGAACACAACACCCTCTACGAGACAGGCGTCTCGCCAAAGCTAAGTCCAGAACTTACGCCTCATGAGCTCTTTTCCCTCTCGCTGGTTTTGTCGCCCCTCGAGCCTCTCTTTTCTCTCTTACGCCTCATGGGCTGCTTGCACGTCAAAGGGGAGCTCCCGAGCATCGCGCCTCGAGAGCTCTTACCTCTCTAAGCCTTACGCACCCCCCGGCCTTGTCGAGCCCTGACTCCGGCATACCGAAGCGGCGGTGCTATTTGCGCTAAGAGCAGGGTCCTAACGACGTAGAGCGAAAAAGACATGAGGAAACAGATAAAAGGCCTCCCGAGGGGCACTCACACTTGCACAAAATAAAAGTGTCTTTACAAACCATTACAAAATAAAGCAACAAGTCCTAAGATAACTGGTGCCCTTGGCACATCTCTCCACAGGGGCAACCTAAGCAGCAGGGTTGTCGTCGTCGCCGTCGACAGCCTCATCCCCACCTCCTCAGCGCCTGCCTCGTCGTCGCTCTCCTCGACCTCGACCCTCTTGAAGCGTTGAATATACTTCTCCACGTCGTCCCACACCGAGGCGTCCAGCTTCGAGGCAAGTTCTTCTCCAGAGGCTCCATCACAGCTGCGAAGTCGAAGCCGGGGTGGAGGTGTGCAAGGTTGGCGAAGACTTGGCCGACCGCGACGCCAAGGAGCTCGCGGCTCTCGTTGTCGACCAGGTCGTCGAGGTTCGTCACGACCTCTCAAGCTGGTGAGAAGCTGCTCGAAGAAGCCGAGGTAGGTGGCGACGTCAGTTCCCCTCGGCAGGAAGCACGGGGGCTTCGGCCCCAGGCGGCCCGCAACGGCCGCGCACGCCTCACCAAGGAGACAAACATGCGCTCCCGCTGGCGCGACAAGACCTGCGCAGCCAGAGCGCTCTGCCGAGCTTCCTCGACAAGCTCCACAACAGGCCCCACCTGCTGCTGCATCTCACATGTCCTGCGTCAAGGAGCAAGGTCCTGCTCCGCGTGCTTCCGAGCCTCCACAGCAACCTGGAGGCGGGAGTCAAATCGCTTCTTCTGAGCCTCAAGCTCCCTGATGCGAGCTCAAGCTCGTTGCGTCTCTTCGTGAAGCGTCCTCCTGCTTCTTGGCCTTCTCCGCGAACTCCTTCCTGCAGTTGTCGCGGAAGAGCTTCTCCTTGGTCGCGGACTCCTCCGCCATCTGCTCCTCCTTCTTGCGGAGGTTCTCGTTGGTCTGCACGAGGCGCTTCTGGTAGAACGCCTCGTCTTGGTAACCTTGCTCTCGCGAGACTCCAGGTGCTCCCGCTGCGCGGATTGATCCTTCTCGATCTGTTCAACCTGCTCCTCGCGCTTGCGCAGCTCGGTCTCGCGGGCATCAAGTTCTGCTCCGCGCTGCACCATCTGGTCTTCGCGGATGCGCAGGTCCTCGCGGAACTTCTCCAGGCCTTGCCGCACGTTCTCCGATCGGCGATGATCCCCGCCTCGCGGTCCAGAAGCTCTTGTGCTTGGTGGAGACCGCCGCCTCGCGCGCCGCCAGCTCCTGATGCTTGGCCTCGGTCTCCGCCTCGAGAGCCTCGCGCCTAGCACTCAGGTCCGCAAGGGTCTCCTCACCTCGCGGACCACGCTGATGCGGATCTCTTCAGCAGCGCAGCGCTGCCTCGCGTTGCTGGGCTGCCTCGTCCTTCCGGCGGCAGCGCTCCACGGTCTCCTGGAGGCAAGCCCAGCCCCGCGCAAGCTCGGCGTCCTCCTCCGCCCTGGCGCGATCTTCCTCAGCGAGCTGGGCCTCAAGCCCATCGAGCACCTCCCTCGCCGAGCGAAGGACAGCCTCTCGGCGAGCTGCAACTGGGCGCCGACCCCGCAGGACTAGGCCCATGACTCCCAGAGGGCCTGGAAGCGCCAGCGCCTGCCGAGGACTCCGGACGTCACGCCTTGGGCTCTGAGTGTCCTCGAGGCGCGCCTGGGGGCTCTGGTGGGAGCCTCCCCTTCTTCCACGCTAGGGGCCTTCTGGGGGCTCTGGCGAGAGCCCCCCTCGCCTTCCGCGCTGGGGCCTTCTGGGGGCTCGAGGCGCCCTCACCATCAACCCCACCATCTTTCTGCCCCTGGGGAGCACTCTCCTCTCCCCAGGGCAGGGTTGGCCTTCTCTGCTGAGGCCGCCCCGCAGCGCCTCAGTGTCCACCGTAGGCCCTCCAAGGCTCGCGCTCGGTGGAGGCGACGGCACGTGGTCCTCCTCCATTCGACGTCAGCGCGCCTCTGCAGACGCAGCTGTCTCCGCCGCGCTCCTTCGCCGGCCGCGGTCCTTGCCGCATCCTTCTCCGGCGCTTCTCCTGCCGCACAGGAGAGGCGTCAGGCCGCACAGGCGGCGGCATCGTCACCTCTGCCTCCTCCTCCTTCTCCTCGTGGCGCTCCTCTGCCTCAGGAGGCGGCGCCGCAGCCTCGGGAGAAAGCGGTGGCCTCGGGAGGCACCTCTTCAGCCGTAGGCGCTGCAGACGCCGCTGCAGCGCTGGAGATCTCTCCAAGTCTCCGGAGCCTCCGCCGCTTTGGCTCCTCAGGGCGCCTGGAGAGGAAAAGACTCAAAAACCCCTCGAGAGCCTACACAAGAACAACATCAAACAGGAAAGGGAACAAAACTTACGCCGCGGTGTCGACCCACTTCCTCTTCTCCGCCGCGCGGGCGGAGCACTGGGCTCCGCGCTCGTCCGTGCCTCTGCCCCTCCCGGGCTCCGGCGTTCCTGTCGTGGATCGCCTTGGAGCGGGGCTCGCAGTGGCCCGACGAAGCACGTCATCATCGCTCTCCTCCTTTCCCTCGACACGCTGCGAGGGAGCGACCACGAACTGGTCGCCACTGCCTGAGGAGATCTCGTGGATCTCAACTTCAGGCGCCGCACTCTTCGAGGCTCGAGTTCTCCGCCGAAGAAGCGGCGCCTCCCGAGGCGCCGGTTGCGCCTGCGTCAGACTCCGCGGGCGTCTCCGTCGTCTCCTCGTCGCCCTCAGCTGGCGCCCCCTGCGCCGCTGACTCCGGGTCCTCGCGAGGCCCACGTGCCCCTCAGGCACCAGGCCCCACTGGTCGAACTTCGGCATCGTCTGCACGTGCGAGACGCGACGCCCAGATCGATCCTGTGGAGCGGAACGGCCTTGTCGGTAGGCCGGGGATGTCTGGAGACGTGAAGAGGGTCTCCATGATGGGTGCACCTCCTCCTGCGTGAAGAGGGTAGCGCTCAGGCGCATCTTGTCCCTCTGGTTGGAGTACAGCCACATCGCGTCCGCATGCCTCTGGAGCGGAGCAATGCGACGCCTCACGAAGTCCTTGGCCACCATCTGCCCGGTGAGGCCTGCCTCGCGGAGGTCCTCAAGCGCCTCACCACGGGCCAAGTGTTGCGCCCTTGAGCGCCTTGGAAGACCAGCTCGCCCTCTTCGTCGGAGGCGCTTCAGGCAGTCGAAGAAGGCGCTCTGGCTCCCGAACTTCATGAGGAACCAGCGCTTGCGGAAGTCCTCCACCTTCTTCGTCACGCTGGTCACAATGTTCTCGCCGTTCCGCGCGATGGGGATGTAGACGCCCTTCATGCCATCGGTGATGCGGAAGGACACGCACCCCGACCGCTCCTTGTTCGCCGTGAACCGGAGCGCGTAGAAGCTGCGGAAGAGGTCCACCGAGGCGGAATGCCGATGTACGCCTCGCAGAGATAGGCGAAGATGGCGAGGACGAGGATGGAGTTGGGGTGGAGATGAAGAACCTGGATCTGGTAGCGCTCCAGAACCGCCAGGAAGAAATCGGAGAAGGGAGGCACGAGCCCGGCGAAGAGGTGTGCATGAAGATGGGGTAGAAGCTGCCGAAGGAGTTGCCCGCCACTTGAGCACCGTGGCGCCGTGCTCGTTGGTCGCCGAGGCCGCCATGTGACGCACCTTGTCCAGCTGCGCTTCCTTCTCGAAGCGGAAGCCGGTCAGAGCCGGCTCGAAGTCACCGTCCCGCTGCATCGCGCAGGCTCGCCGCCCTGCACCACTGCCTTGCCCTTCGTGGCGCGGTGGCCTTCTTGGGCGCCATTGCAGCAAGGTTGCGAAGGAGGAGCTTGGGGATTGAGCGCTGGGAAGAAGGAGACGAAAGGGGAACGAGTGGAGTAATGGCCGCCTGCGCCGAGCTCTCCGCCTTATATCGGCTCATCGAGCCGTTACCAGGACGTGGCGGGACCCACCACTACGCCCGTTACTTCAGAGGAGATCGTGGGATCGTGTCCGGCCGCGACGCTCCACGTGTCTCGGGCTTCGCAGGCTTCTTTGGGCCCACGACGATTCGCCTCCGCCTGAGGAACTCCAGCGTGCCCATCGCGGGCCCGGGGGCTACTGTCGGCCCAGTGGAAACCAGGGTACCATGGGCCGGCCTGCCACAGCCCTCAACGCTCCGCAGGAAATTCTACTAAGGACCAGGCTCAGCCTGACGAGCCTCGCGAGGGATTTTCCCTCGCGAGGGTTTCTTTGCTCGGCTGAGCATTTCTGCTAAGGACCAGACGTTCGGCCTAGGGGCCTCGAGAGGAACTTCTGCCTCGGAAGGCCTCTCCTAGAAGACCATCAGGCCTGGCGCGTCTCCGCGCTACCCTCGCGAGGTTTTCCCTCGCGAGGAGTCAACGGCTAAGCCTCGGCGAGGCTCCAGGCCCTCGCGGGGTTCCTTCAAGTGGAAGCAAGCTCCTGCGACGCTGCAGAGCGCACATGGGCTCTGCGCCCCGCAGAGTGACGCGCGCGCCTGCGCGCGATGACGAAGACGCCGCAGTTGCCATTCTCGTGTATAAAGCAGTCAACAGAGCTGGAGGAGGCAAAGCGGACTCCAAGACTTGCCAATTTGGTGATAAAGCGGCCGGCCGCCGCTACGCTCCAACTGCGACGTCACCGTGGGGCACGCCACAAAGCTCTGCAGCGCCAGCCCACCGTCCTGGTTGGACGGTGGCTTTTTCTGCCAAGACGACGTGCTCTCTGCCATGGACCGCGTCCATGGACGCCCCCGACGCTGTGCGCTGTGCTCCATCTTGCGGCATTGTGGTATCCCTTCCCGCCGGAGGTTTTGGGGAAGAGGACCAAGGCCAGTATATAAGGAGCCAGTGTACGACCTAGGAGGGGGATCCCGCATTCACCAACTCATTCAACACCCAAGCAGCTACGTCTGAAGGAGAAGACGGAGCTCATTCCACCATAGTCCACCATAGCCACAACTGTGCCCTCGGCAAGCACCTTGTACTGTGAACCTCTCCAAGCAGTGCAATACATCTTAGCAGGACGTAGGGCTTTACACCTCACGGTGGGCCTGAACCTGGGTAGCGGCTCGTGTTCCCTCTGTCGTGATGTTCCTCACCGAGCTCGACGAGCACCGTCGCCGAGGTTGTTGAGGATCTGTTTGACGTTGTGTTCAGCCCCTTACTCGATTCCTGGCTTTTGAGAGACACCCCTAGTTCCTGGGACTAGTCTCCGACATGATTGAAGATTTTTATGATGTTTGGAAAAGCCACGGGCAGCCGCCACTTCGGCTGGTTCGTCGCGGCATCGCGCCCGTACTCGATCCCGAGCTCAGGTGGCAAACGATGCCGCAGTAATGCGTTATATGAAGGCTCGAGTCGCAAAACTGGAGCAAGAGTTGGGGAGTGCCCGGAGTGAGCTGAATAGGATGAGAGCGAGGCCTGCTTTACCCACTCAGCGGGAGGAGTATGTGCTTGGCGAGATGGAGATCGTGAACAGACAACTCGAGTGTAAGCATGACTGCTCTTATCTCAAGAATTCATAGTCTGTCCTTTTTGTTCACCCAACGTGTATTGTTGCAGGTTTTGTTCCAGATTTCCAGGCAGAGCAGGCTCGTGTAGAGGAGCAGTTGAACAATGCGACTGACGAACCCACGACTGGCCGTCAGCACTTTCGCTTGGATAAGCACCGAGCACGCATACTCGCGACTCTGCAGGATCGAGTGTGGCGGAGCACTATGCTGCTCGAATTATGCAGGTCGGCCTTCAGTCGCATCAACCAAATTCTTTTTCCGACAGGGCCGCAACCTCATGGAATCCACGCGTTGCTCGGGCTTTTCCGAAGTGCCGGTCCCATTCGAGGCTTTGTCACCCAGAAGCTTGTGGATGGAGCCAACGCAACGATGGCATATCTCGAAGCCAGCGTCGACATATGCAGCTACGTCCACCCGTTCTGGATCGACTTTGACGCAGTCACTTCTTGACGATACAGTCGATCATGCGAGGGTGTTGGTTGAGTGCTATCTTGTGCAACTTATGGGACATATTCTTCCAGTAAAGGACGAATCGGAAGATTAGGGTTTTTCTGTATAGGGGACAGCCCCCGAGTGTAAATTTTGCTACTTGTACTTAGTATATACTAGTCGTCAACCCGTGCATCCGCACGGGCTAGTTATTAACGTTACCTTCTAATCCAAATACTCCAATTTCAAAAATTTCCATAAGCAACATATTGGACTCCTTACATACGCCCTACCGAAATCATACAGGGGCAGGATTAACTATATAGACTCGAGAAATAGTATAGGCAGTTTCATGCAGCTCTTTCTTGGAGTAGAAATAATGTCCATACGGATATGCGAAAGCAGGCATCCTTTTCCACCTGATTTCCTATATAGAGACTGGACAAAAGTTATATCACCCACACTAATATATATGTTGAATACAAAACTTGCTTTTGCCTATGTATAAGAAAGTTGCACCTTGATTAGGGCTTCCTACTGTATTAGTATTGATGCGTATTTCTATTTATCAATCTTTTATTTTGCTACTGTAGGGAGTAACGACATGAGAAGATTTTTTCTTCATGGATACACGAAATCTGGGCGGTTCCATTGGTTAAATTAGTTAATTAACATCCTAGTATTCATCCCCTGGTTTTTTGCACGTGTCCTTGAAAATGTATGATGCATGAATTTTTCTTCGATGTTCTTATACTTGATATTATGAGTAAGATATTGCTTGACATGTAAGCTGAGGCATTAATAATACCAAAAGAAATTAATCAAATTTACAACGATTATAAAATTACTTGATACTTGAGACTTGGTAATCAAAATAGAGTACACATCAGATTCTGAATTTGTTTGAGCAAAGATGCCAGTTTGATGTAAATAAAAATTTCTTGCATACATACATGAGTGGGTTAGAGCAGCTAAAATTCGAATATATTCATTTAGCAGCTATCATACCAAAAGGAGTGGCCCAGGTGGATGAATCCTTTCCATAGTTGTTTTTGTATAGCATGCTTGGTTATTTAGCATCCCAAATTCCCACAGCATGTTATACATGGTTCTTGTGCCTATGAGGTATCTCCACGTCTGTATTCTTCAGGACTGGATGCTGATTCTATTCAAAGCTTTTCCTCCAAACACAAAGATGGAAATATGTCCATGAATTAGATTAATATAATCAACTGGCTGCATGGCCTTTATATGAACTGTAGATATACTCTGAAAAAAAGAAAAGGATAGTTCGTACTTAAAAGACAAAATAGGTAATGGTATAAGCATATTAGAAGACTGGTTATGAATATGAATAGGCATAACTTGGTAGGTTCAGAGGAAAAATATACTGATGATTTAGTCATCTATGTCGTATCATAGTGAACACATATTCTACTTTATAAAATGGGATATTCCTCGATTTAATTTGAAGAGTTTGTATAGCAATAGTATTTGGATCACTGTAGAACAACAAAACCCAGAAGGCTGTCAGCTATGCCAACCAAATTCTGTTTTGAGCATGTCTTGAGTTCATGCATGTTGTCATCAACCACATCAAATAGAAAAGCTAATCGAAAATTCAGTTGGCCTCCTTTAAACTTCAAATGAACTGGCTTGTCGGTGTTTGGTTTGTCCATGACGTGAACACACGGCATTACTGCAGGGATTACATGGTTCTGTTTACCTCCCTATAGTGCAGATAATATTGTCATGGGAAGTGCACATAATCGTGAACACATGTACTATTTACGTCAGACAATCTCATTTAAACTGCAGTCAATGCCATCTGAGAACGCTTCTTATTTGTGTGCGTGCATGGCAACAACTGGATATTAAGTTCTGAAAACCATCTTAGCTTCGTAAGCTGTTAAAAAGAAGCAAGGGTAATTGGATTGAGTAGAGAGGAGGAATTAGACCGGGAACTTGCACAGAGAGGTAAGTGCACACTGCACCCAATCGATTATGTGTTTGCACCGAGAGGATACTACCAATGCATCTATGAACGAACAGAACTATTTCTCTGAATTTTATAAATCAGAGCATTGAACGGATCTGAACTTTACCTGAGATACTACGGCTGATGGGTAGCTCCTGTTAGAGTTCGGCCGTCCGAACTTCGGCCAACTTCATAGTTTAATTTCCTTTATATCAGGCGAGTCTACTTCTCTCACATCCAGAATGCTGACATTGCTTTGTAACTTTGTAAGTTCTGATATATAAGATCTCTTATCTCAGAAAATATTAACCACGATTAACTGAAGATTATAATATCCTTGTTTGGAGCGCAGACATCAATCTGTAAAGCTGAATTCAACACTGGCTCCTGTTTGTTCTTATGATTGATAAATCAAGCAATCCCAAAAGTAACAAAACTTATTCATAATCTGTCACACGAAAACGCAACAACACTAAGCAAGATAAGCACTATTCAGTTAGAGTACTGGTCAAAACAATCTGAAAAAATTATAGCTACTGCCAAATCATAACTGACCCACAGCATGCATATTTCCCATGTGGCAGATTACCTGAAAGTAATTATTTGCATAAAACCTGAGAATCTATTCCATACGTGCAATTATGAAAATTTGAACCATGGCAATGGAGGAAACACAAAGGAGTCCACATGAAGATGAGAAAACAAAGTTTAGGTTTGGTTACCCTGAGCCATACAATGGGGCAGAATTATAAGTGAAAGATGAAGAGGATGGCTGCCTGATGGGTGGCTTCTCACGTTCAGTTCAATTTTGTGGGCTTGAGGAGATCCGGTGTCAACTGCAAAGCTCCACCCGGGTGAAATCCATCTAGAACAACACGATCCGATCAAGTTTCCACGATCTCCTTATCCAATCTTTTAATCTCCATCTAGAAGAACACGACCAGATTAAGTATCCCCAATGTCCTTCTCCAACCTTTGAATCTGTTCAGTTAAGTCTTCCAATCCAGAGTTGTTGGTGCAGATGAGGTATACAGACGGAAGATTGAAGAAAGGTAGCCGCCATCACCCATCACCGGCGAGGCTGCCGAGTGGCGCTAACACCCACACGTTACTCGAATTTGTCTCCCGTCAATCCTGCCCTACTTAGACCATGCGGACAGAGCTTGAGATTTCTCATCAAGGGCCGTGGGTGATCGTAGTCATGAGGAAGCGCATGCAAGTTCTTTTGAAGGTAAGAACGTCTGCAGGAAGTGATGCGATGGCTTCACTTCGGATGCCCGGCGGCGATGATGTTTCTGAGCTGCACGAAAGAGGAGGGCGTCATTATATACTTTTGAGAAAAAAGAGAGGGTTTAGTTCTAGGCGATGGATGGAAGGAGTATGCCTGACAAATTCTCTTTTCAGGACTACGGGCCCCTCTGCATAGCACGATTTAATTAGGTACAAATCTGAAGGTTGCGTTTTCTTGGACTCGAACTCAAGCGGAGATAGATACGCGCGAGAGGAGTCAGGCTTGCGCACTTTGACGAACCACTTTATCTAACGGCTGAAGACAAATTATGGGTAGATCGGACGGATACAATTTTCTAACCGTGAGGATTAACGTGGAGCCTCCTACGGTGCCTCCAATTAGTAAATATAAGATTCTTTTACTTGTATGTATGCAGCCCTCGAGTGTATGAAGTGGGGTTTATGAAAAACACTTTATATAGAACATGAATTCTACAGCCCCGAGTGTTCGAGTGAGGCTGTGAATTTTTGCGATGTTTGAAGCTTCAACTCATGCCATTGAGCAACTTTTTTGTTTATGTATGATTTTTTACGACCCAGCCCCCGAGTATTCGAGTGCGGCTGGGGTATTATGTTTGAAGAAGGAGCGAGAGCTCACGTTTTGAAGTAGCGCAGCCCCCGAGTACTCGGGTGAGGCTAAGGTTGTGCGACTAGTTTATGTGAGTAGTAAACAGGGAGAAATATGAGGAATCATTGACTATATTCCATTTTTGAATATTAAGCTGCAGACCGCCTCATTAAAAACCTTCCAGTCCCCTTAGGTACCCTGGTAAGGAAAAGAGCGCGTCTGAAACCTGCAGCCATCCGACATATGTGCCTATTACATTATGCGACTGAGCAATCTAAGCATAGAAACGGCGCAGCTGCGCAACGTTCCAAGGATTGTGCGAGAGTTCGCCTGTCTTCGCGTGCTTCAGTCTGTATGCTCCACCACCAATGACCTCGGTTATGATGAAGGGTCCTTCCCATGGAGAAGCAAGTTTGTGCACCTTCTTTTGCTTCAGTCGAAGCACCAAGTCACCAACCTCGAAGGACCTGGTACGCAGTCGACGGCTGTGATAGTTGCGTAGATCTTGCTGATAAACAGCTGTGCGTGCCAGCGCCGTTTTGCGTCTTCGAGGGCTTCATGTGCATCTTCCTCATTGTATGCTTCGACTCTTGGTGCGTTGAACCTTACATCTGATGGCAGGATTGCTTCTGCACCGTACACCATGAAAAATGGGGTGAACTGTGTTGAAGCGTTAGGAGTTGTGCGTAGGCTCCATAGCACAGATGGAAGTTCTTCGACCCAAGCACCCGCGGCCCTTTTGAGTGGCACCAGGAGGCGTTTCTTGATTCCGCTCGTCACAAGTCCATTGGCTTTTTCGACTTGGCCATTGGACTGCGGGTGTGCCACAGATGCATAGTTGAGCGTGATATCTTGCTCTTTGCAGAAAGTTCGGAACTCTTCAGCCGTGAAGTTTGTACCGTTATCAGTGATGATACTGCTTGGTACGCCGAAGCGGTATATGATGGATTTTATGAAATTGACTGCTGTAGTGGCAGTCGAACTTGTGATAGGGACTGCTTCAATCCACTTGGTGAACTTGTCGACCGCCACCAGAAGGTGAGTATGCCCTCCATGGGAGGATTTTTTGAGTGGCCCAACCATATCGAGCCCCCACTGGGCGAAGGGCCAGGCCAATGGTATTGTCTTCAACGCCGATGCGGGTGCGTGCGGCTTTGTGGCGAATTTTTGACAGCCGATGCACCTTTTGACTATGTCCTCCGCGTCTTTGTGTGCTGTGGGCCAGTAGAAGCCTGCGCGAAAGGCTTTGGCTACGAGTGATCGACTGCTGGCATGATGCCCGCAGTACCTGCATGAATATCACGAAGGATGGCTTGGCCATCTTCAAATGCTATGCAACGTTGGAACATACCTGATATGCTGCGTTTGTACAGTTCACCGTTGATGACAGTGTATGCTTTAGATCGTCGAGTGACGCGTCTTGACTCTGTTATGTCTTCAGGTACCTCGCCGCGGAGTATGTATGCGAGGAAAGGTTGAGTCCAAGTTGGCTCGATGAGGAGTACCTCGACTGGCGGGTCCTCTGTGCTAGGTGCTTTGCTCTTGGCTGGTGCGGCTGATGTAGGAGATGCTCGCTTTTTCTTGATGGATCTGTGCTCGATGCGCTCGAAGAAGACACCAGGTGGAACTGGTGCTTTGGTCGCGCCAATGTTGGCTAACTTATCTGCTTCTTCATTGCTCTCACGCCCTATGTGCCGCAACTCGCAGCCTTCGAAGCTGCCCTCCATGAGTTGTACAGGTCACGGTAGGCGATCATGTTATCTGCGATTGCATCGCAGGCCTTCATTGTTTGCTGTACCACAAGATTCGAGTCACCGTAGATCATCAGTCGAGTGCACCCGAGGGCTTTGGCCATCCTCATGCCATGGATCAGGGCCTCGTACTCTGCTTCGTTATTGGATGGGAACTCGAATCCCATCTGCAGGATATAGCGAAGCTTGTCGCCTTTTGGTGATATGAGGATGACACCTGCGCCTGCGCCTTCGTTTTTCTTCGAGCCGTCAAAGTACATAGTCCATGAGTTGGACACATCTGGCTCCTGGCAGCTGAGCTTCGATCCACTCGGTGTGGAAGTCAGGTAAGACTTGTGCTTTGATGGCCTTCGGGTAATCATACTTGATATCTCGCGGTGCTAGCTCGATGAGCCATTTTGCGACTCGCCCAGTTGCGTTGGGGTTTGTGAGGATGTCCCCGATCCCTGAGGTGCTGATTACAGTGATCGGGTGCTCGGAGAAGTAATGCGTCAGCTTCCTTGAGGACATGAACACGGCGTAGGCCAGCTTTTGATAGTGCGGGTACCGCTGCTTTGATATGGAGAGCACTTCACTCAAGTAATAGACTGGACGTTGTATGCTTTGGGTGTCCCTCCTCCCTTCGTTCGACTACCAGTACGGTGCTCACCACCCTGTTAGTTGCGGAGACATATAGGTACAGTGGCTCGCGTTCCCTTGGTGCGACGAGGATTGGAGGGCTTGTGAGGACTCGCTTGAGGTCCGTGAAGGCTGCTTCGGCTTCTGCGTCCACTCGAATTTGTCTGCTTTCTTCATCAGTCGATAGAACGGGAGTGCTTTTTCACCCAGCTTGCTGATGAATCGACTGAGTGCTGCTACTCGACCCGCCAACTTTTGCACGTCATGGAGCTTTGAAGGCCTTTGCATCGTCAAGATGGCCTGTATTTTCTCCGGGTCTGCCTCGATTCCTCGAGCGAGACTAGATACCCGAGGAGTTGCCCGGCTGGCACGCCGAACGTGCACTTCTTCGGGTTGAGCTTGATGTGGAAGCGTTTGAGGTTTGCGAACGTCTCTCGCAAGTCATCGAGTAGTGTGTTTTCCTCCTTGTGTGATGACGATGTCATCTACATAGACCTGGACGTTTCGCCCAATTTGCTTCTTGAGGCAGTCTTGCATCATGCGCTGGTAGGTTGCGCCTGCGTTCTTGAGCCCGAAAGGCATTGTTGTGTAGCAGTAGACCCCGAGTGGGGTTATGAACGCCGTTTTTCTTCATCCTCTTCCTTCATCCTTATCTGGTGGTAACCCGAGTAAGCATCCAGGAAGGACAAGCGAGCGCACCCGGCGGTGGAGTCGACGATCTGGTCGATTCGAGGTAGTGGAAAGTGATCCTTTGGACACATTTATTGAGTGCTGTAAAATCTACGCACATCCGAAGGATATCTGTGTGCTTCTTCTCTACGAGTACGGGGTTGGCCACCCATTGTGATTTCTTGATCTCTCTGATGAAACCTGCTGCGAGTAGCCTGTCGACTTCGGCTTCGACTGCGGTTCTTTTTGGGCCGGATATGCGGCGCATTGTTTGCTTGACTGGTTTAGCATCTGGAAATAATTGGAGAGAGTGCTCGGCGAATTCCCTGGGAATACCTGGCATGTCGGCTGGACACCATGCAAATATATCCCAGTTCTCACGGAGGAATTCGACGAGCGCGCTTTCCTATGCGATAGGCAGACTCGACGAGACATTGACTGTCTTGGTCGGGTCAGTCGGGTGCACCTGATGCGATCTTGTGTCATTGGTGGCATTGAATGCTCTGTCGACTGCCACCTTTTTGTGCTCGGCATAAGTGTTCGATCGTTGGAGACCGCTAGATCGCGAGTGTTGCTTCCATGCCAAACATCTCAGAGATTTTGCTAAACTCTCGGTCGCAAGAGTCAGACTTTTGGAAGTTTCCCTTGACTGTGATTACTCCTTTTGGTCCAGGCATCTTTAGGAGGTATGCGTAGTGTGGCACCGCCATGAATCGAGCGAACGTCGGGCGTCCAAGTATAGCATGGTATTGTGACTTCCAGTCGACAACTTCGAACTCAATCGATTCTGTCCTGAAGTGGTTCTTGTCCCCGAACGTTACGTCGAGTTGTATGGTGCCTTCTGGGCTTATTGCTTTGCCTGGGACGATACCGTGAAAGGTATTTGAAGATCTTGGCAGGTTTTCGACTGACCTGTTCATTTTGCGGAGCGTATCTGCGAAGATGATGTTTATGCCGCTGCCACCATCCATGAATACCTTGGACATGGCGTAGCCTCCAATTTGTGCGTCGAGTACCAGAGCAGAGTGCCCTGGACGAACAACCGATGGAGGGTGGTCCTCTCTGCTGAAGCTTATTGCGTTTCAGAACCCTTCAAGAATTCAGTTACAGCGGAGGTGACATGACCGCCATGTTTACTTGTCGAGTGCGAAGTTTTTGCTCCCTGTTGGAAGGGCGACCTTTCTGTATCATGTACATCTGCCCTTGGGGCGGAGGGTACTGGGTTCGTCCACCCGAGGTACGGGCTGTATGGCACCCGCGAGATTTCCGCCTGCTGCAGGCTGTGGTGGTGGGGTGGTGCCATCAGAACGGGTACATTGGCTGGCTGCGGCAGCAGGGTGCGGGTGTGGCTGCTGCCTTTCTGAGATTTATGTAATCAGTCGCCATTTGGTCGAACTCCCTGCAGTTTCTCATCGAGTGATTGGAGCGCAGTTTTCCGTCTTCCCCCTTGTACAGGTGGAATCTGCAATCAGCATCCATCTTTTCTTCGAATGATCGCTCGGATTGTGCTCCGGATCGTGACTTGCGCCAGTCTTTCCTCTTGTAGCTATCACTGCGTTGGCCGCGGTCTCGACTGTCCCGGCGATCATCTCGACTGTCCCGTCGATCTTCTGACCGTCGGTCGCTTCTGTCTTGGTCGTTGCGGGGTGGAGAACCCAGCCGCCATGAATTCGGGTCTGTCGTCGTCGTAGTGACGTTTTGAACGCTTGCGCCTTCGGTCGTCTCTATACGAGTCTCTGCGGCTTCGACTGCCGCTTTCATGATTGTCACGGGGTGAGGACCCGCGTGTGGTGTGCGCCATGTCTTCTCCGTCTGCCCACTCAGTCGCGATCATCAAGAGGTTAGCCACAGAGGTTGGCTTTTTGCGACCAAGTGCTTCTTTGAAGTCCCGCCTGGCGAGTCCCATTATGAAAGCGTCCATGGCCATATCTTCTGAAATTACTCCGACTGAGTTGCGTATCTCAGTCCATCGTCTGATGTATGACCTCAACGTTTCGTCTGACCGTTGAACGCAGCTCGCAGCTCCTCGAACGTTTTTGGGCGCTCACATAGAGGCTCGAAGTTTTTGATGAAGTCAGTGCGGAAGTGATCCCACGAGTCGTATGTTGATGGAGGTAGGGCCTTGAGCCAGTCGCGGGCTGTGCCTTCGAGCATGAGTCGTATGTATTGCATGGCTGTGTGTTTGTGCCTCGCTGGCACGCGACAGCCAGCCTGTAGTCTTCCAGCCACCCGAAGGTTCCTGTCGACCCGTGTACTTGGGCTGTTCAGATGTAAGTTTGAACCCTTTGGGCATCCGTGTCTCGCGGACGCGTCGAGTGAAGCACAGAGCTCCATGTGGCTCAGGCTCTCGATCAGAGTATGAGTCGCTACTGTAAGATCTGCGTGATCTGCTCCTGGACCTGCGCCTACGCGAGCCGCTTCTTTCCTTCGAGTGGTGGCGGCGACCACTGTGATTATGCTCTTCACGACGCGTGTCAACTAGGGCACGGTCTCGACTCCCCCTGGAGTTTTTGGAATTTGGCGTATGGTGATTTGATCTGTTGGCGATGTAGTTTTGCATTGGGGTCATCAGCTGGAGGCTTGATTGCCTCTAGGTATGCTGCAGCGGTAAAGAGAGCACCCGCAGCTGTTTTGGGTACTGGCACTCCCTCCTCGTCGTATGTCATGAAAGAGTTGCCTAAGTTGCGGGTGAGTGCCGCCCTCTCATCCGAGAGGTGTGACAGCCTTGATCTGGGTCTTGTGTCTGCTCGCCCGGTGGAGCTCAGGGAGAGCTGTCTTCTGCGCACTCGACAAGCTAGCCTGCTTTTTGCGTTCTTCGAGTGTTGCTCTTATCTGCTTCAGTCGAAGTGATTCCTGCCAGTTGAAGTACTGGAAGGTCAGCATCTCCTCTCGTGTTGCGTCTGCTGGCATCATTGTGCACTCCTTGATAACTTTATCTGCTTTTGCTGCCATCTCAGCAGTAATTGTGAGATTTGTGACTCCGTCCGGCATAGTAACCGTGCACGGGAACTCTGTAGGCCTGCGACTGGCCGCAGCATCAGATGATTCTGCGGCGAAGGCAACGTAGACTGCTGGGGTATCACCCGAGGGTATGTGTATGTGTCTTCGAGTCCCATCATGGACTCGACATCGTCATCAAGGCTCATGTCGGAGTCGATATGCCCATCGAGTGGTCCGTCTGGACGGATCTCGCTGTCGATGCCTTCATCGCCTATGCTCATCTCGGCGTCGCGAAGTTGTTATGAATCTCGAAGTCGAGGTTGTTGTTGTTGGTGCAGATCTCGGAGTCGACGTAGTTGTCGATATGAGTTTCAGGCTCGTCGAAGTCGCTGAGGGAGATCCCGCAGTCGAAACTATCCTCGAGTGGGAGATCGAGCTCGGGATCGTTTGTGCGGTATGCTGATTCGGCCTCCTCGCCTGGAGTTCTTCAATGAGCTCGTTGATCTCTCGTGTGGACATGGTTGTTGCAGACGAGCAAGCTTGGAGGATCGACGATGGTATGGACGCAGTTGATGGATCCGCAGTCGAAGGGCCGCAACCGATGGAGCCTCGGGTGCGGAAGTCGCGAGTTGGCGTGGATCCGTCAAGTCCTGCACACCAAGCTTGTTGACGAAAAAATTGAACGAACCAACGGTTAAACCCAAACCTGACTCGAGATCGGAGAAGGCCTCCTGGAATTCTGGCGAGTGTGGCTCGAAATCCATCAGAGGATCCGATGCGCTTTTTGCAGGTGAAGCTGGCGTGCTGCCGTTTGTCGAGTGAGTCGGCGAGTTGCCGTGTGCCGCCTGAGTCGGCGAGTTCTGGTTTGTTGATGCAGCCGGCGAGTTGCCGTTTGTAGATCCGATCGGCGAGTCGCCGTTTTCCGATGGAACCGAAGAAACCGTGAGTCCAGCACTATTCTTTCCCACAGACGGCGCCAATTGACGAGGGGTACACTCATCAAATCCCATGGTTAAGGACCTAGGGTTGAGATTATGGGGAGAGAACGTGGTAGTACTGGTAGTTTCGTCGGCTGACAAGCAGAGGCAAAGATTTACCCAGGTTCAGGCCCCTCGGGTGGAGGTAAAGACCCTACTTCCTGCTTGTCCGTTATTGATCGTGCGAGATTATGCGGTTACAAGGTGGCTCCGGCGAGATGTCGATCTCGCTAGAGATTTGGTGGTTTGAGTATGGCTTCCTAGATCGGCACCCCTCCCAGTCCTTAAATAGGCTGGGTCTCGGGAGTACGTAACCGACCTGATTTACATATAAGGAAAGTTCTAACCGACTATGCCTATGA
Source organism: Poa pratensis (assembly GCA_947311845.1). Lineage (NCBI taxonomy): Eukaryota > Viridiplantae > Streptophyta > Magnoliopsida > Poales > Poaceae > Poa > Poa pratensis. The sequence goes on along the minus strand of CAMZMU010000036.1, from coordinate 24,827,596 downwards.
CTAATCTTGGAGGGTACTCCATCTTCTTGGGCCTCTGGTCTTGGGCTTCGAATAGGCTCTTCGCTATTGGGCCTTAGTCGTCACGTGCACCAGGTACCCTCATGATAGGGTACCCGAGATGTATACCCATGTCAGGTTAGTTCCATAAAATATGCCAAATGATATAAAAAACATTATAAAAACATGTGGCAATGTTATATAACAAGCATGGAACGTATAAATGCCACATAAACATCATGTCAACTCTAAAATATCATGCAAGGAAAAATTATAATAGTTGACATCAACTAATGTAATGTAAATATGGATGTTGCATGATAATTTATCTCAGAATGGAAATGCAAATGCCAAGATAGATAGGTATGGTGCCTGTTTTGAGGAAGATAAGAGAGAATTCTCCGACGGGGTTTGGATTTACCGGCGAAGTATGCACCAAGTCTCAAGCAGAGAATGGGAAATGAAGAACAAATAAAATGCTAGCAATTTTGGATGGTAGAAGTGCATCAAACCAAAGCCTCAATATTAGTCAAAAAAGAACTCAATCGCTTATTGTAGACGTCTAGCAGTTAATCCATTGAAAGTACAATCGTCAAACCCCATAGGAGGAAGGTTTTGGCGGAATAAGCCCGTTGCGCACCCTCGGCCCAACTCGCGTGACGAGTCACGTACAACAGAATTCCACTAGGTATCTATCAAAATACTAATAACATTCTTAATTTAAGTTGTTTTAGTGCAGAAGAGTGATGACGTGAAAGCACACGTTCGTTGGGAGACCCCAAGAGGAAGGTATGAAGCAGTGCAGCAGCAAGTTTTCCCTCAGTAAGATACCAAGGTTGTCAGATCCAGTAGGAGTAAAAGGCACCTCTGAAGGTTGTTGGTGGCACCGTTTACTCGATCACCAACGTGGAACCTGCACACAACACAATCAAACTACTTTGCCCCAATGAAACAGTGAGGTTGTCAATCTCACCGGCTTGCTGTAAACAAAGGATTAAACGTATGGTGTGGAAAATCTTATATTTACTAATTGGAGGCACCATACGAGATACCACGTTAATCCTGGAGAAAACATAAAAAATAACCCTACGATGTAAATTCTACGGATAGGATCGAAAGTTCGTAACTATTAGGGTGGTAAGAGTCCAAGAAGCGTACACATCGGTAGCCTGATCATCTTCTTATTTTTTTTTAAAAAAATACTCGATGCTTCCGCATTACGGCTGGCCGCCGGCGCGCCGGGAACCTCCACAACTTCATCACGTCTCCAACCATGGAGAATGTTAAATCGGCTCCAGCTATGCCGCCTTGATCTCTTGCAGCAGCTAATACCATCATTGTCCTAAAGAGGTTTGATCCCACGTCCCGCCACGTGAATTCTAGGTATCCCTAATTCTCATCTCCTCTCAAAAAATTATCGCGTTCTCCTCAATCTAGCGAGTATGGCCAATTTTAATCTTGCAGCCATGCAGAGGTATGCACGTACTGAGCTGTTTCCAATTGATTCATCTGTGAGCTGCTGACTATCGCCAATGACGTTCTGCCTCTGAGACCTACTCATCTGGCGAAAACTTTCCCCTCTCCCTCGCGTCGTCTCTCCGGAGGCGACTCGGGGGCGACCTAGGGTTTCCGCCGCCGCCCCTCTTCTAGCCCTCCCCACCCCTCGCCGCTACCTGAGGAGGCTGCCGGGCAAGCCCGCGTCGCCTCCAGTGAAGGTGGCGGCGGGGATTCGCTGCTCCGCTACGCTGGCGGAGGGTTTCGGGCTTCGAGGCGGCGGCCTCGGCTGGAGAGGCGGCGTCGACTACGGCGGCTAGTGGCGTCCGCGGGTGCGCGCCGTCATCTTCGGCCGCGCGGGCGGCAAGGTGGCGGTGGGTGGTGGTCGTGGCGTCGTGAGCGCTCCGGTGCTCCTGCGTCAGATCTGAAGGTCAGCTCCTCCCCCTTCTCTGCTCTCTCCTCCCCCACCAGATCCGGTGGCCGGCTTCTTTGGGGCTGGTTCGGTGGTAGGTGGCGGTGCCGGTGTTGTGAGATTGAGCCCGGGAGAAATCCCTGGTCGGCTTGCCCGACCACGGCGGTGGCGGCGTCCCCGGGCGCCGTGCTTCCTCTTGAGGCACCGTCGAGGTCTCGATCTCCACACCCCGGACCCTATTCCCGGGTGAAAACCTAATATCCTTTCGGATTTGGCGACGGCGGCGCCATGGGCGTCGCTCCCTCCTTGGAGGCGTTGTCAGGGGAACGATGGGTGCCGGTGGAGAGATGCCAACGAGGGTAGGTGGCTGGTGGTGGTTCTCAGAGGGCTTTCGGCTGCGGCGAGTTGGTGGGTTCGTGTCCTTCTTCAGGCGAGCTCTCTGCCCCGCCATGTGCTGCTGTCTGCAGGCGGGTCGGCGCCCTCGATCCTGGGCGGGAGGAGAAAGGGTTCTCCTCCCCTGCGACAGCTTGGCCGGGGCTGCGGAGAGCCGGAGCTTCTCTGCTGTCTTCGGGCCTCTTCTCGCCTTCGTCGTCTGCCTCTCGGGGCGTGCCCCTTCTTCGTCGGCGATCATGACCCCTGCTTACCCTCTTCGGTTTCGTCTTCTTCGGCCTTTGGCAGCCCGACCTTGTAGGTATGTCAGTTTCGGCGAGGTCTCTTGCTTCTGCCTGTGTTGGCCTTGTGGGCAGTGCCATCCATAGCTCAGGGGAGCGCCTCCGGCGTCCGACGGTGCGGCGTCCTTCGAGCCAGGACGAGAGGGAAGGGTTCCCTTTTCGGCGTCGGAAATGGAAGGGACTGCTGCCACCCCCAACCTGTGTGCAGAAGGTGGTCTCTGTCAAGCAGCCGGCGGATCCTTCAAGCCTGTGCTGCCACTCCTTGGTGGCGTCGCGGGGAGGACTTCGATTTCTTCAAGTTTGTTGCTTGAGTTTCGTTGTTTGTAAGCTGGTTCAACATCCTGTAACAAAACCTGGCCGTTTGTGGCTTTATTAATTTAAAGCTGGGCACTTTGTGCCTTGTATCTATAAAAAAAAACCTACTCATCTGGCCGCCTGACTGGCCTTCGGCAACCTGCATAGGAGGCATGATGGCAACCCGTCGAGGCTCCAACTGATCATCGGCGACATACTTTCCGGGTCAAACTACATTTGATGCATCGGAAGCTAACCCTAGCATTTGTATGCACATGCGAGTAAGACAGACCATGGATGGAGCATGGCGTTGCAGTCTCGCTGGCAGGACGACGCGGCAGTAGTTTCACCACGCTAGCGGCGGGCTGAGTAGCCGGCAGCCGTGGCGGCAGCAGCGAGCTTCAGGGTTCCGACGGCTGTCACGCTCCATAGATCAAACCATCACCAAATCTATCTAGCGCTCCCGCCCCCATCCATGGAGCGATGCATGGCTACGCTCCTCTTCGTTGTCCGCCTCACCCGTGCTCTCTGCCATGGCGTCCTGTACTTTGGAGTTCCCTTGAGGCTGTAATCTATCTGAAAACGACCACGTTCAAACTTGCCTGTCACCAATCGCTTTCTTCTCTTAACTTTTCATGTCTCTGGACTTAAAGTTTCAGCAACGTTGCATTATAGCATCTCTTTTTCTGTGATTTCTATAATCCAGTTAGCTAGAACACGTCTACAACTGATTTAACGACAGAAGTAACTAACGCTGTTATTTTTTTAATGTTATCTCTGTAGTCAAGTTATTTCTTTAATATGGTTGGATTCTATAATAGAATTAGGTTTGTTACTTTTCTTATATATCTCTCTCATTCTTTTTTTCTGAAATAGGTAATAGTAATCCAATTTGTATGTAACAAAAGAGAAATGGTGAACCTGTTGCAGCAAAACCAAACAAATAGCTTTGGCGCCATGATTTTCTGTAAGTGGTTCGTACTACACATCTCTCAGTCTGAAATACAGTGTCTTCCTATTTGGTACATGGAAATATATTTTACACTATACTCACAAATCTGCCGGTAAATATCATTATTTATTCTGAACAGAAGTATCTCAAAGCTTTCCTGTTACAGTTGGGTATCATTATTAGCTGAACTTCCACAATATAAAAATACACTTTTTTCCACCTATTACCTACAAATAATCTTCCCTGTGATCACTTAGATATTAATTGTTCTTCTTCGCATCAAAGTGTATTGGATATTATAAATGTATTGGATATTGTATTTATGCATGATATCCCATCAAAGTGTGTATTGCTACAATTACTGTAAGTGTCTAACCTTGCAAGATATTTATAATTTTTTTGCTTTGTTCTTGGCAAGGAATGATCAAGCCTCTTTACAAAAAAAAACTCTAAAGAAAACATGGATAATATAAATGTGCAGAAGTGAAATTAAATTTGTAATTATCGTGTCGATGGTGAAATTATGAACAACATAGATACTTTAGTTCACATTGGAATCGCTAATTCCCTGTAATTCCACCCACCTTCACACCCCTTCTTATGTAAATACTTTTGTGTCACAAAAACTAAAGAATTTCTAAATCCCTTTGTCATTAGTACATAACAGTCTCTGATGCCATTTCCATGAATGTTGAAGGCATCATATTTTATAGCAGAAGCATCTCTGAGTTGATTGCAGATGATTGGTGTGACAATTTCATGACGAGCATTCGGCAGTGATGATATTGTGTTCATTTACCTCGACCATGTGCGTGTGGATAATTTGTTGCTCTTCCTATGGTGAAACTTAATATGGAATACATTTTATGGAAAAACTAATGTTTGATTTCTTAAACTTCAAGCCGGTACGGTATACACAGGTTAAAGAGCTATATGGACTGAGCCTACCTAGAGACTTGGAGCCGAAAAGGTTTAGTTTGTGCTTCATACTTTCCGTGTGACTGTTCTTATGAGTTTGTGAGGCGATCTCATCTCTGAGCTAGAGAGGTGCCTGCTTCCCAGAACGCCCAGAATAGTTAAGCTAATATATGGTGCACGCCTTCTGTTTGTCAGGTATGTCCTCATTAATTCATTATACTTAATTTATATTTAAGAACGGGGAGATGCATGATTTTCACAAGACGAGGAGATCCAGTTGGATCATTCACGGACAACAATTGTCCACGTATCTATAGAAACCATTCTCCATCATGCAATAATAATTCGAGCCCTTAAGACGAGACTATGTTCTACAATCCAATTCCAAATATGAATACTCATACATATTAATGCTTACAAATATGTAAGTTGTACTATAGTTCACAAGCATGCTTCAATTTCAGAACAACTAATTTAAGGAACTTATATTTGTTGTCATAAAATAGCCTTGAAAAAATATTACATTGTTTAAATAATAAGTTTGAAATAATAGATCCAAAATGGCGGTACAGTTCTAAAAGCATCACTATTTATGTCTCAGACCAAAATAAACTAGCCCGTGCGGACGCACGGGTTAACGACTAGTCGTGTTTAATTGCAGAGAATGAAAATGAACAATGATTGCAGTTGGTTGTATTATCAGTGTAAAATAATGGACCGGGGTCCACAGTTCACTAGTGGTGTCTCTCCATAAAAGATAACTAACATGCTGGGTAACAAATTACAGCTGGGCAATTGATGAATAGAGAGCGCATGACAATGCATATATATGACAAGATGACTACTATGATATTCAATTGGGCATTACAACAAGATACATAGACCGTTATCCAACAGCATCTATGACTAATAATCCACCTTCAGGTTGACATCCGTGTTCCCGTTGGTATTAAGTTGCAAGCAACAGATTATTGCATTAAGTAAAGTGCATAATCTAAACAATACAATTATCCTTAGACAAAGCATTGCTGTTTTCCCCTAGTGACAACAGCACATCCACAACCTTAGACGTTGCTGTCACTCGCCCAGATTACCAGAGGCATGAGCCCACTATCTAGCATAAATACTCCCTCTTGGAGTTACAAGCATCTACTTTGCCAAAACATCTACTAGTAACGGAAAGCATGCAAGATCATAAATAACATATAAGATAGATTGATAATCAACTTGATCATAGTATCAATATTCATCGGATCCCAGCAAACACAACATGTAGCATTACAATAAGATGATCTTGATCATGATAGGCAGCTCACAAGATCTAAACATGATAGCACAAGGAGGAGAGACAACCATCTAGCTACTGCTATGAACCCGTAGTCCAAGGAAGAACTACTCACGCATCACTCCGGAGGCAGGCATGGTGATGTAGAGCCCTCCGGTGATGATTCCCCTCTCCGGCAGGGTGCCGGGAAGAGCTTCAGAACCCTCCCGAACTAGGGTTGACGACGGCGGCGGCTACGGAACTTTTCGTGGATGGAGATTCGGGTTTTAGGGTTTTCTGGACGAAGGCATTATATAGGCAAAAGGGCGGCGTCTGGAGGCACCCGAGGGGGTCACGCCACCCCCCGGCGCGGCAGGAGGTGGGGCCGCGCCGGCCCCTGGCGTGGCTGCCTCCTCGGTCGCCTCCGTCTCTCCTTTGGACTCCGTGTACGTGTCGGGAAAATAGAAGGTTCTGTCCAAGTTTCGTCCAATTCCGAGAATATTTTCAGAACAGCTTTTCTGGAATACAAAAACAGCAGAAAACAGGAACTGACACTGTGGCATCTTGTTAATAGGTTAGTCCCAGAAAATGCATAAAAATGATATGAAGTGTATGTAAAACATGTAACAATTGGTATAATATCAACATGGAACATCAGAAATTATAGATACGTTTGAGACGTATCAAGCATCCCCAAGCTTAGTTCTACTCGTCCTCGAGTAGGTAAAACGATAAAAACAAAATAATTTCTGAGGTGACATGCTACCATCATAATCTTGATCAAATAGTAGTGTAAAGCACATGTTATGAATGAAGTGATCCAGGTCAATGGTCTATAGTTTGCTAACAAATAGATAATGAGCAAACAACTGAATCATATAAGCAAAAACTTTTCATGAATAGTACTTTCGAGACAAGTATCAAAAAGTTTTGCATAAGAGTTAAGTCATAAAGCAATAGATTCTAAGTAAAAGGTATTTAACCAACACAAAGGAAGATTTAAGTTTCAGCAATTGCTTTCAACTTTCAACATATATATCTCATGGATATTTGTCAACTCAAAGCAATATAATAAGTACAATATACTAGCATATAAAAATTGTTGCACCAAAGTTGACACAAGTGTTTGCTTCTGAGATAGAAAGAAGTAGGAAAACTGACTTAACATAAAAGTAAAAGAAAGGCCCTTCGCAGAGGGAAGCAGGGATTAAATCATGTGCTAGAGCTTTTTAAGTTTTTGAAATCATATAGAGAGTAAAAATATAAGTTTTGAGAGGTGTATGTTAATTGTCAACAAATCAGAAAATGGAAAGTACAATATGACCCCTGCCAAACAGACTTTTAAGAGCGGCTCCCATGAAGGACGTTATTTCTACCAGCAAGGCAGATCATCTCTCTTTCTCTTTTGTTTACACATGCAGATATTTCACTGTTTGTCATTGCTTGACTAATAAATCAGGGAAAAAAATGTGAAGAGAATTAAGCGGTTTAAGTTGTAATTAATTGGGACTAGGCACCCCATTTGCCAGCTCTTTTTGCAAAATTAATGAATAAGCGGATGTATATGCCACTAGTCCGGTGGTAAAGTCTGTTTGACAGGTGACATAAAGACATCCACCCCGTCCTCATGAGCTTGGTAAACATTGACACAAAAAGGAGTAACAAAAGTTTTGAATAGTTTAAAGGTAGCACATGAAAAATTTACTTGGAGTGGCAAGGAAATACCACATATAGGTAGTTATGGTGGACACAAATGGCATGGATTTTGGCTCAAGGTTTTGGATGCACGAGAAGCATTCCCTCTCAGTACAGAGTTTAGGCTAGCAAGGTTATTTGAAGCAAACACAGGATATCAACCGGTATAACAAGACTCATATGAAAACATATTGCAAGCATTATAAGACTCTACACTGTCTTCCTTGTTAACCAAACCCTTTTACTAGAAAATATCTAGACCTTAGTGATACCAATCATACAAACCAGATTTCAACAAGCTTTACGGTAGTTCTTCACTAATAGGTTTTAAGCACATTATACAAAAGCTTAAACATGAACTACTTGATAACTCAAAACAATTGGCAAGTATCAAATTATCCAAGACAGTGATCTACAAGAATATGTAAGTCTTTTCCATTATACCATCTACCACATGCAGCATTTTCTGTTCCAACCAAACACCAATCAATTTATTTCAACACAAACTCTCCAAACAATTATAAGTGAAGCAAGAGAATACTTTCTCTAAAAGAACTAACAGCTCTGAACGAGAGATGCATGAAAAACATGAGCTAAAAGCATAGCAGTAGCTAGACAAGAATACTCAACAAGTATAAGTGAAGAATAGGAGTATTCAAATGAAAAAGCGGAGCGTGTCTCTCTCCCAAACAAGATTGCTAGGATCCAACAAGTTGATCTCAGAAAATAAAATAACAATGCGAAAATAAAAGCACACAGACGCTCCAAGTAAAGCACATATGATGTGAAAGAATTAAAATATAGTTTCACTAGAGATGACCTGATAAGTTGTTGATGAAGAAGGGGATGCCTTGGGCATCCCCAAGCTTAGACGCTTGAGTCTCCTTGAAATATGCTGGGGTGATCCATGGGAGCATCCCCAAGCTTAAGCTCTTCACTCTTCTTGATCACATTATATCATCCTCCTCTCTTCACCCTTGAAAACTTCTGCGACACCAAACTCAGAGTAATTCTCATTAGAGGGTTAGTGCACAATCAAAAACTCACATGTTCTATAAGGACACAAACATGACCATTAATTTTAAACATTAGCTACTGCCACTGATGTTATGTGAAGCTCTTCCACCCAAAAAAGAATTCCACTCATGTAGCGGACCTGCACTTAGAAAATGGCAAGGTCCCTGTGTATAGTGCAAACTCCTGGATCGTTTCATTTGCACACACAGTTTAAGACAAATATCACAACATTGTATCAATTATTACACGATGATCCAGTACTTAGGAAAATATTCATTACAACTTTGCATAGCACAAAGGCTAGCTTGAAAAGGTAAAGCAGCGGAAAATTTATTCTTCATGGAGTCTCCATCATCTTCATGCGCCACAGGCGAACATGTTGGTTGCAGACTCGAAACCCTTAACGTAAACTCACTCGTCGTCAGAACAATCTGCAACAAATAAAATTTTGCAACAGAGTGGGTCAGAACCATTAAAAATGGAACTGGCAAGTGACACTTTGTGGACACTTAGAGGAATAACTCTAATAACCTATATGCATATTTGGCTGGTGGAGTTCAAAGGCTAAGTTGCAGAAAGCCAACTTTTTCCTATCTCTTTTGAAAACTTGCACATACTCAGGTTCACTCATCTAACTGAGCCTGGGTCTAAACCAGGTGCACTCACTTAAATGAGCCTGAGTTCCTAACCCTTGTTCACCCTTCAAAGTTTTACTTGAGAAGTTGGAATGCTGGGATCCTCCGTTGACGTCCTTGATCAGCTGCAATCTTCACTTGGAGTAACTTCAAATCCCTTCGTCCCTGGGTGGCAATCCACAAGTGCACGTACTCAGGTTCACTCATCTAAATGAGCCTGTGTATAATCCAGGTGCACTCACCTAAATGAGCCTAAGCAGCCACTCAACTCCAACCTCCATCCACATGCCACATCCACCTAGGTGTTTCATTAACTTAGTAGAATTTTCATCCCTTTACTTTTATAAAATATTTTCAGCGTAGCAACGCTAATATCTACTAAGTTATTATATAGGTTCCTAGACACATAGGAATAAGGGTGATATTCTAAACATGTCTTACATAGCAATACTAATAACACCTACATATGCTTAAGGAAAATAAACTAAGTCATGCATAGACAAAAATACTTAGGAATTTTATGAATGTGCCACTTGCCTTGGCAACAAGGAGAGCAGGAGTAGCAGTTGCAATAGCCTTCGTTTCCCTCCGAAAATTCTAACACATAGAAACACCACAAATAAACATACAAGCATTTCCAAAATTTCTAAGGAAAATATGACATGCAAGATATGATAAAATATTCTAAGGAAAATATGACAATTATGAGATGCAAGAATTTTTCTAAGTGTTTCTAAGTGCATCTCAACTCTTCTAAAAATACTAAGTCATGCATGTATGTGTGCAATGCAACCAAATTTTTACCTACTATTTTAAGTTATTTCTATATGCATGAAAAAGTGGCAAGGTTTTATTTAATTTTTAATAACCAAGTTAAACATTATTTGGGCAACCAAAAGTTTATTAACACAACTTAAAAGTATTCTGTAGTTAAACACATAATCAAAAATTAGAAAATATACTACTGGACAGAGGGCATTTAAACAAATTTTCTGCAATTGGATTCACTCAAAATTAAATTTTATAACTAAAGTTATGTCAAAAATACTCAAACTCCTCAATTTGAAATTTGAATATTTTAAGTTTGACAAAACAGAAAAATAATACAGCAGAAAGTTTCTACTCGTTCTAAGGATTTCAAATATATAAAAATATTTGAATTTGGATAAACAGAGAAAAAGTATTGATAAAACTAAGTTACAGGGGTTTTTCTGCAAAACTGCTAAAAAGAAAATAAAACAGAAAATCTTCTCCATGCTGGCGCTGACGAGGCTTGACGTGGCGCTGACGAGGCTTGACGTGGCGCTGACGAGGCTGCTGACGAGGCGTCGACGTGGCCTGATGTGATTCGCCGGGACCGGTTCGTAAAAGAAATAAAACGGAGCCGTCGGATCAAGATCTAATGGTCCAGATTCGTTTGACCAAAACTGAGGCACGAGTTGCCGGAGTTACTCCGGTGACCTAACCGTGGCAGCGCCATGGCCGGCTTCGCGCGTTCCGGCGAATAGAGGAAGAGAGGGAGAGGGGTTTTGTTACCGCGGGATGCAGGATGTGGAGGCGAGCAAGTTGGCGAGGTGGAGGACGTCACGGTGCTCCGGTTCGTCGGCAATTGCTCATCGGAGAAGCTCCCGCGGCAGTTGACGGTGTCGTGGATGGATGCGTCGATCTGGCGTCCAATAAAATACACAGCTATGTCAACCAGATGCGCGAGGAGAAAGTAAAGAGAATGAGAGAGAGGGGAGGGCTCGGGGTGTCCTGGACTCGCCGGAAATGGAGCTTCTTGCCGGCGGTCGTGGCGGATTTGTGAGGAAGAAATCGAGCAGCCTAAGGGCTCTCGAGCTCCGGTTTCTGGGGGAAATGAAGGAGGAGGCTGTGGCGCCCCGACCGCGGAACTATACAGTGATGCTGTGTGTCACCGGTTAAGCGATACAAACGGAGGTTACGGGTTTACCAATCCCCGGCCAAAACCTTTGGCAGGCGTTGCTCGGAATGGATCATCGGCAACGCAACACCCTGATTGATGCCTTAACGCAGGCACAACTATCAATGCATAATAGAGAGATCAAGACTTGTGGAACAACTGGCACATTACAGACTCTACGACTCAAAGCATTATAGTTCAACTCTTATAATAGAGAAAGATAGCAAATATTACAACCAGAGGTCACAGACCCAACAGTACAACAAGCGGAAGCAAATTAAGTTGTTCTAACAACAAGATCCAAATTATGGCCTAATAGGCCTACAGATAAACATTCCCAGCGCCAGATGTTCCGAGATGTCCCAAGCTGCCACCTGGGAACCCCAGACTACTCGTCGACGTCCACAAAGAACCCACCTTCAAGGTCGATGAAGTCCTCCTCTGAAAGAATCAACAAAGCAACGTTGAGTTCGACGAACTCTGCAAGATTATTAGAGCTACTAGCTCGATGATTGGCTTACAAAGGTTTTATGGCTGTTTTGCATAAAGCTAGTTTTCTTTAGAAAAGACATAACTCCAAGGCATCGACTAATCAGAATATTTTCAAAGGGGTAAGAAGTAAACTCTTTCTTCTGATCATCTTCAACAACCACCAACAACAAACACTGCACCTATCTACTAAGGCACCTCCCCGAATCACCCTCGAGGAAGCCAACCTTGCATTCTTTGTAGTACCTTTAGTACTCAGGTTTTAATCATTCCGTTCAAGTTTTCTATGGTCTCTGAATCCGTCACCAAGTCGTCCTTAACCGTGGACACGGCTTTTCGAAAAGATTTACCCTGCAGGGGTGTACTGTTTTTAACCACCGGTACCGCCCGGCTCATTGCCTACGCTTAGCTCTCTTCCGGGGAAAGCCGGCTGAGTGGGAACGGTTACAACCTTTACCTTGCTCGAGACTAACCCAGGATCATCAGTGGCGGTAGGACAGGTTCAGTGCCTCCAACACCCTGCCCCGCGGCCACTCATTTTCCTAAACACCACCATCCTCATCCCAGTCCAGACCACCATCTTCACGCACGCGCAAATGGAAGTTCAAACTAGAGGACCCTCGGCTAGCCCTTCGCAAGTTAGTCGGTCGACGTGGGCTCCATATACCCCACCGATGGAAGCACGCTCATTCTTGGCTCGAAGGGGAGAACTCGTAATTAGGCGGCGAGAACGAGACAACCCACCACATTCCATGTGGCCTCTCATCCCCACCTTTAAGTATGTTTATTATCGGTATCCACATTTCTCCACCACATCCAAACATTTCATCAATTGTTTCCATCATGAAACATCCACCGGACAAATAAGCATTTAACTAAGCATGGCTAAGCATATACATAACATAGTTAAGTAACTCAGGCCAACAAAGCAATCCTATGGATATTAGGAGGAAACAGGTAATGGCATCGGAAACATGATGCAACTAATAGGATACTCTAATCCCACCAAAGTGACATTTGGAACCGCATGCAATATTATAGTGGAGAAAATATTTGCAGAAAACATAGGAGGAGACATGCTCAGAGGGGGGATTACGCTTGCCTTGCTCAGCAGGCTGGTAATACGGGTCGTCAGGGTATTGCGGTGGAATCCCGACTGCTTGATCTATCGATGTATAAGAACACCGGAAAGCACAATCAAATACCACACCATATAAAACAAGTGCAATGCACAAGCACATGATGATATGACATTTTAAATGCACCATAAAAGCATTGCACATGACCAACAAGTTAAATGGGGTCCCAATTATATTTATTGCACTAATTGGAATAATCCCCATATTTAAACTTAATGGAATTAGCCAAACTTGAAAAAGTACAGTACTGAAATATTGCCCAAAAATGAATGCAATTGATGTTACTGGATACCTCATAATTTTGTGAGCATTTAGATGTATTAAACACATTTTTCTGAATAACCAATAAAAAGTTATTGCATTTTCAATATTCCAATTAAATCTGCCATTTTAGCAATTCATTTTAAACAACACTAAAACTAATTATCCAAGATGGGAAATAAGGTGAAACATGAAGTATATTAGTTTCTGAACATTTTGGTAGTTTAAACTTAAATTTTGGAGCAATATTATTAAAGTTATGAATTTTCTAAATTCATTTTCATTTCTGCCCTTTTTCAAAAGGCAAGAAACATCTATTTCCAGTATTCATTTCAACATGAAATTGACATGAAAAATGTAAGGTTTCTTCCCCTGGTCATTTAGAGACCAAGTTTGCATTTTTCTGATCCATAATTAAAAAGATATGAATTTCCCAAAATCACTTTCTTTTCTGCCCTTTTCTTATTTCCAATAAAACGTCAAATAAATTAATTTATTTGGATGTGTGAGTTATACCAATAGACAGGTTGTATTTTTCTGAACAATTTGGTATATTGTTTACAATTTTTGGACAAGTATTTTAAAAGTTGTGGATTTTACAAGATTATAATTGAATCTGCCTCTTATTTTATTTCTCAGAAAAACAGCACGGAACGTTTTACACATGGGCTGGGCTAGCCCGTGCCACTGACTGGTGGGGCCCGTGGCCACGGTGGCATCCACGTGGGCGAGCGAGGCCCACTCTTGCTTTGACCGCGACGAGGCCATGCCCGTGGCGCGCTGGACGCGGTGAGCACCGACGGCGGCGAGCTCGCGCGGGAAGGAGAGAACGCGCGAGGGGACGATCTACTGGACGCAAACGACGCCCGCGGCTACGGGCTACCTACTGGCGGCGCCACAGACCAAATGGTCGCCGGCAAATGCTCCGGCGACGAGCTACGGCGGAGGTGCGCTACGGCTACGGCGGAGACTACGGCTACACGGCGATTTGGAGCGCGAAAGAGAGGACGGAGATGTCCAGGAGGACCGTGAGCTCACCCTCGATGCGTGGGTACTCGCGGCGTTGATGGAGAAGGTCAGAGGCGGTCGTGAGCTTGCTCGAGGCGCGGCGGCCGGAGCAGAGGAAGACGAGGTTGGCGACGACGATTACGGGCTCCCCTCTGCGATTCCTTGTGCGGGGAAGGAGAGGAGGACGCGGCGGAGACAATGGCTAACTTCGATCTGCTCAGGGAGGCCTGGAACGGCGGTGATGTGGCGGCGGAGCTCGGCTACGGCTCGGCCATGGCGGCTAGGGTTAGGGCTAGGGTTCGGGGAGAGGGCAACGAGAGAGGGCGTCGGGGTGCTCCTCTTAAGCAGGGCCAGGAGGCGTGGATGCTCGACAGCGAGGCGGGGCGCAGTATGGCGGCGAGCGAGCTGGTGCGTCACGAGCAATGGCGCGGCGCGCGGTCGCTACAGGGAGGAGATGGCGATTTTCCAGAAAACCCCCTGGAAGACTTTTCCCTATCACAGCTAGGTCCTTCTCTGTTTCTTTTTAAAAACCAGTAGCATTTCAAGGATTTAATTAGGGCACTTAGACATTTTAGAAAAATCTGAGAAAAATCATGTAGCCTTCCCATCTCATGTAGAAGCACCACAAAAATTGGTGTTGCAAAATAAAATGTTTTGAGCAACATTTGTTCATAGGGTTTGTTTAAGGCATTTTTGGTTAATTGCAATTTGGCCTTACTTTATAATTTTTAAAGCAAGTGCAAGTATTTATTTTGACCTCTTGGAACTTCCTTGACAAATATGGAAGTTTATTTGAATTGGTTTTGTCACAAACAAGCACATTTGGAATTGCAAGGATTGAATTTAATTGGTGCCCTTGTTTCCAGTTGTTTTAATTTGTTTTCACCACTTGGTTTTAACTTGAGAACTTAAACCAATGATGCCATGATGCATGCATGAAGAGAAAAGCGAAAATTTGGTTCAAATTTTACAGTACCAAAAGTGTGGCTGTTACAAGTCTACCCCCCTTACAGGAATCTCGTCCTGAGATTCTAAGATTGCGGAAGGAAGTCGGGATACTCCTCACGAAGACTAGACTCCCTTTCCCAGGTTGCTTCTTCTTCGGAATGGTTAGACCACTGGATTTTGAGGAACTTGGTGGACTTGTTACGAGTCTTCCTTTCTGCTTCATCCAGGATACGGATAGGATGCTCGCGATAAGTAAGATCTTCCTGGATATCCAGCTCCTCATAATTGACTCCATGAATAGGATCTTTGAAACAACGGCGAAGTTGGGATACATGGAACACATCATGCACATTTGGGAATATGACCGGTAACTCCAACTGATAAGAAAGATCTCCTCGCTTGGCCAGAATGGTGAAGGGCCAACATAGCGAGGGGCCAATTTTCCCTTGATCCCGAAGCGGCGAATGCCACGAAGTGGAGAGACGCGGAGATACGCTTTATCACCAATTTCATAATGGATCTCCTGGTGATGCTTGTTGTCGTGGGTTTGTCACGTCAGGTGTCATAGATGACTTCGTAGGTGTGGGATTACGCGAGTCAAGCATCTCCGAGCTTGGGATCGCAGGAACAAAGATCAACACAGATTTACCCAGGTTCGGCCCCCTCAATGTGAGGTAAAAGACCTACTTCCTGCCTACCCTAGATTGGCATTGATATGATAATCGAGGTGTTACAATGGAGGCGATCCGATCTGGTACTCGCCGTATGAGCTAGGGTTTAGGGCTTGATAGCTTGACCCGCTCTAAGTCCTGCCAGTCCTCTTTATATACACAGAGGCTCGCTAGGTTCCAAAAGGAAACTTCCCCCATAAGGAATACGTCCACAGAGGCCTACTCGGAGACTACTTGGTCTTCATGTCCTCCGGGATATGTCTTCTAGATCTTTCCCCTTATGGCGGTTCAATATTGGGCTTGCTCCCAAGTGGGCCTTTGTCCGTGCGAGTAAGTTAAGTCGCACTGGGTCGCGGGTTAATCCAGAAAGTATTCCCCCGACATTAGCCCCCAAGTTTAGCTTGGATTTCGAGTAAAGGCTCCTTCGTCCTAACAAACCCCTGAGCCGCGCACATGAATTATCCCAGCTGAACTCCAATTTCCTTATTTCCAATCCGCGACTTATAATTCTTCTTGGCGGCTCAAGAACGCGACTTAACCTGCCTTGACGGTTGATTTTCAGATCTAAACGTCTTCCGCATCTGGGCTATTTATCTTGGCTCATCGTTTTTCCCAGCGTTCTGCATCAAGTCCTGCATTACGCATCCACTGCTCCTTTCCGCCGCCTCAAATCTCGCTTCTCGTACTCACAATCCTTCGGTGGAGATCTCCATAAATCTGAGAAAAATGTCTTGCCGCAAGTGCAACTGGGAAGGCTCGTGGGTCGACGAAGATTTCCTGGAATCCCTATCTGCACGGGGCCTTCTTCCGCCAAAAGATCAATGCGAATGGCGGGCGGCTGGCGAGGAGGTAATTCCCAATCCTCAACCAGGAGAAGTAGTGATATTTGCGGAGCATGTCGAGCGCGGGTTCAAGCCCCGGGCTCTCTCTTCTTCCGCTCCTTGATGCAGCGGTTGGGCCTCCGCTTCCATGATATTGGCCCTAATTCGATGTTGCAAGTGAGAAACTTCCACGTCCTCTGCGAAGATTATCTGGGTATCCCGCCTTCAATAGATTTCTGGCTTGCTCTTTTTAATTGCAATAGTCAAAGGGAAACCACAGATGGTCCTTTTCTCCAATGCGGCGCTATTTCCTTCCAACACCGTAGGGGTAGTATTTTCCCAAAGCTAACCCTTGCCAAGAAAATCAAGGATTGGCAAAGGACATTCTTCTATTGTAAAAATACTTCTCCTGAGTGTCCGCCATGGCGCAGAGGTCGATGAAGGTTGAAGACGCGCCTCAGCCCCCTACCTGGCGCGCCAATTGTCGGAGAATGACTCCCACGAAACAGGGATAGTCAAGCTCACGAAGAGAGTTCGTGTAAGGGGCTGAACACGTTGGTCAAACAACCCTCAACCTGCACGGCGACGGTGCTCGTCGAGCAAGCGGAGGGACATCACGACAGAGATGAACACCAGCCCGTACCCAGGTTCACGGCCCTCGTGGGGAGGTAATACCGCTACTCCTGCTTGTCTGTATTGCACTGCTTGTAGAGGTTACAGTACAATGAGCTTGCCGAGGGCTCTCTTTTGGCAATGGTGTATACAAGGAAGGGAAGCAATGGTCTTCTTCTTCCTTGCGCGTAAGTGGCTATGCTGGAATGAGAATGCGATCCTTTGCTACGGTGCACCTTGCCCTCCTTTTATAGGCGCCCCGTGCTCCCTCCTTGCACTCGCACTGTGGTAGGGCTGTCACGTGGCGCAGAAGGTGAAGCGCGGTGCATCGCAGCCCGGATGTCCATGGACGCGGTCCATGAGCGTAAAGCTGACTCCTGTAGCAGAGTACCCACCGTCCATGCAGGACGGCCAGCTGGGGCCGCAGAGGAACGTGGGGGTGCCCACGGTGACGTTGGCCTTGGAGCGTAGCGCCGGCCGGTCCCCTTATCACCAAAGAGGAAATCCTTGTAGTCCGGAGCGGGTGGCACAGCTTTATTGACCCCTTTAATCACCAAAATGGCAACTGCGGCGTCGTCGTCACCGCGCGCAGGGGCGCGCGTCACTCTGCGGCCGCTGCAGAGCCCATGTGCGCTCTGCAGAGGTTGCTTTGCAGCGAAGCGATCTCCACGAGGGCTTAGACGCCCTGTAGAGAATTCGGCGTTGACCTCTCCCCAGGGGAGATTTCCTTGAAGAGGGGGCAGCAGTGGATATGGCCTCCGCAGGCCTCTGCTGCCTCAAATGCCCTCGCGAGGCAATGAGCCTCGCGAGGCTCTCCAGGCCGTAGGCTTGGTCCTTAGCGAAAATTCGCCATCAAGTGTCGAGGGCCGTATAGGACAGGCCCAGCACACCCTGGATTTCACTGGGCCGACAGTAGCCCCCGGGCCCATGATGGGCACGATGTAGTCCAATGGACGCAGGCGAATCGTCATGGGCCCAAAGTGTCCGGCCGGCCTGAGACACGTGCAGGGCAGTTACGCCGCGATGACACGTTCTCCTCGGAGATGATGGGCGTAGTGGGGGGTCCCACCACGTCTCGGTAACTGCTCTGAGGGAATAAAGCCTGCAGCGCCGGTTCAGGCAGCAGTTACTGCCTCATTTGCGCGCCCGTCTCCTTGCTCTTGACGCCTGCGCTCCTGTGTCTCCGACGCACCTCCCCCCTCGCAATCCTGCGGCAATGGCGCCCAAGAAAGCTTCCGCGGCCTCGAAAGGCAAAGCCGTGGTGCAGGGCGGCGAACCTGCCGCGACGCAGCAGGTCGGCGACTTCGAGCCGGCTCTGACCGGCTTCCGCTTTAAGAAGAAGGCGCAGCTGGAGAAAGTGTGTCACATGGCGGCTTCAGCGACCAACGAGCACGGCGCTACGGTGCTTAAGCCGGCGGACAACTCCTTCGGCGACTTCTACCCCATCTTCATGCACACCCTATTCGCCGGGCTTGTGCCTCCTTTCTCCGATTTCTTCCTGGCGGTTCTGGAGCGCTACCAGATCCAGGTCCTTCATCTCCATCCTAACTCCATCCTTGTCCTCGCCATCTTCGCCTACCTCTGCGAGGCATACATCGGCATTCCACCCTCGGTGGACCTCTTCCGAAGCTTCTATGCGCTCCGGTTCACGGCGAACAAGGAGCGGTCAGGGTGCGTGTCCTTCCGCATCGCGAGGGCATGAAGGGCACGTACATCCCCATCGCGCGGAACGGCGAGAACATTGTGACCAATGTGACGAAGAGGGTGGAGGACTTCCGCAAGCGCTGGTTCCTCATGAAGTTTGGCAGCCGGAGCGCCTTCTTTGACCTGCCCGAGGCGCCTCCGATGAAGAGGGCGAGCTGGTCTTCTAAAGCGCTCAAGGGAGCCGCGCTTGGCCCCGTGATGAGGCGCTTGAAGGACCTCCGCGAGGCAGGCCTCACTGGGCAGATGGTGGCCAAGGACTTCGTGAAGCGCCGCATTGCTCCGCTCCAGTGGCACGCGGACGCAATGTGGCTTTACTCCAACCAGAGGGACAAAATGCGCCTGAGCGCAACCCTCTTCACGCAGCAGGAGGTGCGCACCATTATGGAGACGCTCTTCACGGCTCCTGATATCCCCCAGCCCGGCGATAAGGCGGTCCCGCTCCACAGGATTGACCTTGGGCGCCGCGTCTCGCTCGTGCAGACGATGCCGAAGTTCGACCGGTGGGGCCTGGTGCCCAAGGGACATGCGGGGCCCCGCGAAGATCCTGAGTCCGCGGCGCAGGGGGCGCCAGCTGAGGGCGACGAGGAGACGACGGTAACGCCTGTGGAATCCGACGCAGGCGCAACCGGCGCCTCGGGAGGCTCTGCCTCTCCAGCGGAGAACTCGAGCACCTCGAAGAGCGCGGCGCCTGAGGTTGAGGCCCACGAGGCTTCCTCAGGCAGCAGCGGCCAGTTCGTGGTCGCTCCCTCGCAGCGCGCCGAGGGGCAAGAGGAGAGCGACGATGACGGAGCTTCATCAGGCCATTGCGAGCCCCGCTCCAAGGCCGTTCATGACCGGGCCGCCGGGAGTCCAGCGGGCATCTCCCTCAAGAGGAAAGCCGAGGCCGCTCTCGAGGGGTCCGGCGCCGGAGCCGCACCACCGAGGCCGTGGCGGTCGTCGAACACGGTGTGGGTCGATTCCCGCGCCAAGACATCAGGGTAAGAACCGACTCCCTTTTCTGTTTGGCTTGTTCTTGCGTAGGCTTCCTGCGGAGTTTTTGAGTTTTAGCCTCTCCAGGGGCCCCGAGGTGCCGAAGAGGCGGAGACTTCGGAGGCTTGGAGAGATCCCCAGCGCTGCAGCGGCGCCTGCAGCGTGTACAGTTGACGAGGTGCCTCCCGAGGGCACTGCTTCATCTCCTGAGGCTGCGGCACCGCCTCCTGAAGCAGAGGAGCACTGCAAGGAGATGGAGGGGGAGGCAGAGGTGGCGACGCCTCCACCTATGCGGCCTGACGTCTCCCCCTGCAGCCGGAGGGGACGGCGGAGGCGGATGCGGCGAGGTTCACGCCGCCGGCGAAGGAGTGTGCCGCGGTGACAGGGGCGTCCGCGGGGGCGTGCGCTGACGTCGAAATGGAGGAGGCCGCCGCGTCATCGCCCCCACCGAGCACGAAACTTGGAGAGGCCACAGCGGACTCTGAGGCCGCTGGGGAGGCGGCCTCAGCTGAGAAGGCCAACCCTGTCCCTGGAGAGGAGAGCGCTCCCCAGGGGCAGAAGAGTGACGTGGTTGAAGATGAAGATGCCCCGAACCCCCAGGAGGCCTCCAGCGCGGGGGGTGAGGGGGTTCTCATCAAAGCCCCCTGAAGGCTCCTTGTGTGGACCAAGAGGGGGGCTCGCACCAGAGCCCCCAGGCGCGCCTTGAGGCGCTCGGAGCCCAAGGTTGGACGCTCCGGAATCCTCGGCAGGCGCCGGCATTTCCAGGCCCTCCGGCGAGCCATGGGCCTTAGTTCTGCGGGGGCGGCGCCCCGTCGCAGCCCGCCGTGGGGCTGTCCTCCGCTCGGCGAGGGAGGTTCTCGACGAGCTTGAGGCCCAGCTTGCCGAGGAAGATCGCTCCAGGGCGGAGGAGGCCGCTGAGCTTGCGCGGGGCTGGGCTTGTCTTCATGAGACCGTGGAGAGCTGCCGCCGGAAGAACGAAGCTGCCCAGGCGCAGCGCGAGGCAGCGCTGCGCTCTGCTGAGGAGATCCGCATCAGCGTGGTCCGCGAGGTCGAGGAGACCCTAGCGGACCTGGGTGCTAGGCGCGAGGCTCTCGAGGTGGAGACCGAGGCCAAACACCAGGAGCTGGCGGCACGCGAGGCGGCGGTCTCCGCCAAGCACAAAGAGCTTCTAGACCGCGAGGCGGGGATCGTCGCCGAGTCGGAAAATGTGCGGCAGAGTTTGGAGAAATTCCGTGAGAGTTTGAGCATTCGCGAAGACTTGATCGTGCAGCGCGGAGCTGATCTCGACGCCCGCGAGGCCGAGGCGCGCAAACGCGAAGACCAGGTTGAGCAGATCGAGAAGGATCAATCCGCGCAGCGGGAGCACCTGGAAGCCCGCGAGAACAAGGTCACTCAAGACGAGGAGTTCTACCAGAAGCGCCTTGCGCAGACCAACGAGAACCTTCGCAAAAAGGAGGAGAAGATGGCGGAAGAGTCTGCGACGAAGGAGAAACTCTTTCGCGACAGCTGTAGAAAAGACTTCGCGGATAAGGCCAAGAAGCAAGAGGAGCGCTTCACGAAGAGACGCAAAGAGCTTGAGGCTCGCGTCCAGGACCTTGAGGCCCAGAAGAAGCGATTCGACTCTCGCCTCCAGGCTGCCGCGGAGGCTCGGGCGCGCGCGGAACAGAACTTTGCCTCTTTGATGGCGGACATGAAGGAGTTGACCGCTCAGGTGGGCCCTGTCGTGGAGCGCGCCGAAGAGGCTGAGCATCGCGTGCAGGCGGCACAGGTCTTGACGCAGCAACGGGAGCGCATGTTCCAATCCTTAGTGGCCCGGGGGAATACTCTCGCGGGGCAGCTAGGAGTGGATGCACCTATTGTTCCCGTCCATGGGAACGCTGATGCCGCCACATATCTTGCTTACTTCGACCAGCTCTTCTCTGTGCTCGAGGGCCCTGTGGCGGAACTTGGCGACGTTGTTGATGAGGAGTGCCGCAAGCTCTTGACCGTGGCGATCGATCGCGTCTTCGCCAACCTCCAGCGCCTTCACCCCGGCTTCGACTTCGAGTCAGTGACCGAGCCCATCGAGGGAGATCCGGCCTGGGAGCTCTCCAACTTGGTTCGAGAAGAGGTCAACGATTACGTCGACCGCTTCAAGAGGGTTGAGGCGGAGCAGGCCGCTGAGGAGGATGAAGGCGCCGAAGAAGAGAAGGCTGAAGAGGACGGCGATGGTGAACCCTCTGCCTAGGCCACTCCTGCAACAAGATGCGCTTGGCGCAATTATCTTTGTTTTAAGACTTGTTTTAATTCACGCTGGCTTGTAAGATACTTTGATCGTATGCAAACATGTGTGTGTGCCCCTCGAAGGGTCCTTTATCCCTGTTCCATGTCTTTCTTCGCTCTACGTCGTCAGGACCCATCTCTTTGCGCTATGACACCGCCGCTACGGTATGCCGGAGCGTGACTCGGCAAGGCCGGGGGGTGTTTAAGGCTTGGAGAGGTAAGGGCTCTCGAGTCGCGGTGCTCGAGGGCTCCCCTTTGACGCACAAGCAGTCCATGGAGTGTGAGAGAGAAAAAACCGCTCGAGGGGCGACAGGTGCCCATGAGAGGGAGAAAACACTTCTGAGGAGCGCGAGCGCTAGACTTAGCTTGGTGAGACTTTGGCCTCGTAGAGGGCGTGGCTTCCCTGATGGTGCGCTCCCTTCTAGGGGTCGGAGCGTGACTTCTCGACCTTGGGGAGGACTTCTTGTTCCCTGTATTGGTTAGAGAGGCAGACCCAAAGCAAACACATGGTAGTAAACACCCATGCGCGCTTAAGTACCAAGGTCCTTTGGTGAGGTGGCGTGTTTTGGGAGCAAGCCCATGGGCCAGAGCTCTTTGGGGAGGTAACAGGCGTGAGAGCGTGCTCACGTGCTAGAGCTCGGATCCTTTGGATTTTGCGGTGCTGTTGGGGTGCTCTTGAGGCACAGTCACCGTACTCAGCCCCCGCTCGCGAGGTGCGCATGGGGAAGAATATGAGCGCGAAATGAATTAAGATGATGAAAAGTAAAACTCACCACCAAAATATTACATAGCGGCGCCTCAGCGCAATGTTTCATCGAGAAACGAATTGGTTCGCTACACTTGGTGTGACCAAGATAAAGTTTTCCATGTCGAGGCATGGGGACCACATTCAGTGGCTGAGACTCTTCACGGCCTGCGGCGGCACGTAATCAGGAGAGCTCAGAGGGGCTGGCCCTCGGGAGGAGAAGCTTTTGTGAAGCTTGGAGGTGAAGTTGTGTGCTTCCCTCTAGAGACAAAAAATGTCTGGCGTGACTATGATCACGGGTAGAACTTGCGTAGATGCGCGATGTGTGAGACCCTGTAGGGGCCTTCCCACATTGGCGAGAGCTTGTGGAGACCTTCCCTGGAGAGGATTCTCCTGAGGACGAGGTCGCCTGTCTCGAGAGTGCGCGGACGTATGTGGCGGCTGTGGTAGCGTCGCAGGTCTTGCTGGTACTTGGCTGCCCTGAGGGCGGCACGGCGGCGCAACCCGTCAAGGAGCAGCAGGTCGTCGCTGTGGAGGTCTGCTTGATCGTCCTCGTTGAAGGCAAGGACCCGTGCGGATCCATGCTTGATCTCTGTGGGGAGGACTGCTTCAGCTCCATACACGAGGGCAAATGGCGTCTCACCAGTGGGCTTCGTGGGGTTCGTGCGGATGGACCAGAGCACGGACGGGAGTTCGTCTATCCAGCCCTTGCCGTAGCCCTTCAGGCGATTGAAGCTTCTTGTCTTGAGGCCCTTGAGGACCTCAGCATTTGCTCGCTCGGCTTGGCCGTTGCTCTGTGGGTGAGCCACCGAGGCGAAGCAGAGCTTGGTGCCGAGGCTCTCGCAGTAGGCCCTGAAGATGCCGCTGGTGAATTGTGAGCCATTGTCGGTGATGATGCGATTAGGCACACCAAAGCGGCAGACCAGGCCTCTGATGAATTTTACTGCTGCCCTGGCCGGTATGCTGCGCACTGCTTCAACCTCTGCCCACTTGGTGAACTTGTCGACTGCCACGAAGAGGAAGCGGTAGCCCCCTTGTGATCTCGGGAAGGGTCCCAGAATGTCAAGGCCCCAGACCGCGAAAGGCCACGAGAGCGGGATGGTTTGGAGTCCCAGTGCAGGCTGATGACTTGCTTGGCGTGGAACTGGCACGCATCGCAAGACTGGACGATGGTGGTGGCATCTTGAAGCACTTGGGGCCAGTAGAAACCGCTCCTGAAGACCTTGCCTGCCAGGGTGCGTGCAGAGGAATGGTGGCCACACTCTCCACTGTGAATGTCTCTGATCAGCATGCGGCCTTCCTCGGGGGGGACGCACTTGAGTGCAATTCCATTTGGGCGCTTGCGGTACAGGTCTCCCTCGAGGATGTAGTATGACTTGGCTTGTCGAGCCACTCGTTCTGCCTCCGCGTCTTCTTCAGGAAGGACTCCCTTCAGCAGGTAGTCTTTGAGTTCGTCAACCCAGCCTGTCTCTTGGTGCACCATAGCCAGCAGCAGACGCTCCCCTGAGGATGGACCGCAGTTGGGTGCCCCACCTATAGGAGGTGGTGGGAGTACTTCGTCTGTGCTTGCGGCTGCTGCTTCTTGTGGCTGCTTTATGGACGCCTTGGAGAGTCTCTCTTCAAACACGCCGGCCGACTGGGCCTGCCTTCGTGATGCTCGCTTGGCGATGTCATCTGCCTCTTGGTTCTCCTTTCGCGGGATGTGCATGAGCTCCATGCCCCTGAAGTGCTTCTCGAGCTTGCGACCTCTTCAAGGTAGGCGGCCATGTGGTCGTCTTTAGGCGTGTAGCTCTTGTTGGAGAAGTTAACCAGGAGCTGGGAATCACCCTTTATGAGTAAGTGCTTGACGCCAAGGGCGATTGCGGCTCTGAGCCCGGCGAGGAGGCCCTCGTACTCGGCGATGTTGTTGGAGATCTTGTCTATTGTGAAGCACAGCTGGATGGCGTAGTAGAGCTTGTCACCTTTTGGTGAGGTTAAGACAACGCCAGCCCCACCATTGCGGCAGGCGAAAGCTCCATCGAAGTGCATGGTCCAGTGGCTTGGCATTGTATCTCCCGATGACGCGGTTTCTTCTTCGCGAGGCTCTTCAGGAGTTGGGTCTGTCCACTCGGCGACGAAATCCGCCAGCGCTCTCCCTTTTATGACTCTTGTGGTGTCGAAGCGCAAGTTGAATGGCTGCAGCTCAATGTTCCATCCTGCGACGCGGTCAGTAGCGTTGGGGTTGCGCAGGATCTGCTCCAGGGGGAAGGACGTGACCACCGTGATGGGGTGACCCTGGAAGTAGTGGCGCAGCTTCCTGGAGGCGATGAGTAGCGCGAGGAGGAGCTTCTGCTGCACTGGGTACCGCTCGCGAGCATCTCGCAGTACAGTACTGACGAAGTAGACTGGATGCTCGACGAGGGTCGTTGATGGTGCAGCAGCGTCGGCTCCCTCGAGAGGCTCCTCAGGAGTTTTGGCGAGGTTTGCCTGTGGAGGAGCCTCGGCAGGTGCTCGTGGAGGGCTCGACTTGAGGCTGTGGGCCTGGCACTGGGTCTGGAGAGACTGTTCCTTCGTCGGGAGGTTCTGGACTTGGTGTGGCAGTGCTTTTCTTGGGAGAACTGGCTCTTCTCTTTCCACCACCAGGACGGCGCTAGCAGTTTGTGGAGTGGCTGCTAGGTACAGCTTCAGATGCTCGCCTGCCCTGGGGGCTACCATGACTGGTGAGCTAGCCAAGTATTTCTTCAAGTCCTTAAATGCTTCGTCAGCCTCTGGAGTCCACTTGAAGGTGCCGGATTTCTTCATGATCTTGAAAAATGGCAAGGCTCTCTCGCCGAACTTGGAGATGAAGCGGCCTAAGCTGGCCATGCATCCTGCTAGGCGCTGCATGTCCTTGAGGCGGCGAGGTGGCTGCATGTCTTCTATAGCCTTGATCTTGTCAGGGTTGCTTCTATGCCGCGGTGGGACACGAGGAACCCGAGGAGCTTGCCTGAAGGCACCCCGAAGACGCACTTGGCGGGGTTTAACTTGATGTTCACCTTGCGCAGGCTGGCGAAGGTTTCCTCGAGATCCTTCAAGAGAGTGTCTCCCTCGCGAGACTTGACCACGATGTCGTCGACATAAGCTTCTGCATTTCTTCCCATCTGAGCCCCCAAGGCGATCCTCATGAGCCTCTGGAAGGTGGCGCCGGCGTTTTTAGGCCAAAGGGCATGCAAGTGTAGCAATACACACCACAAGGGGTGAGAAATGCTGTTTTCTCCTCGTCTTCCTTGGCCATTTTGATCTGGTGGTAGCCTGAGAAGGCATCCAGGAAACAGAGGAGATCACAGCCGGCGGTGGAGTCCACAATCTGGTCTATCCTTGGCATGGGGTATGGATCCTTGGGGCAGCCTTGTTCACGTCTGTGTAGTCGATGCAGAGCCGGCCTCCTCCATTGGGTTTTGGGACAACCACACCGTTGGAGAGCCAAGTGGGGTGGGCAACTTCTCGAATGATGTCTGCTGCTTTCAGCTTCTCTACTTCTTTGATGATGAACGCTTGCTTCTCGGGGGCTTGTTTCCGCGCTTTTGCTTTACAGGGCGTGCGTCTGGACACACGGCTAAGTGGTGCTCGATCACCTCCCTTGGTACACCGGACATTTCTGACGGAGTCCATGCGAACATGTCAGAATTTGCCCGAAGGAAGGCGACGAGCGCGCTTTCCTATTTGGGAGGCAAGCCAGCGCCTATGGTGACGCTAGCCCCCGAGCCTCAGCCCCCGAGCCGCTGGTGCTCAGCGACACCTTCTTTGTAGATGCTTGCTCTTGAGTGAACAGTTGTTTCTTCTTCTTGGGCCTCTCGAGAGGCTCCATGTCCTCGTCAGCGGGGAATGCCATGGCAGCGGCCTTGTAGGCGATCTCGACGGCGCGCGTGGCGTCCTGTACGTGACCACGTATGGTGATGGTGCCACCGCTGCCAGGGATCTTGACCATGTTGTAGGCGTGGTGCGTGACGGCCATGAACTTCGCGAGGGCGGGGTAGCCGAGGATGGCGTTGTAGGGCAGGCCAATGTGCGCGACGTCGAAGTCAATTAGCTCGGTGCGGTAGTTCTCCTGCGTGCCAAAGTGACCGCGAGCCTCACTTGCCCCAGAGGCGAGATTGAGCCGCTGGTGACCCCGGTGAAGGGCCTGGAGGGCATGAGCCACTCGTAGGGCACTTGAAGCGTCTCGAAGGTCTCGACAGAGATGACGTTTAGGCCTGCACCCCCATCAATGAGCGTCTTGCCGACGGCGATGTTGTTGATGGTGGGGGTACACACAACAGGAGGGTGATCTTTGGCGTCGAAGGCGATGGTGTACTGGGACCACTTGAGGGGGCGGGACGTCTCGACCCCGGGAAGCGCTGCGTTGAGCTCGCGAGCGAACTGCTTGAACTGGTTGTTCGACTTGGGCGCCTGGGATCCGCCGAGGATGCATGCCATGGCACCCTTGGGGGCCTGGTAGCCTCCAGGCTCTTCGTCGGGAGATTGTTGTTTTTCTCGGCGGCATTCGCCTGAGTTCCCTGGGCCTCTGGAAGTTGCCCTTGCGTCCACCTTTGCGGTAACCACGGCCTCTGCCGCGGCCACCGCTGCCTTCTTCTTGCTCACGCTTCTTGCTCATGCTTGAGGTCATAGCAGTTCTCGTCGCATGGCCGCGCCTGTTGTGGTAGATGCAGAACGGGCGGTTGTCCACCTTTTTCTCGCCAGCCTCTGGAGAGTCCTCGCGAACATGCTTGGCGTCGGGTTCAGCTGCCAGGACTGCGGTAGGCTTGCGTTTGATCTCGTCGCGCCTCTTCTGGGTCTTGGATCCCTCGACAGGGTCGTCTGTCGAGCCCACCTTGACGAAGAGGAGCCCTTCTCTGCCTTGGCGCATTTGTCTGCGATGTCGAAGAGCTTCACCACGGAGGAGAGGGTATCATGGATGCCGAGCTTCTCGAGCATCCTGTGGTTGGTGACGCCCTCTCTGAAGGCCGCAATGACGTGCGAGTCCGGGATGTTCGGGATCTTGTTGCGGACTTGGCTGAAGCGCTGGATGTACCTGCGGAGGGTCTCGCCAGGCTTCTGGCGCACAGCTCGCAGGTCGTTGTAGGTGAGGGCGCGCTCGTACGTGCCCTTGAAGTTCGCAACGAACTGCTGGCAGAGCTCCTCCCACGAGTCAATGGAGTCCTCGGGAAGGTTCAGGAGCCACGACAAGGCGGAATCCTTGAGAGCGTGGGAGAACCAGTTGGCCATGACCTTGTCGTCTCCCCCCGCAGCTTGGATGGAGGTGGTGTAGAGCTGCAAGAACTCGATGGGGTTGTTCGTGCCGTCGTAGCCCTTGGGTAGGTCAGGCCTGAACTTCTGTGGCCAGACGACGCGACGCAGGTTGCGGGTGAAGGCCGCGCAACCTGTGGCGTACGAGGCGATGCCACCCTGAAGAGCACGGCGGTTCTGTCGCCCTGCTTGGCCGATTTCCTCGACGATGCGCTTCTGGAGGTCCTTCTGGCGCTCCATTTCCACCCGCGCGTCTGGGGGTGTCCGCTGCACGATTTGACAATCGCGCGGCGAAGACGCGTGGGATGCGGCCTTGTGCGCCGCGGCTGGAGGCGGACCTGGCGGAGGCGGCGGCGGAGGTGCGCCATGCGCGGTGGTTCCAGCGCGTCCGGAGTTGTGGTGCACCAGAGAGCGCGACGCCGCAGGAGCAGCGCGCGGTGCCGCCGCAATGTCGACGAGGTGCTGAAGGCGGCCGAGCCAGTTGTCGTGCGCCTCAGCTGTGGGACGGTAGCGGAAGAGTTCCGCGGCCATGAGCAGCGCGGTGTTTGGGCTGGGCGCTGGACGCCCAAGAGTGGAGGCGCTGTGGCGCTGGGACGGGTGCGAGGACTCAGCGTCCTCGCCGTGCCCGTGGTCGACGTCGTCGTCGAAGCGGTCGTCGTGGTTGCCGTCGTCGTCCTCGGGGTGCTCCACCCGCGGTTCAGCGGTGTTGCGCCCCGTGGCACGGCTGGCGCGGGGACGGCCGCGAGGGTTGGTGGTGTTGGCAGCGGGCTCGGTGGTTGCCCTGCCTGACGCCCGCCGGGTGGCGCGAGCTGCGCGAGTGTCCGCCATGGCGCAGAGGTCGATGAAGGTTGAAGACGCGCCTCAGCCCCCTACCTGGCGCGCCAATTGT
The DNA here is from genome assembly GCA_947311845.1 of Poa pratensis. Classification (NCBI taxonomy): domain Eukaryota; kingdom Viridiplantae; phylum Streptophyta; class Magnoliopsida; order Poales; family Poaceae; genus Poa; species Poa pratensis. Next base: position 24,798,564 of record CAMZMU010000036.1, on the reverse strand, counting down.
CGGAGAATGACTCCCACGAAACAGGGATAGTCAAGCTCACGAAGAGAGTTCGTGTAAGGGGCTGAACACGTTGGTCAAACAACCCTCAACCTGCACGGCGACGGTGCTCGTCGAGCAAGCGGAGGGACATCACGACAGAGATGAACACCAGCCCGTACCCAGGTTCACGGCCCTCGTGTGGAGGTAATACCGCTACTCCTGCTTGTCTGTATTGCACTGCTTGTAGAGGTTACAGTACAATGAGCTTGCCGAGGGCTCTCTTTTGGCAATGGTGTATACAAGGAAGGGAAGCAATGGTCTTCTTCTTCCTTGCGCGTAAGTGGCTATGCTGGAATGAGAATGCGATCCTTGCTACGGTGCACCTTGCCTCCTTTTATAGGCGCCCCGTGCTCCCTCCTTGCACTCGCACTGTGGTAGGGCTGTCACGTGGCGCAGAAGGTGGAGCGCGGTGCATCGCAGCCCGGATGTCCATGGACGCGGTCCATGAGCGTAAAGCTGACTCCTGTAGCAGAGTACCCACCGTCCATGCAGGACGGCCAGCTGGGGCCGCAGAGGAACGTGGGGGTGCCCACGGTGACGTTGGCCTTGGAGCGTAGCGCCGGCCGGTCCCCTTATCACCAAAGAGGAAATCCTTGTAGTCCGGAGCGGGTGGCACAGCTTTATTGACCCCTTTAATCACCAAAATGGCAACTGCGGCGTCGTCGTCACCGCGCGCAGGGGCGCGCGTCACTCTGCGGCCGCTGCAGAGCCCATGTGCGCTCTGCAGAGGTTGCTTTGCAGCGAAGCGATCTCCACGAGGGCTTGGACGCCCTGTAGAGAATTCGGCGTTGACCTCTCCCCAGGGGAGATTTCCTTGAAGAGGGGGCAGCAGTGGATATGGCCTCCGCAGGCCTCTGCTGCCTCAAATGCCCTCGCGAGGCTCTCCAGGCCGTAGGCTTGGTCCTTAGCGAAAATTCGCCATCAAGTGTCGAGGGCCGTATAGGACAGGCCCAGCACACCCTGGATTTCACTGGGCCGACAAGAGCGCTTACCCTCCATGGCCTCACTGGATTAGATCTCATATCTTGCTGGACTAAGTGACGAGTTCAGCCTGTGAGTCGCCGCTCGCGACTTATGGTGGATTTCACTTGTCATGCAAACGACGTCGATCGTACTTGCCCTGAAGATTGGAACAAAGGGGAGTGGATAAATTTCATTCGCCGAGTGACGGACGAGGATATCAACTCGTATGATAACGTTGGACTTGCTCCCTTCTGGGCTGAGCACAAGCCTTTTGTGGTAATGTTTACTTGTCACCTGTTTCCTCGAAAATTCCTTCTCCAAAATTAATTATTTCTGACCTGAGCTCCTTTTCAGATCGATCCCTATTTCTGGGTTCTTCCCTCAGAGGACGTCGACTTGAACCAAGGAACCGCGGCTGAGTCGTCAAAGCAAGCCGCAGCTTTTGGCGAAGATACAGTTATGCACGAGGGTAGCGCTTCTGAAGAGGAACAACAAATGGCCGACGCTCTTCTGTCCTCGACTCCAAATACACCTTTCCTGGAACTTCCTGAGGTGCCTCGCAGGTCCTCGAAGCGTATCTTATGCCAGAGCTCAGAAGACCCCGCGCAGCCTGAGAAACGTCGCAAAGCCTTGGCGTTACTAGCAGAAACAAGAACTGCCAAATCTTTAAAACTCGCTGATCCCAACAAGGCTACTTTTTCTTCCGAGGCTGTTGCAAAGGATTGCTTCTCAATAAGCTCGGGTAATCGTTTGCGACTCTCTCCTTTTTCTTTTTGTGTTTGCGTATTTTTGGCAAGGAATTACTGATCACCACTTCTTTCCATACTCTGTAGGTTCAGATTTGCAAGGTTTATCTTCTCCTTCCTCTGGTTGCCTGATGAAGAGTATCCGTGTCGCCTCTGCTAAGTCAGCTTATTAACCCATCAATGTTTTGCAGGGCCATGTCTGAAGAGGATACCAAGTCTAACTCCCATCCCACTTATTCTCAGTCAGCTATGAGCGAGGATGATGCTGCTGATGAAAACGTGGGAAACAGTAATGGTGCGACTCATCCAAGGCCCTCCCTGGAGGAAGGTATTGCAGATGCGGCTCCTGCCGCGACTCCAGTCGCAGTTCCATCCGCGACTCCTGCTGCTGGTAGGGTATCCACTGAAAATAAAATTCTAGCTCCAGGAAATAGTTCCAAGTCAATTGCAGATGCCATAATTGCTGCTGGAGACAAGCATGCTGCTCTGCTGCGCGGCCTAGTTGAAAATTTTCTTCAAGTCGCCAGGTGCATATACCGTAGCCCCCAAGGATCAAAACCTTGTGTCATCGCACGGGTGTTGATTCTTTTCCTGGCTTCAAATCTCGAGCCCCCAAATTCCTGGATAATTTAACTGTGCGTTTTGCTCTGTTTATTTTCAGCGTGAACTGTCCTTGCTTGATGCTTCTGGCTCAATAAAGGGTAAAGGCATTTCCATAGACCATCCTGAAATGATGCAGTCTCGCCTGGAGCAGCATAATGAGGTCATTAGGGACCAAGATCAGGAAATAAAATCTCTCAAAGGTCAACTCGACTCTTGTGAAGAGCAATTTAAAGAACTTGAAGCCGATATGCAGCAGCGACTCATGGAGAAAAACGAAGTCATTAGATCTTTGCGAGAAGGCTGACTCTTAAATCTGAATTGATTGATCGCCTGAAGGGAGACCACGCAAGGGAACTCGCCGCGCGAGATGAAAAATACAACTCGTTGTTCAAAGACTTTGAGGGTTTTGGCTCCATGGTCAAATCAGCCATTCTGCAGCTTGCTGGTTCGTTTTTTATACCTTTAACCATATATGTTTTGGGTAACCAACGTGAGTCTCTGACTTGTTTCTTGCCTTTTCTTTCTTGCTATAGGGCCTGAGGTCCCAGTGTCCCGCTCCAATTTGAAGGATCAACTGGTATATCTGTCTGACTTCAGCCAGCGCTTCTTAAAGGTTACCAAGGAAGTTATGACGGTAATCTCTCCTGCGACTGATGGATCGATATCTTGCGAGTATTGGATAAATAAACTGCTCAAGGCTCCGCATTACGTCTCTGATTGGAAACGATCCTCAGCTTGCGCCAGAGCCGCGCATGTCTTGACATTACTCCGAGCATATTATCCAGAAATAGATGTTGGCAAGGTTGCTCGCCACGGCCTGGCGATGAGCGCGGATGATACTGAACTGCCGATAAGCGAGTACTTCGATATCTGGAAAGGATGCACGGATATGCCACAAAATTTGTTGATAACTTAGACTTGGGCACTTATCTTGATAAATTCAATCTTGATGGGAGCAAGGTGTCAAAGGAAAAGTCCACAGGAGCTGAGTCATCTCGGGCTGCCACTCCAGCAACAGTATCTGGTGGCCCTTCTGCCTCGTCTGGCGGCGCCCTGATTATTAAGACACCTGCGACTGCAACCGCGAGACAAACCGCGCCAATTCCCACTCCTGTAGCTCGGAAGAGAAAAAATAAATAATGTGGGACATGCCCGTTAGTCTGTAAGACATTCATGTATTATAAACAGTATTTTGGTGACCTATAAGCAGGTTCTTTTCATGATAATTCCATTAAGTAGACGCTCGCGCGGCTCAGTATTTCCTAGGAACATGTGTGTTCAGGGTCGAGAGCGGCCATGATAGGCAATCAAGCTCGATTGACGCCACACCCCAGTACTTTGGCCGCATAATGCAAGACGCTTCTAGCTTAAGGATTGCCACTAGTTTGGCAAAATTTGAGGTGCGATTGGTACTCGCGATGCTCATCAGGAGCCCTCAAGGGTCAGTGATATATGAAATTCAAAAGACTCAGCAACTCAATGATAGTTGAGGCGAAACGACAAACCCTTGAATGTCAAGGGTGTCGGCTTTATTTCATAATCACTCGATGTTTTACATGGTGTTACAGGATGATGCAGGCCCTTTAATGCGGGTTTTCTATTCCTCGCAGGCCATGCATACTTGATACTCATCGCACTTAGTTGCGAATTAATACTCCGAACGGAGTGGGTTGAACACCTGATTGGTTCAATTTTGAGTCGCCAAAAGCGACTCGGGTCGAGCATGATAGCTCCGATGTATGTCTCATGTTGAAGCAGAGAGCAAGTGTGTTGGGCGATCAGCCGCACTGAGCTGCGACTTATGTTGAGTTGAGTCTGCTTTGTAAGGACTCACGATAACTGAACCTCTTTGGCAGGGGTTGTTGATTGAGGCTGGATCTACGCACATGCGCCATTTCTTGTCTTCTTTTTGTATCAAAGCGACCTCTGGGGCATTATCTTGCTGATGCGCGACTTCTCGGTGGGTATTTACCATCCGGTGGCTGCATCCTGTTGGGCGCTTCCGCGGTACCTCCAACGCGACTCGTTTTGAGCTGCGATTACCGATCTGCGACTGATATCCGTGTGAGGAGTTGGCGATGCAGGCTTCTTCTGCGAGTACTGAGCCTGCGTTCTCCGATTCTAACGCTCTCTGCCTGTCTCCATATATTGTAATAACACCGTTTGGTCCTGGTATCTTTAACTGTAGGTAGACGTAGCAGGGACGAGCGGTGAATTTGACATAGGCTTCTCTTCCAAAGATCGCATGATACGAGCTTTTGACTGCTACAACCTCAAAGTCTAGGAGCTCTGTGCGGAAGTTCCGCTCTGTCCCAAAGCTAACTTCAAGTGTTATGTTTCCGATCGGTCGCGTAACAGCTCCTGGGATTATGCCTTGAATTTCTTTCCTGGATGGTCGCGGCCTCGTCTCGGGTATATTCATTCTTCGGAGCGTGTCTTGATATAGGATGTTTACTCTTCCTCCTCCGTCCATTAGAACCTTACTTAACTTGTATCCCGCGACTTCAGGCGTGACCACCAGAGCTGGCTGTCCTGGATCTCTTACTTCTGGGGGGTGATCGCCGCGACTTCAAATAACCGATTGCTCTGTCCAGTGACGATACCTTTCTGGCGTTGAAATTTGACCGCTCTTCCGGCTTCTATCCGTTGTTTGTACTTCCACTGTATGAAACCGTCCTATGTTTCTTCTAGGTAAAACGTCAGGCCCTTTACGAGAGCTAGATTTATTCTTGTGCTGCATCGATTTGCTGCGAGCCGTATCTGGCGTGTCGCCTTCTTTCCACCTCCGGTAATAATGACATTGTGCCTTTGTGTGACCCGCTGGCCTGCCATCTCTCCTGCGATGTAAGTTGCAAGGCACGTCGAAGATTCCCTTGCAGTTATTAGGGAGTAAGGCCTTATCACTCCCTTGCTCCTGCATCTGGTGTGCCCGATGTTCAGTTTTCGTGACTTGCAATTTCCCTGTTGGGTTCTGTGATAAGCCGCCTGTCCATTTATCTGTCTTTACGTACTTGTCAGCTGTTGCCAAAAGCTGGTCAAAACTATCAATCTTGTGCTCAGCGCGACTTAATTTGTGCACCAGTGGCTCAAATCTACAGTTCTTTCTCATAGCTTGTATTGCAGCTTGTACTGTTAAGTTTTTGGCGGAGCCAAGGATCTCCGCGATTCTCTTGATCCAGTCGCGGCTTGATTCGTCCTCTTTTTGAATGCATTGTCTAAGGTTTTTCATGTCTTCTGTTTGGAATCTGCTGATGAACTTGTCCTTCAAGTCTTCCCATGTGCTTATTGATTTTGATGGCAGCCTTAACAGCCAATCCCTAGCTTCTCCCTGTATTGCCAAGTGGAAGTATTTCGCACGTATTTCTTGAGTCACATCAGCCCATGTTATGCTTGCCTCGTAATCTTCTATCCATAAGGCAGGGTCTTGGTCACTGCGATAGGTGGTGACTCGCTGCGACTCGTCGAAGTTCGGGGGAAACGAGTGAGCCGTATTTCCTCTCCGAAACATGCTGGTCCCTTCAATAATGAATAAGAGTTTACTGGCGCTGAATCTTCATCTGAATCAATTTCAATCTGGGATGGCTGAGTCGCTCCGGACGTCCGTGACTCGCCTTCTATCTTCTTTTCTTTTTTCGATGATACCTGCAAACCTGCTAGCTGGTTGACCACTTCTTCAACGCTGCACCTTTCTCCTCCCCATGATACCTCGTTTTGCGGCTCATTGGGCGTGACTCCATACATATTTGCTTGTTGTAAAGCAGCGGTTTGCAGTAGGTCGATCGCATGGCGAGCTTCCTTATCAGCTCGTGTGTCTCCAACCGGTACTATCTTCGACAATATCCCTATCGCGGCGTGCACGTTGCTCTCTGGGTCACCGTGGAACTGTGATTTCATCTCTCCTCTGTCCATCTTGATTTGATGTTTTTGCTGCCAACGACGGAGTCGCCACTCTTCTTCTTGGAGTTTCTTGCGCTCAGATGTCGTCTTGGTTCGGACCGCCTGGTGTTTTGGCTGGCAGCGACGGAGTCGTCGACCTTCTTCTTGGAGTTTTTCGCGCTCAGCCGCGAGTCTTTGTGCCTCTTCTCAGAGTTCCGTCCTGATAGCTTCAATCTCTTCAATCTTGAGGTCTCCTTCCTGATTTGGTAGAGATCCCCAAACAGGTCTTGACGGGACGGGGATGGGCAGTCTTGCCGTAGCTTGTTGTAGCTCTTCCAACACGCGGACCCTGACCGGCCGCAGTTCCTTCACCGACTCGCTTCCTTGAGTCGCATCTATAGATCTGCGACTGACGGATCCGACGAAAACTTTTACTGATCCGATGGAACAATGTATCCAAACTCGATGTGATCTGCCTCGGGTCCCCACTCTGAGTCGTCGATGAAGGGGACCCCATTGATGTCTTTGATGGCTACGTGTTGGTGAACCCCAAGAGGAAGGTTATGATGTAGACAGCAGAAGTTTTCCCTTGAGAAATCTACCCAAGGTTATCAATCCAGTAGGACTTGACGATCTATTGGAAGGTTGTTGATGTTGACTCCCCCTGGCGCTAGGGAGCTTGCACCAACGTGGAATCTGCACAGACACAAACCAGAACTTTGCCCAACACGAAACAGAGAGGTTGTCAATCTCTCCGTCTTGCAGAAACAAAGAGTTAAACGTATGGTGTGGAAAACAGCAGGAAAAACAGCAAGTAACAGGAAACAGATGATTGCAGCAGGTTGTGTAAACAGTATGAGGAAATTGGACCAGGGTCCACAGTTCACTAGTGGTGTCTCTCTCAGAACAGATAACTAGCATGTTGGGTAAACAAACTACAGCTGGGCAATTGACAAATAGAGAGGGCATAACAATGCAATACATGCCAAGATGTCTACTATGAAATCTAGTTGGGCATTACAACAAAGTACATAGACCGTTATTCCAACCGCATCTATGCCTAAATAATCCACCTTCAAGGCAGTATCCGCATCCTGTTCAGTATTAAGTTGCTAACAACAGATTATTGCATGAAATAAAGTGTGTAATGTAATCAATACAAGTGCCCTTGGACACTGCACCAATGTTTTATCCCTAGTAGCAACAGCACATCTACCATCTTAGACCTTTCTGTCACTGATCCAGATATCTAGAGACTGAACCCACTATCGAGCATAAATACCCCCTATTGGAGTCACAAGTATCTACTTGGCCAAAGCATCTACTAGGAACGGAGAGCATGCAAGATCAAGAGCACATAGATAAACAACTTGAATAAACATGGTATCAATATTCATCAGATCCCAGCAAACACAACATCTAGCATTACAATAAGATGATCTTGATCATGTTAGGCAGCTCACAAGATCTAAACATGGAGCACAAGGTAGAGAGACAACCATCTAGCTACTGCTATGGACCCGTAGTCCAGGGGTGGACTACTCACGCATCACTCCGGAGGCAGGCATGGTGATGTAGAGCCCTCCGGTGATGATCTCCCCTCCGACAGGGTGCCGGGAAGAGCTTCAGAACTCCTCCGATCTGAGATTGACGATGACGGCCGCGACGGAACTTTTCGTGGAATATGATCGACCGTAAGAGGTTTTTCGCGTCGCGGAGAATATATAGGCGAAGAGCCGGCGTCGGTGGCTGAGGGGGGCCACCACGCCATAGGGGGGCGGGGCCCACCCTGGGCCCCGCCCAAGTGTGGCGTGGCCCCCTGGTGGGTCTGCTCCGACTCCCCTTTGGACTCCGTGATCTCCTCGTGATATTATTGACGATGTCTTTTGTTTCGTCCAATTCCGAGAATATTTCCTTAATAGATTTTCTGAAACCAAAAACAGCAGAAAACAGGGAACTGGCACTGTGGCATCTTGTTAATAGGTTAGTCCCAGAAAATGCATAAAAATGATATGAAGTGTAACCAAAACATGTAGCAATTGATATAATAATAGCATGGAACATCAAAAATTATAGATACGTTTGAGACGTATCAAGCATCCCCAAGCTTAGTTCCTGCTCGTCCTCGAGTAGGTAAACGATAAAAACAGATAATTTTTAAGTGACATGCTACCAACACAATCTTTGATCAAATAACAATGTAATGCACATGATCTGAATGAAGTGATCCAAGACAATGGTCTATAGTTTGCAAGCAAGTAAATAAAGAGTAAACATAAGTGATCACACAAGTGCAAACTTTCATGAATAATACTATAAAACATTTAGAGATATAATAGTCTAACATAATAGTTAGTTCATAGCAGTAATAATTCTCAACATGAAAGTGTTTGTGTCAACACAAAGGAAGATAATAGCTTCAGCTTTTGCTTCAACTTTCAACATGTATATCATATAGATAACGTCAATGCAAAGAATATGATCAACCAAACACAAAGTTATGTAAAAACTGTTATACTGGAGTTGACAATGATGTTTGCTTAAGTAGACAGAAAGAAGTGGAAAACTGACTCAACATAAAAGTAAAAGAATGGCCCTTCGCAGAGGGAAGCAGGGATTAACATCATGTGCTAGAGCTGTAGTTCCCGAAGGCATATAGAGAGCATAAAATATTGTTTTGTAAGGTAATGGTGTATACAGGTGTCAACAAATCAGCAAATAGGCAATACTCTACTTCACTAGTTGATTAAACTTTACAAGAGCGGCTCCCGTGAAGGACGTTATTTCTACCAGCGGGCAGATCATCCCTCTTCTCTTTTGTTTACACACTTGTGAACATTGCTTGACTGACGAATCAGGGGCAAAAAGATGTGAAGAGAATTGTTTGGTTAAAGTTGTAATTAATTGGGACTGGGCACCCTGTTGCCAGCTCTTTTTGCAAAATTATTGGATAAGCGGATGTATATGCCACTAGTCCAGGTGTGTAAAATTTGATCAACCAGGAAATAAAGACCACCTATCTACGTCCTTATGAGCTTTTCAAGTAGTGACACAAAAAGGAAATGTAACAGTTTTGAGTAGTTAGTAGATAGCACATGAAGAAATTTACTTGGAATGGTGAAAACACCACATAATAGGTAGGTATGGTGGACACAGGTGGCATGGATTTGGCTCAAGGTTTTGGATGTACAAGAAGCATTCCCTCTTAGTACAGAGTTTAGGCTAGCAAGGTTATTATAAGCAATAATCATTATCAACTGGAATAGCAAGAGTGTACATAAAACACAAGGTTTGACGAACCATAGACTCCCACTGTCTTCCTTGTTAACACATAGCCTTCATCCAAAAATTATCTAGACTACTATGGACTTCCAATTATGCAACAGATTATTATAGCAGAAAATCCTTATAGTAGTTCTTCATTAATAGCCATTACTTACATGATGCACAAGCTTAAACATTAATTACTTGACAGCTCAAAACAATTGACAAGCATCAAATTACTCAAGACAACGATCTAAAAAGATTCATGTAAGCATTTTATACCACTACCACATGCATAGCATTTTTCTGGTCCAACCAAACACCAATCAACTTATTTGACAACTCTCCAAACAGATATAAGTGAAGCAAGAGAGTACTTTCTTCAAAAGAAACTGAAAGCTCTAACAAGAGATACATGAAAAACTGAGAGCTAAAAGCAATCACAGCAGCTAGACAGGAATACTCAACAAGTATAAGTGAAGCACAAGAGTATTCTAATGAAAAAGTGGAGCGTGTCTCTCTCCCAAACATGAATACTAGGATCCAACAAGTATAGCACAGCAAACAAAACAAAACAAAACAAAACAAACTGAAAACAAAAACACACTGACACTCCAAGGAAGAGTACACAAGCATGAAGCAATAAAAATATAGCACCATTAGAGATGACTTGATAATTTGTAGATGAAGAAGGGGATGCCTTGGGCATCCCCAAGCTTAGATGCTTGAGTCTTCTTGAAATATGCTGGGGAGGTAAGCCTCCCCAAGCTTAAGCTATTCACTCTTCTTGATCATGTAATATCATTCTCCTCTATCAACACTTGAAAACTTCCTTCACACCAAAACTTAACAGCTTTTCTCATTAGCAGGTTAGTGCACTAAAAGATAATACTTCAAAGTTCTAGCAAAGACAAACTCACAAGCCAACTATTTTAAACATTAGCCACTGTTACTAGGCTCAAGTGGGCACTTTTACACGAAAAGAAACCACTTAAAAACTTGTAAAAGAGAGAATGCAAAATAAAAGACAGAATCTGTCAAACCAGAACAGTCTGTAATGACGAATTTTTTCGAGGCACTTACGATGCTCAGATGAAGAACTTTTGAAATAATGAAAGTTGCGTAACATCATCAGGAACATGCACAAAAAGTTTCAGCATTTTTCGATTTTTTCTGATTTTCTACTGAATTAAACGGTGACGAACAGCAATCTGTCCCAATGCAGTCCCGAAAATAAAAACCAACTTTGCATTAGTAACTCTCCTTGGCACGACAAAACAGCAAATAAAAGATACAAAGGAGTTGCTACAGAGGTAAACAAACATCCTTGACACATGGGTTATTGATGACCCACAAGTATAGGAGATCGCAACAGTCTTCGAGGGAAGTAAAACCCGATTTATTGATTCGACACAAGGGGAGCCAAAGAATATTTGAGAGCCTTAACAGCGGAGTTGTCAATTCAGCTGCACCTGTGAATAGTCTTTCTCGACACAGATTATCAGTAGCAACAGTTTTATAGCAGTAGTAGCGGTGAAATAATAGCAGCAGTAAACAGAGACAGCAGTAGTGATTGCAGTAAACAGTAGGATTAAAACACTGTAGGCATAGGGATGGATGAACGGGCGCTGCATGGATAAGATAGCTCATATAATAATCAAGACATAGGCATTGCAGATAATAATGATAAAGCATCCAAGTACAAAGTAAACGTAGGCATGTGTTCCATATATAGTCGTACGTGCTCGCAATGAGAAACTTGTACAACATCTTCTGTCCTACCAGCCGGTGGCAGCCGGGCCTCAAGGGAATCTACTGGTAATTAAGGTACTCCTTTTAATAAAGTACCGGAGCAAAGCATTAACACGCCGTGAACACATGTGATCCTCACATCGCAGCCATTCCCCTCGGCTATCCCAATTATTGTCACTTTGGGACCGCGGGTTCCGGACAACAATATGTGTATACAACTTGCAGGTATGATCAATAAACAGTGCATATCATTATGAAACAATAACATGTTCAGATCTGAAATCATGGCACTCGGGCCCTAGTGACAAGCATTAAGCTCAACAAGTTGCAACAACATCAATAAGTACTAACAACGGATACTAGGCACCATGCCCTAATGATCTTATAACTTATTACATGAACAATCTCATCCAATCCCTACCATCCCCCTCAGCCTACAGCAGGGAATTACTCACACATGGATGGGGGAAACATGGATGGTCGATGGAGAAGCGTCGGTGATGATGATGGCGATGATCTCCTCCAATTCCCCGTCCCGGCGGAGTGCCAGAACGGAGTTTCTGGTCCCCGAAATAGGTTTCGCGATGGTGGCGGCGTACGGTGATGTTTCTGGATGAAATGGACGACCCCCCCGCGTTTTAGGTCAGAGAGGGTTAAGTAGTCGAAAGGGGGACTCGGGGAGGTGCCCCTTCTGGCTCCGTGAGTCTTCTGGTAAAATAGGAGGTTTGCGATCTTTTCTGGTGTTTTTCCCGAAAGTTGACTTTCTGCACAAAAACAAGACACCAGGGCAATTCTGCTGAAAACAGCGTTAGTCCGCATTAGTTGTATTCAAAACACACAAGTTAGAGGTAAAACAATAGCAAAAGTGTTCGGGAAAGTAGATACGTTTTGGACGTATCAACTCCCCCCAAGCTTAGCTTATTGCTTGTCCTCAAGCAATTCAGTTAACAACTGAGTGCGATAAAAGACTTTCACGAACACATTTGCTTCATATGATGCATATATTCTCACTATATGAACAAATGCTTAGGCAATTCAAGATGAGGCAAATGCAAATAATGTCACTCAATAGGCATGTAAACTATGAAAAGATACCAACATACTAATAGCGACAAACATGAAACATATTAATTCACAAGATTGTAATGCTCATAATAGGATATGATAAGATGGTATCTCGCTTGCCCGTTTTTGTACAGCAAAACATAAATGCCCAGGCACCTCTGAAGTTCATGGGAAGACTAGAATCAAAGATATCAAAGATAAAAGCATCAAAGTTATATCACAGTTAACCACATTCTGGGACAAGCACATTACACTAAGAATGACAACTATGCTCTCGAGAAAGTGCTCAAAGAAAGGATGGTGACTCAACATGAAAGTAAAAGATTGGCCCTTCGCAGAGGGAAGCAGGATTATCATGTGCTAGAGCTTTTTATTTTTAAAACAGAAGCAAAATTGTTTTGGGAAGTGTTTGTTGTTGTCAACGAATGGTAGTGGGTACTCTAACCCCCTTGTCAACCAGACTTTCAAGAGCGGCTCCCATGAAGGACGTTATTTCTACCAGCAAGGTAGATCATCCCTCTTCTCTTTTGTTTACACATGTATTTTAGTTTCATTATGGGTGACACTCCCCCCAACCTTTGCTTGCACAAGCCATGGCTAACCGAATCCTCGGGTGCCTTCCAACATTCACATACCATGGAGGAGTGTCTATTTGCAAATTAAGTTGCTTACTGATAAATCAGGGCAAAACATGTGAAGAGAATTATTGATGAAAGTTGTAATTAATTGGGACTGGGCACCCCGTTGCCAGCTCTTTTTGCAAAATTATTGGATAAGCGGATGTATATGCCACTAGTCCATTGGTGAAAGTCTGAATGACAAGATTGAAAGATAAAACACCACATACTTCCTCATGAGCTATAAAACATTGACACAAATTGAGAAGTACTTTGAAGGTTTTAAAGGTAGCACATGAAAATTTACTTGAATGGTTCGAAATGCCATGCATAGGTATTTATGGTGGACACTTTGGAATAACTTGGTTTTCATGGTTTTGGAAGCACGAGCAGCATTCCCGCTCAGTACAAGTGAAGGCTAGCAATAGACTGGGAAGCGACAATCAAGAGAGCAATAACCGTCATAATCATGCTTGCGACAAAATGAAATTAATTGAGACATAAAAGTGATACAAGAACTCTGAGTCAAAATAAATCATCAAGGCTTAATTGACTTTTGTTTTTCAGTCATATGCATGCATGAGCATGTGCCAAGTCAATTCGAATGAATTATTCAGAGGAGGATACCACAATGTCATACCCTCTATGAATAGAACAATGCAAGCAAACATCAACATAACATGCTACCACTATTAATAAATTGGGACCGATCATGAGAGAACAAGAACTACTAAGCATCCACTAAATGACATATACCTCACATGAACCAACTAAGCATGCTCACATAGATGAGTATATGTACAAAAATGAAAACAAATAGAGTTCATACCAGCCTCTCACCCCAACTCAGTTGTTGTAGATCATCCTTATTGCTTTTTCACTTGTGTTGCTTCGAATGATAAGAATGAAAACCAAGCTCCATCGGAGTCACGGATGGCTGTCCAACTCTGAAAACACTATACAAAACCAAAAAGAAACAACAAATATTTTTGGGTTTTCGAGTTTTTGAAACAAGAGCAAAAAGAAACAAACAATAAAGCAAAATATTTTTGGATTTTTGAATAACAAACCGAATTTTAAAACTAAGCAAACTAATACTGAAACTTAAAGAAACAAATGAAGAGAAACAACAGAAATATTTTTGGTCTTTTTGTGTTTTGGAATGCAGCAATAAAAGGTAAACAATTAAAAAGAAAGAAAGAAAACTGCAACATGGATATACAAAGTATCGACAAGATATGATATGTAAATGAGTGAGATGTCGATATACCTCCCCCCAAGCTTAGGCTTTTGGCCTAAGTGGAGGCTAATAATAACGCGGGTAGGAACTCCAAGCCGGCGGGTCATACTGGGCGTGCTCAACATCCGGCTCCGCTGAGGAAGATGAGGCAGAGGGTCCAGCATCCCCAGGATAGGGGCGCGAGCCCCCAGTCCCGGAAAACTGAGTGGAGTCCTCGTCCGCCCATTCTCCATCATCCTCTGTGTGCAGGGCATGTTCCCTCAAGTATGCATCGAATTCATCCTCGGTGACTGACCAAACATTCCTGAAACCAAGATCAAACAAACGTGGTGCAGGCAAAGCGACTATTCGCTCAGATTTAACCATTTTCCACCTCACCTTCTTGGCAAAAGGCACCTCATAAGATAGATTATTCAAAGTAGACCAACTAGTAACAAAGCCATGCCTCCCCATGGAAGCAAAATCGAGCCTCTCTAAAGAAGCTGCAAATCATTAGGGAGAGCTACTACACCATGCATAGCTAATAAACGAGAAGCAATGAGTCCTCCACAAAATCCACCTTTCTCGCGATTGGCAGCAATGCGAAAGGCTATCAAGGCACCCAAATTATAACTCTTATCATGTTGCAAGGCTGCTGCTAGGAAAGCTAAATCAGGAATGGATAATTTATTTGCAGTCTTCCTAGCAAGTACACACCTCGTGATGAAGTAAGCAAAATATCGAATGCATGGAAATTGAATACTTCGAATTTTACCACTTTCATCTGAGTAGGTTCTTCCTTGACATATTACCTCGTATAGGTCCGTCAAATGCTTGGGTTGCCCATGTATCTTCCCTCGTGATCCCCATTGCGGCACCCTAATTGCTGCACAAAAAGCATCAAAAGGCAAGTGGACACTTTTGTTGTAAATTTTATAGTGAACCATAGGGTTAGGTGAAGACCAATCAAATCTAAAGTCCTGCACCACAGACACAGTTAGCTTTGCATATTGGTAGGGTTCTCCCTCTACAAAATCACTCAATCCTGTATTAGAGACAAGAGTACGAAAATCACGCAAGATCCCCGAACTTCTCATGAATTCCAAGCATGGATAGCAGGATGGAACACTCCTTCTTCACGATGGATCCCCATGACCTCAGGAACCACCAATTCATATTGATTTAGTTGGTGTTCATTTCCCTCCATCCTCTGAAATTTTTGACACATATCATAAAAATTATCTTTGAAGCATACAAATGAGGGGAACTACTATATGGACTTGCTAGAGGACTAAACATGCATCAAAACTGATTATATCAACATAGAACAAGCATGCATACTCACTTAACAAGTCACCTACAGCAGCAAAATACTCAAGGTATACTTACTAAACAAAATTCTACTTGGATACATGGAGGAGTCACATACCTGAGAGCAATTGCCCCAAATCTCAGCAGCTGAGATGGGCTGAACAAAGAGATCGAAATCGCGAGGAAGAACAGCAAAAACTCGAGTGTGAGAGAGAAAAACGAGCTGAGTGATGCAAGAGGAAGAAGTGGTAGGTGGGGGAACTGTGGAGGGCCAAGGGTGCCCCACCTCAGTGGCTGGCGCGGCCAAGGGGCAGCCGCGCCACCATGTGGTTTGACCCCATGGTGGGTCCCCTTGGTCAGCACCAGGCACTCCCACGATGCTCTTTGAAAAATAGGACCAATGGTATAATTTTTACAGATTTTGAAAACTTTCAATTTGCATGAAATCTGGATATTTAAATTAATAAAACTTGGGCAGAAAAATTATTTTTAAAATTCAAAACAACTAAACTTTTGCAACCTAATTATCACTACAGGAGGTAAAACAAAGTTGAAGAAAGAAATGCTGTTTAGCTCTTTCATGTATGCAAATACATTTGATAACAAGGTTGATCAAGTCTTGGCACCAAATAAATTTACATGACACAAATGATTTAAACATCATGAAACACTCATGTTACCTTGTATTGTATTGATATGGATCCAATCATAATGTTTTGATATCCTTCTTGATGATCATATATAGGGCAATCAATACTTCCCACTTTGATAGTTTTAAAATTGGAGATGGTATTGACTCCATAAATCTTGTCAACTTTCTTGGGGAAATAAACAGTATGTTCTTTATCATTAACATTGAAAGTTACTTTTCCTTTATTGCAATCAATAACAGCACCTGCAGTATTTAGAAAAGGTCTTCCAAGAATAATAGACATATTATCATCTTCAGGCATTTCAAGAACAACAAAATCAGTCAAAATTAAACAATTGTTAGCCACTTGAACAGGGACATCCTCACAAATGCCAACAGGAACAGCAGTAGATTTATCAGCCATTTGCAAAGATATATCAGTAGGTATCAATTTATCAAGATAGAGTCTCTTATAGAGAGAAAAAGGCATAACACTAACTCCTGCTCCCAAATCACATAAAGCAGTTCTAACATAATTATTCTTGATGGAGCAAGGGATGGTTGGTATACCTGGATCTCCAAGCTTCTTAGGAACCTTGCCATTGAAAGAATAATTAGCAAGCATAGTAGAAATTTCCTCATTAGGAATTTTCCTCTTGTTAGAAACAATATCTTTCATATACTTTGAGTAAGGAGGCAATTTAATAGCATCAGTCAAAGGAATTTGCAAGAACAAGGGTTTCATCCATTCACAAAATTTATTATAATGTTCTTCTTCCTTTGATTTTAGTTTCTTAGTTGGAAAAGGCATTTGCTTTTGAACCCAAGGTTCCCTTTCATTACCATGTTTCTTAGCAATGAAGTCTTCCTTAGTGTACTTTGTGTTTTTAGTATGCTTTTCAGGTTCCTTTTCACTAACTTCTTTATCAAGAGCATCATTTTTATCCTTATCACTATCAAGTTCATTACCACTTTCAGTTTCAGCATCAGAGATAGATATACTATTAGGATCATTAACAGTTTCAGAGGATTCTACAACATTTTTATGTTCTTCTTCTTTTTCTTAGAAGGAGAAACTGGATTTTCAGCTAGTTGAGAATCTTGTTCAATTCTTTTAGGGTGTCCCTCAGGATATAAAGGATCCTGAGTATGAGCTCCACTTCTAGTGCTAACATAGACAGGTTTTAATTTTTCTTTAGAAGCATTGGCTAACATGTCTTGTTGCACTTTAGTGAGTTGATCAATTTGAGTTTGAACCATATGGAAATGTTTAATAAGCATCTTAACATCATTGGAGGTTCTCTCCACAATATCATGCAACTTACTAATAGCTAGAGTTTTCATGCAAATGATTCTCTACTCTCATATTAAAATTATCTTGCTTAATAACATAATTATCAAATTCATCTAAGCATTGATCAGGTGGTTTAGAGTAGGGAATATCTCCTTCATCGAACCTGTGGAGAGAGTGAACCTCAATTATGGATGGATGAGGAATTGGCTTACACAAATCTTCAATAGGTGGAAGGTTCTTCACATCTTCAGATTTAATACCCTTCTCAATGAGAGTCTTCTTGGCCTCCCTCATTGTTTCATCATTCAATTCAATCATACCTCCCCTCTTCTTTGATATTGGTGTCGGTGTAGGTGTGGGGGTCGGCGCAGGTAGAGTCCAATCATCATAATTCTGGCTGATTTTAGCCAATAATTCTTCAGCTTCTTCAGGGGTTCTTTTCCTGAAAACACAACTAGCACAACTATCCAGATATGCTCTAGATTCAATAGTTAGTCCACTGTAAAATATATCAAGTAGATCATGCTTTTCCAAATCATGTCCAGGCCGAGCTCTGATAAGAGAGCAAAACCTTGTCCATGCCTCTGGAAGTTTCTCTTCATCTTCCTGGTCAAAGTTATAAATTCTCTGCAAAGCATCATGTTGAGCACTAGCAGGGAAATATTTCTGAAAGAAAACATCAAGCAAACCAGTAGGACTAGTAATAGAACCAGGAGACAAGTTGTTATACCAAGCTTTAGCATCATCTTTTAATGAGAAAGGAAAAATCTTAGCAACAAAATAGCTACGCTTCTTAATATCATCAGAAAATAAGCCACTCAAAGTAGAGAGCTCATTCATGTGCTCTACAGCACTTTCACTCTTAGTGCCACAAAAAGGAGTTTTCTCAACAATAGATATATGAGATAAATCAAGAGAAAAATCATAATCCTTATCTTTAATGTTTATAGGAGAAGTGGCAAACTTAGGATCAGGTGACAACTTGTATTTAACAGCATGTTGTGCAAGAAAATTTCTCATATTACTTGCACCAGTAGTAGCATTACATTTATCAATAAAATCATCATCAAGTTCCACATAAGTTTCATCAGGATCATCATCACAAGTATAATCCCTTAACTCAGGTGAATAAACAGGAGTAGTAGGACTTCCATTAGGTGTTCTAGTATTTTCAAGTTGTTTAGACTTAGCAATAGCAGCATCTAAAAGTGGACCTAATGAAATATTCTCATCAATCACAGTAGAAGCATCATCAACATTATCAGAGGCAATTTCAGATTCAGCAGTAGTACCAACACGTGAAGATTGTGGTGGTGTAACAAGTTGACTCAATACAGATGGTGAGTCAAGAGCAGCAGAGGTACTAAGTGTCGTACCTTTTCTTGTAGTGGATGGCAATACACGGACCCTCTCATCACGAGCTTTACCCATGATGAATAAATTTCAGCGAGCAATATAGATCACAAGTGAACTCACAAATAAAGCTATGCTCCCCGGCAACGGCGCCAGAAAATAGTCTTGATGACCCACAAGTATAGGGGATCGCAACAGTCTTCGAGGGAAGTAAAACCCAATTTATTGATTCGACACAAGGGGAGCCAAAGAATACTTGAGAGCCTTAACAGCGGAGTTGTCAATTCAGCTGCACCTGTGAATAGTCTTGCTCGACACAGATTATCAGTAGCAACAGTTTTATAGCAGTAGTAGCGGTGAAATAATAGCAGCAGTAAATAGAGACAGCAGTAGTGATTGCAGTAAACAGTAGGATTAAAACACTGTAGGCATAGGGATGGATGAACGGGCGCTGCATGGATAAGATAGCTCATATAATAATCAAGACATAGGCATTGCAGATAATAATGATAAAGCATCCAAGTACTAAGTAAACATAGGCATGTGTTCCGTATATAGTCGTACGTGCTCGCAATGAGAAACTTGTACAACATCTTCTGTCCTACCAGCCGGTGGCAGCCGGGCCTCAAGGGAATCTACTGGTAATTAAGGTACTCCTTTTAATAAAGTACCGGAGCAAAGCATTAACACGCCGTGAACACATGTGATCCTCACATCGCAGCCATTCCCCTCGGCTGTCCCAATTATTGTCACTTTGGGACCGCGGGTTCCGGACAACAATATGTGTATACAACTTGCAGGTATGATCAATAAACAGTGCATATCATTATGAAACAATAACATGTTCAGATCTGAAATCATGGCACTCGGGCCCTAGTGACAAGCATTAAGCTCAACAAGTTGCAACAACATCAATAAGTACTAACAACGGATACTAGGCACCATGCCCTAATGATCTTATAACTTATTACATGAACAATCTCATCCAATCCCTACCATCCCCCTCAGCCTACAGCAGGGAATTACTCACACATGGATGGGGGAAACATGGATGGTCGATGGAGAAGCGTCGGTGATGATGATGGCGATGATCTCCTCCAATTCCCCGTCCCGGCGGAGTGCCAGAACGGAGTTTCTGGTCCCCGAAATAGGTTTCGCGATGGTGGCGGCGTACGGTGATGTTTCTGGATGAAGTGGACGACCCCCCGCGTTTTAGGTCAGAGAGGGTTAAGTAGTCGAAAGGGGGACTCGGGGAGGTGCCCGAGTCGCCCTCCTCATAGGCTGGCGCGGCGGGCCCCTTGGCCGCGCCACCATGTGGTTTGGGCCACTCGTGGCCCATCTCTGCCTCCCCTTCTGGCTCCGTGAGTCTTCTGGTAAAATAGGAGGTTTGCGATCTTTTCTGGTGTTTTTCCCGAAAGTTGACTTTCTGCACAAAAACAAGACACCAGGGCAATTCTGCTGAAAACAGCGTTAGTCCGCATTAGTTGTATTCAAAACACACAAGTTAGAGGTAAAACAATAGCAAAAGTGTTCGGGAAAGTAGATACGTTTTGGACGTATCAGTTATCTCCCACAAGTGCTTTTCTTTAATGCCTTTCAGCTAGGTTTTAGGATTTTAATGATGCTCGCATAAGAATAAGAGTTGAAAAACAAAGAGAGCATCAAGAGGCAAATATCAAAATCATCTGAGTCTAACCCACTTCCAATGCAGAGGAATATTGTAGTAAAACAAATCATTGAAGCATAAAGCAGCTAGCATAGGAAGATGCAACAAATCCAACTTTAAAACTTCCAACACAAAGAGAGGAATTTTAGTGACATGAAAACTTTTAAAACCATCTTTCCCTCTCTCATAATAATTTTCAATAGCATCATAAACAAACTCAACAACATAACTATCACATAAAGCATGCTTTTTATGATCTACAAACACATAACTTTTATCAAGCAAGATAGTGGGATCAAAAATTTCAAACCCACGTTTAGACATATTGAAACAAGTTGATTGATCACTCTCAATAGTAGAATTAATAATATTATCAAGCAACATAGGACCATCATCTAGAGCTTTATCATAAACATTTTCTAAGCAAACACTCTCATTACCATGCATTTCGAAATTAGGAATAAAAAGAGGATTATCATAAGACTTATCAAAATAGCATGGATTTTCATAAACAACATTGGGGGAAATATTTGGTACTTCTGTTATTTTTGCTTTCTCTTGAGTCAAGAAATGTTTGTCTTCCTCAAATTTATCAAAAGAAGTTATTTTAATAGTATCATTACCAACTTCCCGAAGCTTAATATTTTCCATAGCATTAGCAACAACCATGTTCAAAGAGTGTATACCAATATCATTGGTACTATCATCCAAATAAAGTTTCATAGGTTTTTTAATTTTCTCTTCAAACACATCATGTCCTAGCTCAAGATAAATTTCATAAAGGTTTCTCAAGTTGTTTTCAGCCATAGGACAAGTTTCAAGCAAAGTACCCATGAATAGCAAGCAAAGAACTAGACATAATAACAAACCGAAATAAACTAGATGCAGGAATTTTAAATTTTTATGGATTTTTGATTTTTAACAGCAAGCAAAACAAAACTAAAACAAGACAAAAACAAAGTAAAGAGATTGGAACTGAGAGACTCCCCTTTCCAATAGCCTCCAAGTCCCCGGCAACGGCGCCAGAAAACAGCTGGTGCCTGGTTGACGGGAGAGTATTTGAGGATGATGATGATGGTGATGATGAGTACTTCCCCGGCAACGGCGCCAGAAAACAGCTTGATGGCTACGTGTTGGTGAACCCCAAGAGGAAGGTTATGATGTAGACAGCAGAAGTTTTCCCTTGAGAAATCTACCCAAGGTTATCAATCCAGTAGGACTTGACGATCTATCGGAAGGTTGTTGATGTTGACTCCCCCTGGCGCTAGGGAGCTTGCACCAACGTGGAATCTGCACAGACACAAACCAGAACTTTGCCCAACACGAAACAGAGAGGTTGTCAATCTCTCCGGTCTTGCAGAAACAAAGAGTTAAACGTATGGTGTGGAAAACAGCAGGAAAAACAGCAAGTAACAGGAAACAGATGATTGCAGCAGGTTGTGTAAACAGTATGAGGAAATTGGACCAGGGTCCACAGTTCACTAGTGGTGTCTCTCTCAGAACAGATAACTAGCATGTTGGGTAAACAAATTACAGCTGGGCAATTGACAAATAGAGAGGGCATAACAATGCAATACATGCTGTCTACTATGAAATCTAGTTGGGCATTACAACAAAGTACATAGACCGTTATTCCAACCGCATCTATGCCTAAATAATCCACCTTCAAGGCAGCATCCGCATCCTGTTCAGTATTAAGTTGCTAACAACAGATTATTGCATGAAGTAAAGTGTGTAATGTAATCAATACAAGTGCCCTTGGACACTGCACCAATGTTTTATCCCTAGCAGCAACAGCACATCTACCATCTTAGACCTTTCTGTCACTGATCCAGATATCTAGAGACTGAACCCACTATCGAGCATAAATACCCCCTCTTGGAGTCACAAGCATCTACTTGGCCAAAGCATCTACTAGCAACGGAGAGCATGCAAGATCAAGAGCACGTAGATAAACAACTTGAATAAACATGGCATCAATATTCATCAGATCCCAGCAAACACAACATCTAGCATTACAATAAGATGATCTTGATCATGTTAGGCAGCTCACAAGATCTAAACATGGAGGCACAAGGTAGAGAGACAACCATCTAGCTACTGCTATGGACCCGTAGTCCAGGGGTGGACTACTCACGCATCACTCCGGAGGCAGGCATGGTGATGTAGAGCCCTCCGGTGATGATCTCCCCTCCGGCAGGGTGCCGGGAAGAGCTTCAGAACTCCTCCGAGCTGAGATTGACGATGACGGCCGCGACGGAACTTTTCGTGGAATATGATCGACCGTAATAGGGTTTTCGCGTCGCGGAGAATATATAGGCGAAGAGGCGGCGTCGGTGGCCGAGGGGGGCCACCACGCCATAGGGGGGCGCGGGCCCACCCTGGGCCGCGCCCAAGTATGGCGTGGCCCCCTGGTGGGTCTGCTCCGACTCCCCTTTGGACTCCGTGATCTCCTCGTGATATTATTGACGATGTCTTTTGTTTCGTCCAATTCCGAGAATATTTCCTTAATAGATTTTCTGAAACCAAAAACAGCAGAAAACAGGGAACTGGCACTGTGGCATCTTGTTAATAGGTTAGTCCCAGAAAATGCATAAAAATGATATGAAGTGTAACCAAAACATGTAGCAATTGATATAATAACAGCATGGAACATCAAAAATTATAGATACGTTTGAGACGTATCAGTCTTCAACTTGGCCGATGGCGATGTCCTTGAAGCCTGATTCCGATCCTGCGCGGAACATGATGCTCTTGACCGCAGACCCCACGGTGGGCGCCAACTGTCGTGGGTTTGTCATGTCAGGTGTCATAGATGACTTCGTAGGTGTGGGATTGCGTGAGTCAAGAATCTCCGAGCTTGGGATCGCAGGAACAAAGATTAACACAGATTTACCCAGGTTCGGCCCCCTCAATGTGAGGTAAAAGACCTACTTCCTGCCTACCCTAGATTGGTATTGATATGATAATCGAGGTGTTACAATGGAGGCGATCCGATCTGGTACTCACCGTATGAGCTAGGGTTTAGGGCTTGATAGCTTGACCCGCTCTAAGTCCTGCCAGTCCTCTTTATATACACAGAGGCTCGCTAGGTTACAAAACGAAACTTCCCCCATAAGGAATACGTCCACAGAGGCCTACTCGGAGACTACTTGGTCTTCATGTCCTCCGGGATATGTCTTCTAGATCTTTCCCCTTATGGCGGTTCAATATTGGGCTTGCTCCCAAGTGGGCCTTTGTCCGTGCGAGTAAGTTAAGTCGCACTGGGCCGCGGGTTAATCCAGAAAGTATTCCCCCGACACTTGTCATAGTAACTCTTCTGTCGAGACTGGGCAATCTTCAGATTCTCTCGTATGATTCTCACCTTCTCTTCAGCTTCATTGATAACATCTGGACCAAAGAGTGCCCTCTCTCCGGTCTCGGACCAATTTAGCGGAGTTCGGCATTGTCTTCCATACAGAACCTCGAATGGGGCCATACCCAGACTAGCTTGAAAGCTATTGTTGTAGGAGAACTCTGCGAAGGGGAGATACTTCTCCCAATCTTTGCCAAAGGAGATTACACATGCCCTAAGCATGTCCTCCAGAACTTGGTTCACCCTTTCGGTATGACCGTCAGTTTGAGGGTGGAAAGCGGTGCTAAAGTTGAGACGGGTTCCCATGGCTTGTTGGAAACTAGTCCAGAACCTGGAGGTGAACAGACTTCCACGATCAGAGATTATCTTCTTGGGAACGCCATGAAGTACTACGATCCTAGAAGCATATAGATCTGCCAACTTAGCAGCTGTGATGTTAACACGAACAGGGAGGAAGTGAGCCACTTTTGATAACCGATCAATGATTACCCAGATGGCATCATTTCCCTTAGGAGACTTCGGCAGTCCAGTAATGAAATCCATACCAATTTCATCCCATTTCCACTCAGGGACTGCAATAGGGCGAAGAGTGCCGGTAGGCCTTTGATGTTCAGCCTTTACCCTACGACAGGTGTCGCATTCAGCAACATACTTGGCGACTTCCCGTTTCATACGAGTCCACCAGAATCGTTGTCGGAGGTCTTGGTACATTTTGGTACTACCGGGATGAATGGAGAGAGGTGATTCATGAGCTTCTTGAAGGATCAGCTCCCTCAAATTCCAGTTCTTTGGCACCACCAGACGGTCACCAAAGTAAACGGCTCCGGATTCATCTTCTGAGAAACATTTCGCCTTCCCGCTAGCGATGTTCTCCTTGATATGAAGGATACCCTCATCCTACTTTTGAGCATCCTTAATCTGGTCTTCAAGAGTAGACTTGATCTCCAGATTGGCAAGGTAGCCAGAGGGAACAATTTCCAGGTTCAAACGGGCGAACTCTTTACAGAGAGCAGGTTGAGCCTTTTCAATCATCAGATTGTTGCAATAGGACTTCCGACTTAGCGCGTCAGCCACGACGTTGGCTTTGCCGGGTTGATAGTTCAGACTCACATCATAGTCCTTGATTAACTCTAACCAACGCCTCTGCCTGAGATTTAAATCTGGTTGTGTGAAGAGGTACTTCAGACTCTTATGATCCGAGAAAATCTCGCAACGGTTACCAAACAGGTATGGTCTCCACTGCTTCAGAGCATAGATAACAGCGGCAAGTTCCAGATCATGAGTAGGGTAATTGTGCTCATGCGGCTTAAGTTGGCGGGAAGCATACGCCACCACATGGCCATCTTGCATTAGTACACAGCCCAAGCCTTGCAGAGAAGCGTCACAGAAGACGACGAAATCCTTGCTTGAGTCCGGCAGGACAAGCACAGGAGCAGACGTGAGTTTGGCTTTCAGCGCTTTGAAGCTCTCTTCAGCTTTGTCCGTCCATACGAACTTTGTACCCTTCTTGAGAAGGTCAGTCAGGGCCTTGGCTATCTTGGAGAAACCTTCGATGAATCGGCGATAGTAACCCGCCAATCTGAGAAAGCTACGAATGTCCTTGACTGACATTGGAGTTTTCCAGTCCAGAATAGATTGAATCTTGTCGGGAATGACCGCCACACCATTAGCGGATATCACATGGCCAAGGAAGACAAGTTTGTCCAACCAGAACTCACACTTGGAGAACTTGGCATAAAGACGGTGTTCACGAAGTCGTGTCAGAACCAACCGAAGGTGTTCATCATGCTCTTCGTCGGTTTTAGAATAAACGAGGATGTCATCGATGTAGACGACGACGAACTTGTCGAGATAATCCATGAAGACAGAGTTCATGAGCCTCATGAAGGTAGCTGGAGCATTGGTGAGGCCGAAGGACATGACAGTATACTCATATAGGCCATAGCGAGTAACGAATGCCGTCTTTGGGATGTCCTCCTTTCTGATCTTTATCCGATGATACCCTGACCACAGATCCATCTTGGAGAATACCGTTGCACCAGCTAACTGATCTAACAGATCATTGATCCGGGGAATAGGATACTTGTTCTTGATTGTCACCGCATTCAACGGCCTATAATCAGAGACCAAGCGAGGAACGGTTGAATACCTCTTCTTGACAAAGAGTACCGGACAACCCCAAGGTGAACTGCTAGGCTGAATGAACTCCTTCGCTAACAGCTCATCAATGTGCTCCTTCAACAGAGCCAACTCTTCCACCGGCATACGGTAGGGTTTCTTGGAAATCGGAGCAGTACCCGGCATCAACTCTATGACAAACTCCACACATCGATCAGGGGGCATGCCAGGCAAATCTTCCGGGAACACATCTGGGAAGTCACACACCACGTGTATTTCGTGTATTTCAGGAGGGGTTTCGCCTTCCATAAAGCAAAGGAGGATCTCGGGTGACTGGGGAATGATGGAGGACGGAGGTCTTGATAGTGCAGACCAATACTTCACACTGTCACCGGAAGAAGTGGTCACGGTGATGGTCTTGGCAGCACAGTCGAGATTAGCCCGGTACTTGGCTAGCCAGTTCATGCCCAGTATGACATCAATGCCATTTGACTTCAGGCTACCAAAGCGAAGGGAAAAGAGTAGTAACCGACAGTAATCTAGACTTCAGGAGTAACCCCATCGGTTTACCATTTGGAGCCAGGAGTGGCGATCACCAAGGGACGGCTCATTTTCTCGAACGGTATTTTGTGGTCTTTTGCAAAAGCTATGGATATGAATGAATGCGATGCTCCAGAATCAAACAAAACTGTAGCAAGATTGTTGTTGATTCGTAGCTCACCCATGAGAACGTCGGGGTCCTCCTCAGCTTCTTCTGCAGAGACGTGGTTCAGGCGACCACGCACGTTAGGGCCAGCCTTGCCAGCTGGAGTGGCGGGGGCTCGTGCAGGTGTCCCCGAAATATGTGTCTTCTGGGGGCACTCCCTGGAGTAGTGGCCTGCCTGGCCACAGGTGTAGCAGGTAAGTCCAGGTGGGCGATACCCACTTCCGCTTGCCCCAAGTGTCGGAGTAGTGGGGCGCGGCGGTGGTGGCCTGTATCCCGCGGCCCTTGGCATGAATGGAGCACGCGGCACAGCGCTATAGGGAACGAAGACCTTGCGCTTCTTGTTCCCGAACTCGAGGAACTCGGGTGGTCCCCCTGTGCGGGCCTCTTGGAAGCCTCGAACTCCTTCCTTCCCTGCTCAAGAGTAAGAGCCTGGTTGAACAACTCCTGGTAGTTCTGGAACCTGAAGGGCAGCAACTCATAGCGGAGCCTCGGCGCAAGGCCCTTGCGGAACAACTCCTGCTTGTCGGCATCATTGGTCACGTCCCGAGTGGCGTAACGAGAGAGATGGTTGAACTGACAACCATAAGCTCGGAGGTCCATACGACCCTGGTGCAGATCCAGGAACTCCCTCCCCTTTAGGTCCATTATCGGCTGAGGTATGCAAGCCGCACGAAAGGCTGTGCGGAAGTCCGCCCAAGTGAAGGCATGGCCTGACGGGAATAGCGCCACTTGACTCTCCCATCAGCAGCCAGCCGCTCCAACCAGGAGGTAGGTGGCGAAGTTGACTTGCTCGGCCACTGGGACATGCAGCGCGGAGAACTTGCGCTCCAGAGCGCGAAGCCAGTCATCAGCTTCCAGTGGCTCCTTAGCATCAGCGAAGGTAGGTGGCTGTGAGCGCAGGAACTCAGTGAGAGTGCTGCAGCCATCATTCCTCCGTGCATTCTGCTGCACTATCTGCTCGAGCAGTCGCTCATTGCGCCCGCGGTTCTCCTCAATGGCCATCAAGACTTGAGCCATTGTGGGTGGTGGCGGCGGTTCCTCATCATTGTTGTTGTTACCGCGGCCTCCTCGAGCCATTCTGGAGATTTGACAAGGACACAATTAGTATCTACCTCCGAAAAATGGTTGAGGTAGGAGCAGTAACTTATTTGAATACCAGCCATACATTCAATGACACTCACGTATCATCCAACAACTAGCGATAGCATATTTGGACACAAACACGCATTCATCATACACCAGTTGTAATACAAACCATACGTGATAATTAAGAGTACCAGCATACAAGCTTTAGTATCCATTACACTGAATGGAAGCACGGATGATACAAGTCATCAAGTCTGATACATGACAGAGTTCCCTTAGAAATGAAGCAACAACTAGATACTGATACTGAGTAGCTTGCACATCACGCAGGAAGGCAAGGTACTCTCCTCGATACTCAGCGGAAGAAACTAGTAGCCTCCCCAGAAGTTCGCCGGGAAGGAACGGGTGGGGTGTCGAACTCGCGAGAACTCTGAGGCTGATCGCCATACGGCGGCAGGTTGAGGCTACCCCGAGGCTGACGGAGGGGTCCAGGAGACGGCACGGTACCCCCAACTCGGTTGCTGCGCATATCGTCAGGTAGCACCAACGGACGGGGCCGAAGGGCTGCGCGAGGAAGCACCCCGCTGAGGAAGTACGGCTCCAGATCCCTCATAGTGGCCCGGTGACTCTCGCGTGAAGCAATCGCGTACGTGTACCACTGACGGGCGCGGAGGTCCAAGGCCCGGACTAGCTCAATCAGTGCGCGGTGCGCACTATCCTCCTCACCCTCACCCTCAGAGTACACAGCGTGATAGATACCCTCTGCACCCTGTGCTGAAGCAGGAAAGTGACGGAAATCCGACTCATCACTAGCAAGGTAAGGGCAGTAACCACGGTAGGTGGAAAGGGCGGTGTGTGCAGCCTCATGCACAGCTTGTGTCACGGTGAGGCCCACTCCTCCTGCAAGGTACTCCACTTCAGTCCCCTCATCATCCAGGAGGCGGCACTCGCAGAAGTACTGACCCTGGTGGTGGGGAAGGTACTCCTGGTACACCACGTACTCGGGATACCACAGGCAATGCTGGCCGTGCCCGCGGCGGCGAGCAGGGAGGGAAACCCGCGGGTGTCCTCGCAGCGAGTCAAACGAACCACCAAGCCGGAACGAACCATCTGTAACAGGAGAAGTTCAAAGGTTAGATTTACTCAAAGTAAATCAACTGACGAGGTAACACAGAACGGATAGGAACCCAACCCCGTGACCCTAATTTGAAACAACGGCCAAGACACCTCGGTAAATCAAATAGAGGTAAGATGGCTCCGAGATTAGAGTGTAACCAGGTAAGGAGTAAAAGAATCCTAAGATGGTTTTCACAACTCATTTTTAGGTTATAAATAATTTTCACAACACTAGACTCAACATCGACCAGTAGAAGGGTTTCCTACAGGCAGTCATGCTTGATACCAACTTGTGGCGCCCCGACCGCGGAACTATACAGTGATGCTGTGTGTCACCGGTTAAGCGATACAAATGGAGGTTACGGGTTTACCAATCCCCGGCCAAAACCTTTGGCAGGCGTTGCTCGGAATGGATCATCGGCAACGCAACACCCCGATTGATGCCTTAACGCAGGCACAACTATCAATGCATAATAGAGAGATCAAGACTTGTGGAACAACTGGCACATTACAGACTCTACGACTCAAAGCATTATAGTTCAACTCTTATAATAGAGAAAGATAGCAAATATTACAACCAGAGGTCACAGACCCAACAGTACATCAAGCGGAAGCAAATTAAGTTGTTCTAACAACAAGATCCAAATTATGGCCTAAGAGGCCTACAGATAAACATTCCCAGCGCCAGATGTTCCGAGATGTCCCAAGCTGCCACCTGGGAACCCCAGACTACTCGTCGACGTCCACAAAGAACCCACCTTCAAGGTCGATGAAGTCCTCCTCTGAAAGAATCAACAAAGCAACGTTGAGTTCGACGAACTCTGCAAGATTATTAGAGCTACTAGCTCGATGATTGGCTTACAAAGGTTTTATGGTTGTTTTGCATAAAGCTAGTTTTCTTTAGAAAAGACATAACTCCAAGGCATCGACTAATCAGAATATTTTCAAAGGGGTAAGAAGTAAACTCTTTCTTCTGATCATCTTCAACAACCACCAACAACAAACACTGCACCTATCTACTAAGGCACCTCCCCGAATCACCCTCGAGGAAGCCAACCTTGCATTCTTCGTAGTACCTTTAGTACTCAGGTTTTAATCATTCCGTTCAAGTTTTCTATGGTCTCTGAATCCGTCAGCAAGTCGTCCTTAACCGTGGACACGGCTTTTCGAAAAGATTTACCCTACAGGGGTGTACTGTTTTTAACCACCGGTGCCGCCCGGCTCATTGCCTACGCTTAGCTCTCTTCCGGGGAAAGCCGGCTGAGTGAGAACGGTTACAACCTTTACCTTGCTCGAGACTAACCCAGGATCATCAGTGGCGGTAGGACAGGTTCAGTACCTCCAACACCCTGACCCGCGGCCACTCATTTTCCTAAACACCACCATCCTCATCCCAGTCCAGACCACCATCTTCACGCACGCGCAAATGGAAGTTCAAACTAGAGGACCCTCGGCTAGCCCTTCGCAAGTTAGTCGGTCGACGTGGGCTCCATATACCCCACCGATGGAAGCACGCTCATTCTTGGCTCGAAGGGGAGAACTCGCAATTAGGCGGCGAGAACGAGACAACCCACCACATTCCATGTGGCCTCTCATCCCCACCTTAAAGCATGTTTATTATCGGTATCCACATTTCTCCACCACATCCAAGCATTTCATCAACTGTTTCCATCATGAAACATCCACCGGACAAATAAGCATTTAACTAAGCATGGCTAAGCATATACATAACATAGTTAAGTAACTTAGGCCAACAAAGCAATCCTATGGATATTAGGAGGAAACAGGTAATGGCATCGGAAACATAATGCAATTAATAGGATACTCTAATCCCACCAAAGTGACATTTGGAACCGCATGCAATATTATAGTGGAGAAAATATTTGCGGAAAACATAGGAGGAGACATGCTCAGAGGGGGGATTACGCTTGCCTTGCTCAGCAGGCTGGTAATACGGGTCGTCAGGGTATTGCGGTGGAACCCCGACTGCTTGATCTATCGATGTATAAGAACACCGGAAAGCACAATCAAATACCACACCATATAAAACAAGTGCAATGCACAAGCACATGATGATATGACATTCTAAATGCACCATAAAAGCATTGCACATGACCAACAAATTAAATGGGGTCCCAATTATATTTATTGCACTAATTGGAATAATCCCCATATTTAAACTTAATGGAATTAGCCAAACTTGAAAAAGTACAGTACTGAAATATTGCCCAAAAATGAATGCAATTGATGTTACTGGATACCTCATAATTTTGTGAGCATTTTGATGTATTAAACACATTTTTTTGAATAACCAATAAAAAGTTATTGCATTTTCAATATTCCAATTAAATCTGCCATTTTAGCAATTCATTTTAAACAACACTAAAACTAATTATCCAAGATGGGAAATAAGGTGAAACATGAAGTATATTAGTTTCTGAACATTTTGGTAGTTTAAACTTAAATTTTGGAGCAATATTATTAAAGTTATGAATTTTCTAAATTCATTTTCATTTCTGCCCTTTTTCAAAAAGGCAAGAAACATCTATTTCCAGTATTCATTTCAACATGAAATTGACATGAAAAATGTAAGGTTTCTTCCCCTGGTCATTTAGAGACCAAGTTTGCATTTTTCTGATACATAATTAAAAAGATATGAATTTCCCAAAATCACTTTCTTTTCTGCCCTTTTCTTATTTCCAATAAAACGTCAAATAAATTAATTTATTTGGATGTGTGAGTTATACCAATAGACAGGTTGTATTTTTCTGAACAATTTGGTATATTGTTTACAATTTTTGGACAAGTATTTTAAAAGTTGTGGATTTTACAAGATTATAATTGAATCTGCCTCTTATTTTATTTCTCAGAAAAACAGCACGGAACGTTTTACACACGGGCTGGGCTAGCCCGTGCCACTGACTGGTGGGGCCCGTGGCCACGGTGGCATCCACGTGGGCGAGCGAGGCCCACGCTTGCTTTGACCGCGACGAGGCCATGCCCGTGGCGCGCTGGACGCGGTGAGCACCGACGGCGGCGAGCTCGCGCGGGAAGGAGAGAACGCGTGAGGGGACGATCTACTGGACGCAAACGACGCCCGCGGCTACGGGCTACCTACTGGCGGCGCCACAGACCAAATGGTCGCCGGCAAATGCTCCGGCGACGAGCTACGGCGGAGGTGCGCTACGGCTACGGCGGAGACTACGGCTACACGGCGATTTAGAGCGCGAAAGAGAGGACGGAGATGTCCAGGAGGACCATGAGCTCACCCTCGACGCGTGGGTACTCGCGGCGTTGACGGAGAAGGTCGGAGGCGGTCGTGAGCTTGCTCGAGGCGCGGCGGCCAGAGCAGAGAAAGACGAGGTTGGCGACGACGATTACGGGCTCTCCTCTACGATTCCTTGTGCGGGGAAGAAGAGGAGGACGCGGCGGAGACAATGGCTAACTTTGATCTGCTCGGGGAGGCCTGGAACGGCGGCGATGTGGCGGCGGAGCTCGGCTACGGCTCGGCCATGGCGGCTAGGGTTAGGGTTAGGGTTCGGGGAGAGGGCAACGAGAGAGGGCGTCGGGGTGCTCCTCTTAAGCAGGGCCAGGAGGCGTGGATGCTCGACAGCGAGGCGGGGAGCAGTACGGCGGCGAGCGAGCTGGCGCGTCGCGAGCAATGGCGCGGCGCGCGGTCGCTACAGGGAGGAGACGGCGATTTTCTAGAAAACCCCCTGGAAGACTTTTCCCTATCACAGCTAGGTCCTTCTCTGTTTCTTTTTAAAAACCAGTAGCATTTCAAGGATTTAATTAGGGCACTTAGACATTTTAGAAAAATCTGAGAAAAATCATGTAGCCTTCCCATCTCATGTAGAAGCACCACAAAAATTGGTGTTGCAAAATAAAATGTTTTGAGCAACATTTGTTCATAGGGTTTGTTTAAGGCATTTTTGGTTAATTGCAATTTGGCATTACTTTATAATTTTTAAAGCAAGTGCAAGTATTTATTTTGAACTCTTGGAACTTCCTTGACAAATATGGAAGTTTATTTGAATTGGCTTTGTCACAAACAAGCACATTTGGAATTGCAAGGATTGAATTTAATTGGTGCCCTTGTTTCCAGTTGTTTTAATTTGTTTTCACCACTTGGTTTTAACTTGAGAACTTAAACCAATGATGCCATGATGCATGCATGAAGAGAAAAGCGAAAATTTGGTTCAAATTTTACAGTACCAAAAGTGTGGCTGTTACAGAGGCGTCGGGCTACTTGTAGGCGTAGACAAGGAAAGAAATCGGGGCCTTAAACGCCCGTAATGAAGAGGGGGAGGCGATCACGGCCGCGAGCTGGCCGCTCGGTTTGGGGAAGAAGGTGTCGGTGGAAAAAAATGTAGAGAGGGGGTGGGCTTCTGCTGGGAAGAGGATAGATGGGCTCGGCCCATTTTGGCTCGGGGAGGAGGCCCTCTCCTATTTTTTTGTTCTAACTTTTTTTTCTATTTCCTGTTTGCTGAAATCCTTTATAACTTTTGTAATAAACATTCAAAAGGATTTAAATCAATTTGTAAAATTTTGTAAAACTAAGCTTTATTCAAACATACTGTTTGGGAATTCTTTTATGCCAAAAAATTTACCAAAATGCCCTTGGGAACTTTAAAGAAATCTCTTTGTTATTTCTAAAGTTTTCAAATGGATTTTAATCTTTTCCAAACAATTTGAGAAAATACTTTTCAGGAAGCTCATTCAAAATAGAACACTTTGGCACTATTCTGGCCAACAAGTAAAATCATAAAATCAAAATATTATATAGAGCATATTAGGGCTCTTTTATGATATTTTCTCAAATA
This sequence comes from Poa pratensis, assembly GCA_947311845.1. Taxonomy (NCBI): domain Eukaryota; kingdom Viridiplantae; phylum Streptophyta; class Magnoliopsida; order Poales; family Poaceae; genus Poa; species Poa pratensis. The sequence continues at coordinate 24,764,961 of CAMZMU010000036.1, read as the reverse complement.
TGTTTTTAAGTGGAAATAAAATTCCAACTTTTCGAATTTCAAATGCAAACAAAGCAAGGAGATGATGAATGCATGCATGATTTTTGATTTTTTAAATCAAATATATATAGTTTTCGAAAAGTTTTTGATTTTTCAGAATTTTCAATATTTTTAAAATCTTGGAATGTTACAACTCAACACTAGTAAAAGATAGAATGCAAAATAAAAGACAGAATCTGTCTAAAACAGAACAGTCTGTAAAGACGAATTTTTTCGAGGCACTTACGTTGCTCAGATCGAAAAACTCAAAACTAACGAAAGATGCGTACATATCTGAGGATCACGCACAAACATTTGCATATGTTTTCAATTTTCTGGCAATTTTATAAGAACGAAACGGTGAACAGAAAAAATATGTTCCTGCGCAGAAATCCAAATCTAGCATCATCTTTCTATTAGAGGCTCTACTTGGCACAACAATTCGAAAAAGTAAAGATACAAAGGGTTGTTACAGAAGTAAACAGCTCCTTGACTAAAAACTGAAAACAAAAGATAATGGGTTGCCTCCCAAAGGCGCTTTCTTTAATGCCTTTTAGCTAGGCTATAAGATTTTAATGATGCTCTCATAAGAATAAGAGTTGCAAAACAAAAGAGAGTATCAAGAGGCAAATATCAAACACATTTAAGTCTAACCCACTTTCTATGCAAAGGAATCTTGTTACAAAATAAATTATTGAAGCATAAAGCAACTAGCATAGAAAGATGAAACAAGTACAACTTCAAAACTTTCAACATAAAGAGAATTGTTTTAGTGACTTGAAAACTTTTACAACCATATTTTCCTCTCTCATAATAACTTTCAGTAGCATCATAAACAAACTCAACAATATAACTATCACATAAAGCATGCTTTTCATGATCTACAAACACATAATTTTTTATTAAGCCAAAAAACAGTGGGGTTATCAAACCCACTTTTGACAATAATAGTATAATAAATATCATTAGGCAATATAGGACCATCATCAAGAGCATTATCATATATAACATTAGGGAGCACATTTTTACTTTCTGCAATTTCCTTTTCTTGAGTCAAGGAGCTTGTTACTTCAAATTTATCAAAAGGAGATATTTCAATAGAATCATGACATTCAACAATATAGCATTTTTCCTCCTTATGTGGGCATGGAGGGTAATCATGTAATGTAAGAGTTAAAGAGTTACTATCATTAGAAGGTAGATCCTCCTTTTGTTCTTCACTCTCCTCCTCTTTTTCATCCAATGAGATCACAGTTTCAGCAATTTCTTCTTCCACAGGTCCCTGAAAAGAAGCAAGTTGTTCTGGAGAATAAGTTTTCTCAAGAAATTTAGTGATATAAGGATTATCATTGTAATATTCAAGGCAGTAACCAAGTATAACAAAATTCTCAGATTTATAAGGAGAATCATCATCTTGAATATAACCAGCAATTTCATAGGCACCCTTAAAAACAACAAATTCTTCAGTTTGTTTAAGATTACGAAAGTCATAGTTTCCTTTAGCATAAGCAGTCAAGGTTTCATTATCATTATAATCACATTGGAAAGGGAGGTGTTTATGCCTTCTACAACAAAAAGATTCATTAAAGCAGTAGGATTCATCATATGTAGAACACAAGTTCTTAGCAAAATAATTCAATCTACTTATTTGTTCCCATAGATGTTTCCCTTTTTGAGACAAGCGGTATTCCTCATAATAATTTTGCTGTTCCTCCGTGAACCCACCGTGCCAATAATATTTAGTATCAAAGAGAGAAGCCATTGATAGCAAGTAAACAACTAGACATAATAACAAACCGAAATAAACTAGATGCAAGAAACTAATTTTTTTGTGTTTTTGATAATTAAAAGCAAACAAGATTAGATAAAAAATAAACTAAGCAAGACAATAACAAAGTAAAAAGATTGGAAGCGTGAGACTCCCCTTGCAGAAATCCAATTCCGAGAATATTTCTAGAACAGCTTTTCTGGAATACAAAAACAGCAGAAAACAGGAACTGGCACTGTGGCATCTTGTTAATAGGTTAGTCCCAGAAAATGCATAAAAATGATATGAAGTGTATGTAAAACATGTAACAATTGGTATAATATCAACATGGAACATCAGAAATTATAGATACGTTTGAGACGTATCAAAGAGTACGGTCCCGTACTTTAATAACATATCTTCACCAATCAGCTCAAACCCATTTAATACCTGTTTATCCATTATGTCTCTAAATAGTTGCAAATAATTAAGTTACAAAAATTGAATGATCAACAAGTTCATGCAAGTTTTTAGTTACACTATTATTACATACCCGTCATTTTTAGTTCCAACATATTATCCCAAACCATCAATCCAATTATTATTCAACTATCTAAAAATGTGTAAGTGAAGCAAGAGAGTCCTAATACTTTCTATAAAAGCCAACGTAGTGCTCTCACAAATATAAGTGAAGCACAAGAGCAATAATAAACAACACTAACTCAATATTTATAAGTGAACCATAAAGAGGATTCTATAAATAAAAAACAAATGTATGTCCCGCACAAAGCATGTTTACCACAATATGATGATTTTATAGACCATAAAAAAGCAAACAAAAGCCAAATATGCTTCAAGAATAACACATAATATGTGAAAGAATAAAAAAATATGTTCAAAACAACCTGTTGATTGTTGATGAAGAAGGGGGATGCCATGGGTATCCACATGCTTAGATGTTTGAGTATTCTTAAATATTTCTTTGGGGTGCCTTGTTCATCCCCAAACTTGATCTCTTGCGTCTCCTCGATCATCTCACATCGATGTCTCTCCTGAATCTTAAAAACTTTTTTCACACAAAACTTCAAAAAACTTTATTAGAGGGGTTAGTACTCATTAAATAAAATTCACTCATATACTTTAGAGGCAAGTTGCATGATCACAATTCAACATAAGCTACTGTATACTAACAATTTTACACCTTTTATCCCCCAATAGAAACGGTAAAAAAGAAAGCAAACAAAATAATGACAACAATCTGTGAAAATTGAACACTCTGCAAAGATAGAATAAAAAAATTACTTTTGTAACTCCAAACAGAAGAAAAGTTAGGAATGATAGACAACAATCATAGGTTTAATTTACCGTAAGTTTCACCTCAATATCACGTTATGGTGATTTAATATAATTTTTGTACTAGAGGACAAAATTCTATTTCAGCACAACAAAACATCAAAATCTTGCAAACTTAATTTACTAAAGGCTACTCTTCGCCCATAAACGAAAGCAAACGATACATATGAGGTTACTACAGAAGTAATAACATCAAAGACCCACGAAAATAAGCAAATTAAAAAAGTGTGTTGCCTCCCATAAGCGTTTTTTTTTCCTTTGAGCTAAGCATGACGGTTCTAATGGTGCTCACATAAAAACTAGAATTGAAGCACAACAGAAAGCGACAGGAAAAATATATTTAACATATTTAATTCTAACCCACTTCTTATGCATAGCCATCTTATATGTAAACAAGTTATTGGAACAAGAAATTTCTAGCATAGGCAAGAGAAAAGCTCTCAGTTTTAACAATTTCATCTTCCAGGTTCCTTCAGAACATTAGTCTCTTGTTGGATAGCGGAGAAACACTACATGTAGTCACTAATAAGCATAGCAATCATAGTTTTCAACGCAAATTGAAGTATAGAAAAATTCTCAGATTTTTAAGGATCATTATCAATCTTTTCAAGCAGAGAAGAAATTTCATAGGCACCTTTAAAAGCAACAAATCATTCATAAGTTCTACATCATAGAAATAATAATAACTCTTAACATAAGAAGCTAAGATTTCATTATCATTGTACTTATGTTGGCAAGGAAGGAGATTAGTGTCATTCCCAAAGCAACAACATATATCATATATAAAGCACAAATCTCTAGCATACCAGTGCAATTGTTTTATTTGACTCCATAAGTGTTTCCCCTTTTTGAGACAAGTAGTGTTCCGTATAATATTTTTGTTGATCTATTGTGAATACCCCCTCCTAATAAGGTCAAATTTCAAATAAAGTAACCATTGATAGAAAGTGAAGAACTCGATTGTGATAACAAGGTAAAACAAAAAAGCGTAGTTGATCACATGGGTATATGAGGGCAATGCATCCTGAGACACCATAGCCTACTTTTGCAGCACTATGGATTCAATTTTTCAACCTCGATCCTAATTCGTCGAATGGGGATACCTCGGTTATTAAGATAAACTAGCCAAAGCATTAGGTTTTGTGACATCATTGTTGCTCCCCAGAGAGCCGCTTCCAACTACTGTAAACCCCTTCCTCTCACCCAGTTTCACGTATATCCTTCCTTTCTCCTCTGCTCATGCCTCTACCTTGACCGCTCTTTGGGGTCTTGGGTACCTACCAAGTACTAAGAACAAGGCATTGACACGAGAGCATACATATGCAACATATTGAATCAATTAAACTAATATCCTATATCTAAAATATGAACATACACTGCAAGGATAGGGCTCAACCCTTAGCCCAAGTGGACTACTCACACATCGCGATTAGTTCACCAATAGTTTAAAATGTAAGAAGTAGTAATTGAATTCTGATGGCTGCTTTTTATGTATAGTTTTTCTCAATGCTTTTTATATATTTACATTGGAATTTGGGCAATTCAATGAGTTATCTTCTACCTTTATGCTTGTTAGCAATGACACTATTTTTCCGATGAACGTTTCACCACTTTAGGCTTTATTAGGATCTTACTTGTTTCCCTTCTCTTTTGTGCTTATTTGTGTGTAGGTGGAAAATGGAAAAATAATAAAGAAAGGAGGCAAGGGAGAAGCACCAGATAGAGGCCTGGTGACTTGGAAAATGACCATTCTTTCATGAACTCAAAATCAAGAATGGATACCACTGAAGTGTAGGGCTCGTCCATATGAGTCCAACGAGACAAAGATCACCAAAAACGGAGTTCGTATGAGGAAATCACGTCCAAATTACAGAAAACAACATAAGGTTTAACGACTCGCAGTCCGGTCGCGGCCGACAGTACCGGCGGTCGTACCGCAGTGTCTGGGCGACGGGAAACAACCGAACTTTTGCGATTCTGCACCAAATTTGATCCCTGACCTTTCTTAGGTGTTAAGTTCGGTTTGGGGGGTCAAAATGGACTTATCTAGAGCCCTTGGATCAAGGGGAGGTCGCCTATATAAGGAGGGGAAGACCTAGCTCTCTCCAAGCCTCTCCACCACATCCATAGCCACCGGAGGGATACCTCTGCACCACCTCCATCTCCAACCGCACCAAGGAAGAAGAAGAGAAGGCTCGGGACACGGAGGCCAAGGCATCTACACCACCACCATCATCCTCTACGCCGCCATCGAATTCCTCCATCCATCTCGTTCTAATCTTGAACCTTGTTGTAGATTGCTTCGTGTACCCTTTTTATTCATCCATCCATTATTCATATACTATGCCCATGATGTCTTGTGCTTTCATACCTGAATAGTTTAGTTGGGGATATGGTTGAACCCTAGTTTATAATTATGATGAGGTAGAAGTCATATGGTTTAATAACAGTTGCCATGTAGTAACCGTCTACCTCTGTATACTGTGCGAACATCGACTGCACCGTATAGTTCTGTAGGTTGTTTGTGTCAAGACAAGCAAGGAGAAGGCCATTGTGCCTCACATAACGTGAAAAGAGTTGATATCCTTCTTGCGGTGGGGTTTACCCTTTTTTGGCATGAGAATAACAGGGATCCACAGAACCTCTCCCACATCCATGGGGTATACCCTTAATTGCTAGTGTCTCGGTACGTGTATGCTGGCGCCCCTTTGGCAACCAGGAGGGCGGATTTCTTACCGGGACTAGTAGTGGTTGTGCAGGGCGTGTATGCCTGATACAGAATCTAGTACCACAGTAGATATACCTCCTTTTCTTTGCTGCTCTCTTCCTCTTGCAAGTGCAGGAGTCCCTGACTGACTCAACTCGATAGACTCAGGGCACATATTTATAAGGGACACCGCTCCTACGTGAACAATGTGATATTAAACGATATGAACTATCTCCGCTCTAATAATATACTAGTGGTGACTCTGGACTTCCCGTTTACGTCTTCTGTTCTTTCTTTTTCACCAACACTTTCACGCTCACCCACTTTCACCTCCACTTTCACTTGTATTTTAGCTTACTAACATTTTACAGAGTAAACTATTTCCAAACATTGTTTGTGTGCGAAAAATAGTTGTGCTGGTGACACACGGTTGTGGGGATTGTGAGAGCCTTCGCTATAGCTCTCTTGGGACAATACAAATCGAGAGTCATACTTCCACGAAATTGTGTGATAACGAACTTGTGCACTTGCAGACATCAAATTCCGGGCTCTGTCTTGATGTCGTAATAATCTATTTCCATAAAACTTGGCGTGCCAAAAAAACATGTCATTTGACGTCCGAAAGATTCCTGAGAATTGAAAATACGAAAAACAAGGTTTCCTGCCTTTTAGAGTTCAATACCAATATAATGAGATTTAGTGGGAAATTTGCAAGTCATTAAAAACAGTGGTATAGACTGATGACATGATACAAATATGGTATATAAATGCATAATAAACTACAAAGAATGTCGATGTGTTTCCGACGTATAGTATATCCTCATCTTCATCGTCATCGTCATCGTCATATTTATAAACCATTCCCTCATGTTCAACCTCATCAGCCCCTCAGTCGGACTCAAAATTTGGGTCAATCGAATATTCCCTACTGACCATCCTATCAGGATCAGCAAACACATCTGGATATGGTTTCCCGTCATCATCATCACCTACAGCAAAATTATCTAATGCCCCCATTTTTATGTCTTCCTACTCGCTTGCCTCTACATCATACTCAAGTAGAAGTTGCTCAATTATTTGCGTTTGCGTGGAAGATGAACTTAAATCATTGACGACATTCTCTTCCCAGTCTCTGTTAACAATATGAATCGCCATCAACACAACCCTACTATCCAGCTATTTACCCCCATATCTGGGCCAATGCTTCATCAGTTTTACGTCAAACAAATTGTCCAAATTCCTGGCATCGTGTACCCGGGCACGAATATCCTTGTTTTCCATAAAGGGAAACTTCACAAATTACATGTGCATATCTTTTATGGTTAGTTCTACCACGTCTACCTATCAATCGGCAATCAAACCGACACTAACAACCTCGGGCGGGGTTTCAGTTCAACACCCGTGTCAAATCTTCAATATAAATTCAGATGTTGAAGACGTCCTACGGCCAGGAGCACACAGTCATCGTGATTACTAAGGGATTCAATTCACTAACCAAATAAAAAATGATATTTGAATTCTTACCCTTCAGAGAAAACCACGATTTCCAACCGTGCCGGATTCATGTATGTGCCCAGACCCGCTTCACACCTACCATTGAATGTGTGTCGGCAACGAACGTGGCTCACGCACTTCACTTCTACCCAGCAGAACATGACAACGTCTCAGCGATGGAAGGACATGGAACAACTTCCACGAGGGAGGACACGACAACGGTGAGGCGTCTGCGGTGGAGAACATGGGCTAAGGGATGACATGGAGGTGCACGACAGTGGGCGACAAGACGTCGATGAGGATTGCGGCAGCGACATGAGCAGATAAGGGGAGTCACCAAGAAGGGAAAATTTACACAGAAAAGGGGCTCAAATGGTCAAACATGGTAGACACACCTTCTATTTCTTATGTGGTGTCGCCCCCCACCCCATAAGGATAACTGTTAAAATAGGTAATTCGTCATCTCGGTGGGTGCCACATGTACAAAATGAGTCAGACCGGCGACAAGTTTGCCGGACATTACGATAGCCGACGTTAAGTGCGGCCAGTGGCGTAGATGTAACGATGTCGCGAGAGTTATTGTCTTTTTTCCAATTATGAAGAGCAAACTAGTGACACAACCCAAATTTGGCAAGAAAAAGTAACATAGTCGTAAATTTCCCATCTACCGTTGAATGTGTGTCGGCAACGAACGTGGCTCACGCGCTTCACTTCTATCCGGCTGAACATGACAACGGCTAGGCGATGGAAGGACATGGAACAACTTCCACGAGGGGGGACACGACAACGAGTCTGCGGTGGAGAACATGGGCTAAGGGACGGCATGGAGGTGCACGACAGTGGGCAACAAGACGTCGGCAAGGATTGCGGCGGCGACATGAGCAGAGAAGGGGAGTGACCAAAAGAGGGAATATTTACACAGAAAAGGGGCTCAAATGGCCGAACATGGTAGACACAATGTCTATTTCTTATGTGGTGGGTCTCTACTGTTAAAATGAGTAATTCGTCATCACGGTGGGTGCCACATGTACACAATGAGTCAAACTGACGACAAGTTTGCCGGACATAACGGTAGCCGACGTTAACTGCGGCCAGTGGCGTTGATGTAACGACGTCCCAAGAGTTATTGTCTTTTTTTCCAATTATTAAGAGCGAACTAGTGACACAACCCTAATTTTGGCAAGAAGTAGTAACATAGTCGTAAAGTTCCCTATATTTTTCCGTGTCCATTTTAAAAGGTATAAATAAATTAGGGCCGTCGCACACTATATTATGAAAAGTATCTCCCGAATTATCAATAAACTAATGCCATCACACACTTGATAAGTTGATATAAGAGACCCTCGAAAAACCGACTAAACATAATTTATCCTTAAAGTTTCGGGTAAAATTATTTCATGTTTCAAAGGTTCTTTACATCCATCTATTTCATTTGTCATGTTTGAATGAAAAAAGAACATATAAAAAAACCATGACTACACAATTAAAACTGGCAAATTTGGACAAGACAAAAAGGTAGCCCCAATTTGAATTGTGCAGCAAAATTAGTAGTGTCCACTAGAGAGTTAAAGAGTCAATTGGCATCCGATATGGCCAAACATATCTAATTGCCGCTGCTTTTAATCACCAATCTCACCGACGAGGCGACCATCCATATAAAAAACCTCGTCTTCCTCCCCGCCCCTGATTCGCAAACTGGGGAGCGCCACCGCGAATCCCATCCCTGCACCGCCACCGATCCCCTCCGCAGATCTCCCCGCCATTGCCCGCTCGCCGCCCAGATTCAGCGCGCCCTCCTTGCCCCAGATCCACCGAGGCAGCGCGCGGTAGGTTCTGGCCCCCCCGTTCGTTTCGTCGGAGCGCTCGTTTATGCGATTGGCTGATCGAAATGGGATCTCTCTTCCCTGCAGGTGGTGTCAGCGGCGTGGTCTGATCGGGAAGTCTTGGTCTTTTCGTTTGTTCTATTGCTTGCCGGGTGGCAGCGGAGATGGGCGTCGGAGGGGAGAAGTTCCAGCTGGGGACGGTGGGGGCGCTGGGCCTCTCCGTCGTGTCCTCCGTCTCCATTGTCATATGCAACAAGGCCCTCATGAGCTCCCTCGGCTTCACCTTTGGTGTGAGATCTAACCGTTTCTTGCATCCCAGTGTCTTGAAAGAAAGAAAAATCTCTACGTGTATACTAGTGTTTGGTGCTCTGTGGTTTGCTAGATCTATGCAGCTCCACTCTCTGGGTGTGCGTGTGCACCGTTCGGATGATTATTTATGTGGTAACTTTTGCCAAGTAGTGCCAATTGCTTTTGGTGTGTTTGATAACCACATATTGTGATTTGTTGAAGCATAATGTAGAAATAAGGAGAACATGAGTGTAAAATGGTTGAGTGAGCGTGCTCTCTTGCAACTAGCTTACTTACTAGTATGAAAGCTTTGATAATTTTTCGTAGAGAACTAGGTCGTGTAGTATGTCCTGGTTGTTTCCTGCTTAGGCAGCTTGACAAACCAGAGTAGTATCTGTGTTTGTTTGTGCTGCAATTGAACTGTGCCTGGAGTGTGTGTACACGTTCACTGTTAAAAAAACCTGTTAAGTTTGACTTGTGCTTTTATTTCTGAATGTTTCATTATATTGCTTGTGACTAGTGAGACTTTGTACCGTAAAGTGCAATGGCAATTTGAGATATTAGTCAGTTTGTTAGATTGATATATAGAGAAGATAACTTCTAATGGAACCCTGTTTTGCAGCCACCACCTTGACGAGCTGGCATCTCCTAGTCACGTTCTGCTCACTTCATGTAGCACTGTGGATGAAGTTCTTCGAGCATAAGGCTTTTGATTCAAGAACTGTCATGGGATTTGGAGTACTTAATGGCATCTCCATTGGGCTCCTCAATCTGAGTCTTGGTTTCAATTCTGTTGGTTTTTACCAGGTACGCATTATGTGATCTTTCTTAAGTTGATTCTTCCTAATTAATTCTCCCAGTTGCACTTAATACTTGTGTGGTACAACAGTCCTACTTACTTTCACGAGGCTTTACAAGTGTACAACAGTAGTTACTTGGCGAGTTAGGGATGCAAGGTTAAGATATCTTCTCATTTATGTGCAGTACTATCTACTGCATGTTACTGTGCAAGAAACGTTACCAAGAAGGCTTTGATTTGAGTTGCAACATTTTGTACACACATTGATTGCTATTAATGTAACCCTTCCTTCTGCCCTAATCAATCCACCTAACTGATTACTGATGTTGAGATGTCCTTCTATCTCTAGATGACGAAGCTGGCCATCATCCCCTGCACTGTTATTTTGGAGACTCTTTTCTTCAGAAAGAAGTTCAGGTTTGTTTTAATACATTTTTTTACACTATTTTCATAATATCTTCATCTAAAAAAAGTACTGACTTGAAACTGCAGCCGGACTATCCAGATCTCCCTTTCCGTGCTCCTTTTGGGTGTTGGGGTTGCAACTGTCACTGACCTGCAACTCAATGCTGTGGGATCCATATTGTCCTTGCTGGCAATTATCACGACCTGCATTGCTCAAATCGTATCCTTTGATGACAGCTTCTGCCCTTCTTCCACAAATTAAAATTTCATTCCAACATTTTTTTTGTTTAATGTGTGAATTTACATCTAGTTTATTTTTTAATGAAAAAAGAGTAATGTGCTCCCATGCCCAGATCTGGTTCCTTAATATTATCGGTTGTAAAAAAAGGTTCTTAAATATTATGTGCAAGACATGATAGGATGACTGTTCTACTGGGCAAGAAAACTAGTTCATGTCAAATCATTCAGTGCATAAGATCTGCTCCACACAAACAGAAGAAACTGTCTATTTCTCCAGTTACCATCTCAACACATGAATGATCCACCTATTTATTTGTGCCCTACCTACAATGGTATTACTCTGTTAAACTTGTGAATTACTACTGTTTTGTCATGTGGTTCTGTGGTCCTTAACCAGCTACCAGATGACAAACACTATTCAGAAGAAATTCAAGGTTTCTTCAACCCAGCTGCTATACCAATCTTGCCCTTACCAATCACTGACGCTGTTTCTTGTTGGTCCGTTCCTTGATGGATTTTTGACTAACCAAAATGTCTTCGCTTTCAATTACACATCTCAAGTCGTGGTAAGTTGTGAAGCAGCTTTCGCAGACTTCTTTTAACCTTGTTTAATCTGATTCTGATTCTGATTCTTCGCTTGTTCCATGTGCAGTTTTTCATTGTATTGTCATGTTTGATATCTGTCTCAGTAAACTTCAGCACCTTTCTTGTGATCGGAAAGACATCTCCAGTTACTTACCAAGTTCTGGGCCATCTTAAAACATGCCTAGTTCTGACCTTCGGTTATGTTTTGCTTCATGATCCATTTAGCTGGAGAAATATACTTGGCATCCTAATTGCTGTAGTTGGGATGGTACTATATTCATACTTCTGCTCAGTTGAGCCAAAAAATGCTGAAGTCTCTCCACAGCAGGTACTTTCCTACTTGAGTCTCCTTTATAACATGTACCTATTGTATTTGATCATTTGATTCTTTAGCTTCATCAATTTTATTTCTTGTTTATGATTCCCCATCTGGTCTCTACATCGTAGGCAAAAGAAGGCGACTCTGCACCTTTGATCTCAGACTCTCTTAGCAAAGTTGAAAACGGAGGTGATGACGATGAGCCTTTGAAGGTACCGATGTGGAGCTCAAAGTACTCGAGGGCATGAGAATTTCTTCTTTTAGACAATGGATGGCATTATACAGGACTCAGTTTAGTAGGCAGATAGTAGGGTTGAAAGCCAACCCATAGTAATGAAGTAATGGGCATTTCAGTTACATTTTTACGTTTAGTCTACTAGCAGTAAAAGGATCTGGTTCTTTGGAGGATTTTACCTTCCAAGATTGCAGATCTACCATGAAACTAGACAGCAGATATTGCATGATTTGTATCTGGAAATGTGCCACATCTTCTCCATGTAACTTCATGTTGGAACATTAATACACAGATAGATTCCATTATTTTTTGTATCAAAGATCCTGACTTTTTCTCCCCAAGGAAAGTCCTTCGCTTTCCATCTAAAAAAAAAAAGTCCTTCGCATTCTCAATCTTTTTTTTTTTTTTGACATTCTTCGCATTCTCAATCTGGTAGGGCCGGACGGCTTTGTTTGCCCCAGCCTGTCAAATCCGCCCCTGACCGTTCTCGAAGTCTTTGCAACACGGCTGGGAAAACAGTCTACGAATGTTTTTTTTAGAAAAACAGTCTACGAAGTGAAGCCTATTGCAAGGCCGACCATCAAATAAGAGATAGGCCCATTGGGCCCCCTTCTCAAAGATGGAATGAGCACACTCAAGTGTACAACATTATTTCGCATCTTCTTATTCTTGACAGGACCCATTGCGACTTTGGATGGTCGAAACCAGAGCTGTGAAATATTTGAAGTATTTATAGGTTGGAGTTGCGACTGTAATTTTAGATTGCCTTGCATCCAGCAATGCAAGTGTTGTAAATTTCAGTTGGAGAAAAAAAAAGATGACCTATTTCTTTCAGTTTACCATGCAATAACAGAAAAACATGTTTTCAGATGACCTGATTACAGCCGTACTGGCACTAGAATAATCAGTTCAGCATTTATCTTTCGTCAGATAAAAATAAAACGACAGCTGTTTTTTACTACACAATCTACAAAATGTAGAACACGAAGCCATACCAAATCTTTACAACATTCAAATTTCTGTAATGAGCTAGCACCTGCCTATACTCCGGTTTTTGCTTAAAGTTGCGTCATACCCAATGTTGAGGATATCGCTAATCGGGAACTTATCGGTCGACCCAAGATAAGAGGTAAATCGACCGATTTATCGGCATATCGACTGATTTATTAGCATATCGACAAATTTATCGGCCGATTTATCTTATCGGTGAGACACTGAGAAGCGATAAATCGGCCGATTTATTGGAATATCGGAAGATATCTTGAACAGTGGTCATACCAAGGAAAAAAAATCTACTCATCTCTCTTTCAACTTGCCATCTTATAACAGTTAATTTTTTTCAATCATGCATACAACTAATCCACTGATTCTTCAGATGCGCGCCCAAGAGATATGGCACAAACTGCACGCCCAAAAAATATGACAGCGCTGTCGGTGTTTCCATGAGTGGACAGATTAGTTGACAAGCCAACAGCCCCTTGTGGAAATATCACTCCACCTTTGCAACACCTCCTTCAGGTAGACTGCTATCAGAAACTGCTTCTCGCACAAATCTGCAAAGCAGAAAGGTACTGTGTCAATAACACATTTTCGCTCCCATTTGACCCCGGTGGGAGATATCAGCGGGGACACACAAAGCTAAACAAGCTAGAAGAGTGATGTTTGTGTCCAGGTGAGCAAAGCATGCTGGATGCGGAACTAAACATATTATCAAGATGGTTAACTTCAGTGAGGTGTCAACTTTCAATGACACCGTAGAATGTAATTGTTTCAGTTTCTTATGTTGTGTACTTACATTTTAACGTAAGAACACCTCATATATTATCAGCCTATCCCCTGAAACTAAACAAAAAGGTGAGTAATCATACCTTGTCAGCTTTTCTTGAGATGATTGCAAGACGTAGATAGCAAGGACGAAGGAAAGAACCAGACCTGCATACCACAGTGCAAACATTTTTTAGCGCATAAATGTGAAAAGAACTGGAATATGGAAAGTATCACATTCTGCTCTATGAGCATAAATGGTATCAGAAAGGATATGTTCAGGCATAATGGAAACACCAACGGTAATAAAATGGAAGATGGCATGACAAAACATAATAAGTTTTTTGGTCTGGCCAATTTACTCACCAGATCCAAATAACACATAGAATCCTCCAGCAACATCTATATCTGATTGCTCCTCCCTGTTCACAAGAATTATTTTGTGCTAATGTCACGCTTCAAAGTTATATCACACCAGTTTTTGGACACAAAATTTAACATTGCAAATTAGGTCAGACAAGTTTTTACCATGTATAACTAACAAGAACATATTTTGGCCAATTCTGCGGATCCCAGAAATTCTTCTTTATGTCAGGATGAAGCTCCAAAACTGCCCAATAAAATACAGCTTAGTTAGCAACTAGGCTACCCAATTCAGAAAATTAAAGAAAGAAACGCATTGTGAATGTACAGTTTACTACATGGTAGAAACAAAAACTTGAGTTCATTGTTTTTTTAACGGGGAAAGGTCCGGACCTAGGAACTTGACTTCATTGTAAATTCCTCTATCTTAGGAACTTGACATCAATAATCTATAGTCTATTGCAAAGGTGCCTTCGTACAAGGCCCAAATATTGTTGGGGCAGGCAGATCCTATTACATTCTCACTGCCCCAACATGCTGATGAGATTTACAAAAAAGAATGGATGAACAAGACAAACGAAGAATAGAATAATCTCGTCAAAGAGTTGCTGCTAGCGTAAGAAACACTTAGTTTCTTTAAAACAGAAATTCTGGGAAACCCATGGAAACTTAAAACAGAAGACAATATGAATGCTCTGCCTTTTAACATTAAAAACTTAGGTTGAACAATCCAACTTGCATGTAGATACATGGAAATAGCACTCTAGTACACCCCAGGCAGGGTCAACCAATCCTGGACTGAGAGGCCTAGACTTCTTGCTTTTTACTAGATTATCTAAGGAATTCCCTTGGGCTTTTCATCCTAGGCCAAGAGCTGAACCCTGGTATCCCAGTTCCTGGATCCATCCATGGATACATGATGGAAATGCTATGGGCAACATGCTACAACGCGACCCCCATAGCGGCTATACATCCAGGTGATTCAACGCCTGGACGCCCATCAAATTACCATGCGCTTGCGCTGTGCAAATCGAATGGTCCAGAGCCAGTCTTGCGGCCCACACGTCCGCGTGGAATTTTTCCCGATACATAATAAAAAGGACGTACCCAGTGCTGAGAGCTCCCGCACTGTGCGGGGTCTGGGGAAGGTGTCAGTGGCAAGCCTTACCCTCACCTAGTGCAATGTGAGGAGACCGCGACTCGAACCTGGTACCTCTCGGTCACAGGCGGTGAGGCTCTACCGCTGCACCAGGTAATAACATTACAAAAATGCTGGGAATATGAACTGTTTTAAATAGCATAGAAAAGGATGTATTGTGAGGACAGGTGATAACATTACGTACAATGGTGAGGCATGTCCACTACTTTAGCCGTAACACCAAGTAAATCGTTTCCAGTGTACTTCTGTATAATCAAAGGGAGACGCTTATAAGCACAAGGAAATAATTCCACTGCATATTGCATATAATGATAGTTTAACAACGGACTCACCAAATGGAAATCTATCAGTGGAACTTCAGAGCTTTTGCGATTTATAACATATAGCCAAGGAACATGGAACTTTTCGTGTCCAATCTGAAATGTTCTGCATAGAAACTTAAAAGGATCAGGGAAGACAGACACCGCTTTTGAAATATATCATTTACAGAACTCAACTATATGCAATATTATTCATAAATATTTACAAGGAATGCATGCCAGCAACCCTATCAATTTCCTTTATTTCATTACTACTGTAATGTCAATACGTTTTAACCAAGCAAGAACAGTGGTATAGCATAAATTTTGCATACCGTGAAACCTTCTGAATTGCAGAATGTGTAAAAAGTTTTTAGACATATGTTTTTGGCGCCTAATTTACTCTTCAATAATTCAGGAGTAGTCGGAGTAGTAGTTATCACCAATTCACATTTGCAAACTTAGATCATTCATGAAATGATCGTGTGCATTTAGGATAACAACAATCAGAGGTGTACTCATGAATTGCATGGTTGTATGAATTATCTGCAGTAAACTGCATTATGAAGGCTACTCATGAATTACAGTAGACAGCACAGAGCAGTCACAATTCATCCATAGTGCTCTTCTGCAAAATGTACCATCCAGTTTATCCGACAGCCCATAGTTGACTAACCCGCACAATTTACTCGAATATCCTAGGGTAGCAGTGTAAGATAATTCCCAAAGACATGTTTAAGCTGGGAGATCTAAGAAAAAGATAGAAAATTTTACATCTTATACGGATCCGCACCAGTGAACCCTGTGGGCTTGGGGATCGGCATCAGCACCTGCAGGAACGAGAGAACCGAATCAGCAACGCTCTCCACGAGAAAATCCCCAGACATCGAGCACTATTTCAAGAAACCCTCACCTCCCGGTTGACCGCGAAGGCCGGGCAGTGGCGGCCGATGACGTCGAACCACACCGACCTCGACTGCAATAAAAGGCGCACGGATCAGGACGAGATGAAACGAAGGAAGAGCATGTAGCTCTGAGAAAGGGCATGGTTCGATCTGATTACGCCGTGGTACTGGCCGGAGCGGAGCATGGGGACGATGTCGCCAGGGCGGTAGGCGGAGGCGAAGGGGAGGACGTACGAGCAGATTAGCAGGAAGGGGAGGAAGAGCAGGAGGAGGCGGTGGTGGGTGGTTGTGGCTGGGCTCCGGCGAGTCGCCATGGTGGTCGCCGGAGTCGGCAGTGGGAGTAGTGGAGACGGGCTACGAATGGAGTCACGTCAGATTTGGTGATGCTTCTTGGACTTTGACTACTTAGCAGATATTGGCCCATTGTTCGGCCCAGTGACAACGTGGTAAAGCTGGCGAGCTGGGCGAATCCTATATATTTGAATGCCCGTGCGTTGCTATGGGATATTTAGAAACCTATGAACCATTAGAGATGATGACTCATTGTATGTCTAATTTGCAAATGAAACAATTCTCACTTAGCATGACAGATTATTGCATATTTATCTTATTTAGAGGGGATAAAATGACAATGTTTGTCTCCTTATTCTTCTATGGTAATAAAGATAACGCATCTCTGGTCACAAGCATAAAGAAAAAGTGTGCGTAAGCTAATTAACCAAGAGTATGATCACCTAAATGAGAACGTCGCCTTGGACACCCTGGATGTTTTTTGTAAGCCTAAGGATTGGAAATCGAAAGAATATTTCCCTACTTATTGTACGAAATATATAAAATAAATACCGCAGTATGCTTACGGTCTATCTCCCCTACCAACGACAACTCCTTCCTTAACATTATATCAAAGTAACACATATAGAAATTTGAGGCAACGGTGCAAATCTAGCAAAACATATATATCCCAAAAAAACGATGACATGTTGTAGATTTTGTTAAATATTTTTAAGCCATGAATAATTTTACTATGGATAATTAAAAAAAATTACGAGGATGCGGCTACCATGAAGAACTAAGCTTGCTTTGTTAGTGCGTCGTGGTACCATAAAAAGGCCAACCCCATGTCCAGTGTCATCTATATATAATGACCCAATTTCATCCACTACCCAGATTTCAACCGCTAGTTATTCGACAATATCAATTTGAATATAAATATTGGAGTGCAAATTAAATCAACGATAATTCAAATTACTATTGTAAATAGAGAAATATTAATACTGGAGTGCATTTAATTTGAGCAACATCAAGACATACGTAGACGTAGCTAAATTCCACCATCCTATGCAATACAGCTAGCAGCCACTTGAGCTAGCTAGATTATACGGAGTAGAAGTGTAGAACCCACCATCATCTGTTTTTTATTCTGCTAGCACCACGGGCAGCTGGTGCGCACGGAGACGACGCCGGAGGAGGATCTGCCCCTCCCACGGTTGCTGCACGCGGAGACGACGCGCTGGAGAAGGTTCTGCTAGTCGTGCGCGCGGAGGCAACACGCCAGACCAGATATTGATGAATGATGAAACAGGGAAGCAACTGTTTTCTCCCACCAGCTAACCATTTTCTCGAACAGATGACATGCAGCGACCTTCGCTGATTGCTGCTCGTATCTGCAAGAACCGAGTGGGAGCATCACAAAGCCACCGGACGGATCCGCCATGAGACCGCTGCCGCTTCTGTCTCTCTTCTTCCCTAGTGGAACACTGCCTCCTCGAGCAGCCCCGAACCTGGATGGCCGTTGATGCTGACGGAGCACGGAAACATCGGTGTCAGGAACGCTGCGTCCTCGGGTTGGCCCCGGACCTGGATGGGTGTTGCTGCATGACCTCGTCTCTCATCTTGGCCAGGGCCGCCGCTGCGAGGAGCCGCTTATGGACCATGGCGCGCAGCCTTCCGTCAGCGGCAGATCGAGGTGACGATAGGGAGGTGATGCGGAGGAAAGGGATACAGGCTGCGTGCGCGGTATGGGTGGCTTCAGGGTAGGGATTCAGAGAACCGAGGAGGCCGTGCTCGGAAGGAAGTCACTCGACGGGATAGATACTGTTCGCGGGAGGCGGCGGCGCCCATGGCGGGGGCTGAGACGTGAAGTGCAGCGGCGGTCAGGTCTTGAGAGTTCAGAGATGTTCGTGTGTCGCCTTACGGCGACGCTCCAGGCGCGCGTCGCCGCACATGGGCCCGCCTTCCGTTTTTCTTTTTTTCTGTTTTCCTTTTCTTTTTTTCTTTTTCGTTTTTTCTTTCGAAAAACTAAAATTCAAAAAAGTTGAAATTATTTTTTCTTTTTATTTTTCATTTTTTCTTTTTATCTTTTTCCTGTTTTCGTTTTTCTTTTTCGTTTTTTCTTTCGAAATACTAAAATGCAAAAAAGTTGAAATTATTTTTTTCTTTTTCTTTTTATTTTCACTTTACGTTTTCTTTTTCTGTTTTCGTTTTATTATCTTTTTCATTTTCTTTTTATTTTTTAATGATTTTCATTTTTTTCGTTTTCTTTTCTGTTTTCGTTTTCTTTTCTGTTTTCATTTACTTTTTTATTTTTATTTTTGTTCTTTTAATTTTTATTTTCCTATTTCTTTTCTTTTCTCATTTTTCACTTTTTATTTAATGTTTTTCTTTTTATTTTTCTTTTCTTTTTTCCTTCTGTTTTCACCCCCATTTTCTGTTTTCAAAATTCATGCAAATATAGATTCCGGTCATCCCCATTTTATGTTCACTTTTAAAATCGTTCAAAAATAGTTTCTGTTCCACAGTTTTTTCTGTTCACCTTTAAAATTGTTCAAAAAAGTTTCCGCTCACACCCCATTTATGTTCATTTTTTAAAATTGTTCAAAAATAGTTTCCGTTTACTGGCCTTTTCTGTTCAATTTTGAAATCATTCAAAAATAACTTTCGTTCATAAACATTTTTCTGCTCACTTTTTAAATCTGTAGAAAAATATTTTTGCTCACCTACGTATTTCTTTTCACTTTTTTGAATTGTTCAAAAATAATTTCCGTTCATTTAAAAATCGTTCAAAGATAGTTCCGTTCATAAACCTTTCTTGTTTATTTTCTAAAATCGTTCAAAAAAAATTCGTTCACCGTCCTTTTTTTGTTCACTTTTTAAAATCGTTCAAAAACAGTTTCCGTTCACACCAAATCTTTTTTGTTCACTTTTCAAAATCGTTCAAAAATAGATTTCGTTCACAGTTTTTTTTCGTTCATTTTAAAATGTTCAAAAATAGATTTCGTTCGCCACCCTTTTTTGTTCACTTTTTAAAATATTTTTGAAAACGGATTCTGTTCACCCCCAATCTTTATTCATTCTTAAAAATTGTTCAAAAATAAATTTCGTTCATTGACTTTTTTCATGCATTTTTAAAATTGTTCTAAAAAGTTTTCGTTCAACCCCATTTTCTGTTCATTTTAAAAAATCGTTCAGAAATTAAAATCGTTCAAAATAGGTTTCGTTCGCCAGCCTTTTTTGTTCATTTTGAAAATCGTTCAAAAATAATCCGTTCAACCTCATTTTTTGTTCATTTTTTAAAATCGTTCAAAAATAATTTTCGTTCACTTTTAGAATCGTTCAAAGATAGTTTCCGTTCATAAACCATTTTTGTTCATTTTTTAAATCGTTCAAAAATAATTTTTGTTCACCGACCTTTTTTGGTTAACTTTTTAAAAATCGTTCGAAAATAAGTTTCGTTCACTTTTGTTCAAATTTGAATTTTTGTTCCGATTTGAAAATTTGTTTCGATTTCAAATTTGATATTTGTTCATATTTCAAAATTTTGTTCAAATTCGAAATTTGTTCCCATTCAAATTTGTTTGGATTCAAAAATTGTTCCGATTTGAATTTTGTTCAAATTAGAATTTTGTTTCCGATTTGAATTTTGTTCAAATTCGAATTTTGTTTCCGATTTGAATTTTGTTCAAATTCGAATTTTGTTCCGATTCAAAAATTGATCAGATTTTAAATTTTGATCAGATTTGATTTTTGTCCAGATTTGAATTTAGTTCAGATTCAAAAATTGTTCATATTTTAAATTGTTTGGATTTGATTTTTTGTTTAGATTTCAAATTTGTTCGAATTCTAATACTACTCTCGTAATCCACGGAAAAGTAGTCGCCACGGGAAAAAAACGGCCACGAAAAAGTCCTCGCGAAACAGTATATGCGCGTGAAATTGGGCCGGCCCATTTACTCCTCCTAGTAGGCGACGGGGTCGCAGACGGTCACCGTAAGGCGACGTAAAGGGCTTCCCGGTAAGCTGGCGCCCTCAACGCAATGACCTTGTACGGCCTGCCATCGGCGCCGCCACGACGCCAGACAGCGCCACCTTCCTGCACGCATCCATCAACACACATTCGTCACCAAGACCCCGCTGCACCACGCCGCGGAGAACCACTATCGTCGACACGGTAGATGAACACTGCTCCACCAGCAGACCCTCCAGTCAACTCGTGCTCCAAAATGATGCCCTCAAGTGGGAACATGACACCAAAAATGTCGGCATCATCCGATCTGGGATTAACCCAGACCTAGGGTTTCCCCCGGAACATTAGTCATGAGGCGGGATTGTAGCAACGACGCCCTCAATAAGGTAACCACATCCGAGGATGCCGCCATCGTCGGCTCCGACTGCATAAGAGCCCAACTATCACCAGCCAACCGCCTCGCCCCAACCCGCGCGCCGCAGCCAGGGGTCGAGCCGTAGGAGAGGGATGCCACCTCCAACCGCCTTCGATCTGCCTGGAGAGAAGTCTTCATGCCGTCGCCGTCGCCGGCATGGCTATGCCGTGACACCTGGCCACGCCACAACCAAGGCCACCTAGCTCGTCAACGCCGGCTCCACCATGGTGCCAGGCAGCCTTCGCATCCATGACGAACTGCCCCGCCGCCTATAGCCACCGTGAAAGGACAAGGATGTCGCCTAGAGGGGGGTGAATAGGCAATTAAAACTTTTCCGGTTAAAGGCTTGCTAATTGCGGAATAAAACTATGTGTTTAAATTAACAAACCAACAACCTAAATAAACTAGGTTCACCTATGTGCACCAACAACTTATGCTAAGCAAGACAAGCAACAAGGTGATAGCAATATAGAATACTTCAAGCACGAAGGCTATCACAATGTAAAGTGCATAAGTAAAGAGCTCGGGTATAGAAATAACCGAGGCACGCGGAGACGAGGATGTATTCCCGAGTTCCTCCTTGTTAAGGGAGTACGTCTCGTTGGAGAGGTGTGAGGCACCACAAAGGTCGATCTCAACGCCACAAAGGCTCACCCTATTCTCCGATGAACCGCACCACAAAGGTTTGGTTCACCTTCCACTATCGGAATCCTTCGAGGCGGAAATCCGGAGTCTTTCAACAACGATCCGGGGCTCAACCCACAACGGGATTGGGGGCTCCCGAACAGCTACAAGTGACCACACAAGGGTCCAACCACCACACGGGCGTCTAGGGTCCAAAGACCCAAGAGTAACAAGTTCACAAGCTTTCAACTTCCACGAATCCTCGTGGAGAGCATACCGATGCACCAAATGCAAAAGGCAAGAACACAAGTGCTCAAATCCTTCACTCTCGAATCCCACCAAAAGCAACTAATGCTTATGGGGGGAGAAGAGGGGAAGAACAAAGGAAGAACACCAAATCCCTCCAAGATCTAGATCCAAAGGCTTCCCCTCACTTAGAGGAGAGAATGATTGGTGGAATGGTGGATCTAGATCTCCTTTCTCTTTCCCTCTAATTTGAGGCAAGAATCATGGAGGAATAGAGAGAAAACCAAGCTCAAGAAGGTCAACAATGGGGGCTTTTTCGTGCTCAAGAGCTTAGGGAACCGTTGGGGAAGAAACCCCTTAAATAGGTCCCCTCAAAAAACTGACCGTTGGAGAAAACTGTGAGGCCGGCCTGGGAGCCGGCCTGGCCGGGCTGGGGGCCGGCCTGGGGGCCGGGCTGGGGGCCGGCCTGCCACCCGAGGCAGCCGGCCTGGGAGCCGGCCTGCCACCCGAGGCCGCCGGCCTGTGAGCCGGCCCAGCCGGCCAATAACTTTTTCATCCGGACTCCGATTTCGATGATCTTGGGCTCGTTGGAATCGCAACGAAGAGCACTTCAAGATTATGCAGAGAAACATCATAGTCCATCATGTGAGGAGAAGACCAAATGTAGAAAGGTAAAACCTCTCTAAAGAAGATGAACCGGCAAAACCTCAAAACCAAAAACGCAACAAGTTTTCAATACGAAATCCGTTTTCGGTGAACTAGAGCTTGGTATGGAGATGAACACAAGCTCTAAATTCTCACATGGATAAAAGCCAAATAAGAACCAAGAAAGATGATATGCCAAGTATGCAAAGGTTTGAGCTCTCCACAAAGATGCGATCAAGTTACTCACTTGAGAGCCCCTCTTGATAGTACGCCGTCTATCCTATAACCCGGTCTCCCACTAACACCATGAGACCGGTAAAATAGAAACCCTATCAAGATCATACCTTTGCCTTGCGCATTCCACTTGAGCTAGATGAAGACGATCTTGACTCCCTCAAGTTGGAACACCTTTCTTGATTGTGTGCTTGCTAGCACATGCTTGATGAAGACTTCTCCAAATGCTCCCCCATACACCATTATGGGAGAGCCTTGCTAAGCTCCGTCTTCATGAATCCACTTGCACTTTATCTTCTTCTCTTGATATAGGTGATGGCTTGGAGATAAACATAAATGTTCACTCAATCTTCTTTTCCAAGCCATGCTTGCAATAAGCTCAACTCTCATGACCATTCTTCATATAAACCCTTGAATAGAGCATTGATCATCATGTAATCTTCTAGAGTCCAACACATGAACTCCAATCTTCTTCATGGACAAGATCTATAAAGATATCTCAATGCAAACATTAGTCCATAAGGATTGTCATTAATTACCAAAACCACGCATGGGGCAACACATGCACTTTCAATCTCCCCCATTTTGGTAATTGATGACAATCCCTTTTACGAGGGTTTATATAATGAATTAAGCAACCATGCAACACAAAGAGCAAGGATGCAAGAGCATGAAAGGCAAATGCTTAAGAACGAAACTAAAGCATAACACCAAATTCCCTTAAACCCTCTAAACTTCTCCCCCATTGGCATCGATTGCCGAAATGGGAGGAAAAATTTAGAAGGCCAATATAGTAAGAGCTCCCCCATAATGTGTGCATTTCTCATAATATGAGTGAAATCAAATGCACATATCCAATGACGAATAGATGGGAAGGAGATCAAACTATATTGAGGATCCAAAGATTGCAAAAGAAAACAAATTGAAAGATACTTCGACAAAAGAAGTAACCAACAAAGGATCCGAAAAAGTGTTCTAAAAACAAGAGGGAACTCCCCAAGGTACGTGCACAAAGTAGGATTTGCAAATATGGTGCACAACATGGAATCCTCACTCCCTCCTAGATAATTTGAACACAAACCAAAGAGTAGCAAATAGGTCCACAAGCTTATTAAAAAAAATAAATGAAACAAAGCTTGTGCCATTTAGAAACCACCAAAGAATCAAAAGCAATAAGAGGTGGTCACTAAAGAATTGGAATACCAATTAAAGATGTAACTACTCTCATGTGTATAAGTTTCTAATTAGACATCAATCATGAAGATATAAGTCCACAAAGAAACATGCACACACAAAATAGATACAACGGTGAAGAACATGATATCCAAGGAAGTCATATATATACCAATAAGATCATTGCTTAAAAGCATAGCACAAAGCTCAATTTTATCTTAGAAGGATATAGATGAACTTCCAACACAATCTCATCATAGCATCAAAAATATCCACAAGGGAAAAAGGTAGATGGGATGCTCCGAGAAAGATAACAAGTATCACAAAGGCAAATGATTTTGAAAACATCAATATTGCATATGCGAGACATAGAGTAGAAAGTGCTAGATTAACATATTGGGATTGGTGAATCATGAAAATGATTATATATATTCCCCTTGATATGTAATCATCCCGGCTTGCCCACATTTGCAATAAAGTTTTGCAAGAACCAAATGAATTGCAACAAAAGAGATTCATGCCATGAAACAACCTACACAAGGTTGAAAGCTAGAAAAGTATGCATGAGGTAGATACTTGTTACCGAGATAGCATTGGTGATGTAGAAGATAAGAGTTCACGATCATCCGAGCTTGGCTCTAATAAGCACATGGTGATAACACCTTCCTTGTAAATGAGACAAGCTTCCAATGCATCTCTATGTACCTAAAACAAATTCAAGTACAAAATGGTACCCAAACTCATTGGGTCCAAAGTAGTTAGAGCAACTACAATACATAGGACAAACTCCACATAAATATGTGCATATTGATATGAAATTGAATTTCATGCACATCTTAGCCATTTAGGATTTGATGGAGTTTATCCTATATATTGGATCAACGAAAGTAAGCATGCCATAAGATATACATATAATAAATATGCATGCACAAGACTTTCAAGAACCAAAAAGATATAATTTGGACAAAACACCAATTAAACAACAAAGCACACACAAGTGTGACAAGAAAACAATTGTCCAAATTATATCAAAACCCAAATCAACACATGATTGAAGATACCACTTTGAAAAGATACCAAATGAAAAAGATACCAATTGATGAAAATATCATCAAGGAATAAACCAAACCCTCTACACTTTCATGATGGCACAAAGTACCAAGACGAAAATGTTTGTCTTCCAAGAGACACGTCATCGGGATCAAATACAATTGAAGACAACTAATGTTCAAAAGCATATAGGATTGCTCCCCCAAGATGTGTGCATTATTTATGATCTTGCATTTGAATACAAAATGCACACAAATGATCATCACTCTCCATATATATATATATCAAACACTAGTCATGTTCAAGAAAGCAAGAAATTGCAATACCAATTTAAAGAACGGTGTTTACTCAAAGTAGGATAGCTTCCCAAGAATAGTGCATTATCAAGAAGTATGACTTTTGAATGTCAATGCACAAGAATTGGTCATTGCTTTTCCAACTCAAGAAAGCACAAACAAATTTTAGTAGAGCAAAAGGATCCAAAAGATACAAGGAAGACAAAAGAGAGTTAGATCAAAACAAATCCTTGGCAATAAATAAGGCAATTCAAAGCAAGAGCCAAAGTGAAGATGGTCTACAAATTTCACCACAATTATGAGTATCTTGTCATGGACAAGGAGTATATAGAGATATTTCTCGGTGGTATATAGGAATGATATTGAAGACCAATTTCACAACAAATAAGCATATGGCAAAAGAGAAGATTTAAAGCCAAAGCTTAAATAGATAGATATTCTTGATAGCTTCAAGTATTCACGCGATCATGCAAAGCCACTACAAAGAGTAGCTTGAAGCAATCGATTTCCCAAAAGGATATGCGAACATATTTGGGGAAAACCGTACCAAGAATGTCCATCGCAAACAAGATCCAAAAGAGTGATTAAACAAAATCATTTTACCAACGATGGAACTTGTTTGAGCAACATGCCACATAGGAATAAGATTAATAACAAATCAATTCTAGGTGGCAATACCTCACATGTTCACATTTTCTAGGCTTGTAATATGCACATAGCTTATTACTCCCCCATAATGTGATAATCCATTTATTTTAAAAAAGAGGCAAACAAAACCAACTCGAGAAATTAATGGACATTATAGAATTTGAATTTCTCATGAGCATGACATACCACATAGAGAATAGATAATATAATATGTCAACACTAAGTGGTATTCCTCATGTATACACAATTTTAGGATTGTGAAGTGCACGAAGCATATCACTCCCCAAAATAGGATAGTCCATTAATCTCTCAAAAAGAGCCAACAAGATAAGATATCAAATAAAAGCAATAAGGCTCAACACAAGTAAATGGTGTGCAAACCAACATACACATACTTGATTACTCAAGATAAGTAAGTAGAGAGCACAACACATACAAACACTAGCAAGGTACAAAACCTAACACATGCAAGGGTGCAAGCAACTTTCAATGTATATATGATTTAAATAAAAGTTACCGCAAGGAGGAACATTGGATATGAGATAGAACAATATAATCCAAATGACTTGACTTGAGAAATATAATTGATGAAGATCCCTTAATTCTTCATAATGTAGCCAAGTCTCCAATGCCCTCCAACAACACCTATTGATCAAGTTTTAGCTTGTTGGTCCCCAACCAAGTTGGGTCCTAAGAGGTTAGTCACAATAGGTTTGGCAACCCAAATGGTTCTTTTCTTGACACCACTTTGAGTACCAACATATTTGGCAAACACATTGCCAACCTTATCCTTCCGAAGAGAATAATCATCATCAATAATAATGGGGTTGGATAAGGTACCATTTGTGCATGAAGAAGCAAGTGACCCTTCTCACGGCATAGGTAGCAACATCTACTTCCTCCTCTCTTCTTAGTTGGAGTCTTGACTTGAGGAGGGTAGCTTGATTCTTCTTGGGAAGAGGCCGTTCTTCAACTTGAGGAACTTGAGTTTGAACTTGAGGCTTCTTCCCTTGTTGCTTCTCACTAAGAGCTTCTTCTTCAAAGGGCAAGATCTAACATGGTGCCCTTCAACTTTGCACTTGAAGCAAACAATCTTGGCCGAATCTTTAACTTGTTCTTGGCCCTTTTCTTCTTGTTGACTTGGACTTGTTCTTGTATTGGAGTTGAATCCAAGTCCACTCTTGTCATTGGGGCGTCTTTGAACACTCAACATATTGTCAAGTGTAGAATCCCCAACATGACGCTTTTCCAAGTCTTTCTTCAAAGAAGTGACTTGGGCCTTGAGCTCATTTAATTCCTCTACATGGTTAGTATCAACAAAAACTAGAGGAAGTAGAAGCTTCATTGTTAGAGCAACAAGGCATGAAAGTAATTCATCACAAGATGTAGCAATATTGTGAGTGGATGAATCACTAGGACTAGCACATGGCAATAAAGCATTTTTAGTCGAAGTTGTGCCTTTGTCCACATGAGGCTCACAAGATGTTACCTTTGTAGTGATAGCCTCATGAGCTAACTTTAGCCTAGCATGGGATGCTAGAAGATCATCATTAGAGCTAGAAAGCTTTTCATGACTTTCTTCCAATTTCCCATACTTGCTAGTAGCAACTCAAGTTGAGCCCTTAGCTCAACATTCTCCTTCAAAATAGATGCTTCACAAGAAGTGGAGTTAGTAGCACAAGCATCATTAACATTAGAAATGGAAGAAGACAACTTGGCAAGCTCATCATTCTTAGATAGTTGAGTTTGGAGTTGATCATGAGACTTGATAAGGAGAGAGTGTTCACTTTCTAAAGCCTTGTGAGCTTTGTCAAGTCTCTCTATGTCCTCACTTAGTCTAGCATTGCCAACACCAAATTCAACTTTTTCCTTTTTAAGCACTTTATATTTAGCAAGGGCATGATCTCTTTCCTTAATGATTTTAGCAATAATAAGATCATTAGACTCATCAAGAGATTCAAGTTTCTCTTCAAGAGAAGACCTAAGTTCTTCTTCTTCAAGAGAAGCTTTCAAGGAAGCTATAGTAATAGAGTCATCCCTCTCAATTTGACATTTCTCATCAAATTGACTTTCCAAATCCTCAATGAATTCCCTACTCTTAGTAACATAATCAATGATTTCACAAGAGGAGGGATAGCTTTACTACCTTTGGGGAGAGCACCAAGTACCATCTCACCCATCTTGGTTAAGGATTCAAAATCAAAACCTTCTTCATGAGAATCCTCATCCTCATCATCACAATTTGGATTTGAGGTGGGAGACACCTCGGAATCCTTAGCCATAAGGCAAACATGATTAAAGAATGAAGAATTACTTGAAGCACCATTTAGGTCCATGTCTTGTTCCAACAAATGTTGGGATTCCTCTACATTGTTAGTCATGCAAGTACTAGAGGATATGGAAGCATTGTTTTCATGGCAACAAGACATATGAAGCATATCATCATGAGATTTAGTTAAACAACTATTACATGATATGCAAGGACTATCAACTCTAGCATGTATGACATTTGGAGTGCTAGAAGAGTTTAAGTCCAAAGATAGAACATTGCAATGTGATAGAGAAGAAGTATAATCAATAGTAAGTTCACCATCACCAATGCAATTTCTATCACCACTCACCATATCATTACCTTGTGACAAATCACATGTTGGTGAAGTGGAAGAAGTTGTGAACTCATCACGGCCGGAGTGGAGGGAGAACAATCATCCTCAATAATTTTGGACACTTCATATATATCTTGAAGCTTGGTCCAAAGCTCATGAGCGTTCCGAAAAGGCATGATTGAAGCAAGAACTACATCGCTCAAAACACATATAAGACCATTAGAAACTAGAGTCTCGAGATGAGAGTTTTCCTCATCCTCTAAAGATAATTCTTGGAATCCTTTGGAGGAGAAAAACCCACATCTACAATCCTCTTAATATAATTTGGACCCATGGCCCTAAAAAGATTAAGCATGCGAATTTTCCAAACATCATAATTTGTGCCATCGAATATGAAAGTGGGATCGTGCACTAATTCCCTAAACGACATCTTTTACTCTCTAGGCGGTAAAGCCCAAAAAGAGAGCCCAGGCTCTGATACCAATTGAAAGGACAAGGATGTCGCCTAGAGGGGGGGGGTGAATAGGCGATTAAAACTTTTCCGGTTTAGGCTTGCTAATTGCGGAATAAAACTAGGTGTTTAAATTAACAAGCCAACAACCTAAATAAACTAGGCTCACCTATGTGCACCAACAACTTATGCTAAGCAAGACAAGCAACAAGGTGATAGCAATATAGAATACTTCAAGCACGAAGGCTATCACAATGTAAAGTGCATAAGTAAAAGCTCGGGTATAGAAATAACCGAGGCACGCGGAGACGAGGATGTATTCCCGAGTTCCTCCTTGAAAGGGAGTACGTCTCGTTGGAGAGGTGTGAACCACAAAGGTCGACAACCACAAAGGTTTCACCCTTTCTCCGATGAACCGCACCACAAAGGTTTGGTTCACCTTCCACTATCGGAATCCTTCGAGGCGGAAATCCGGAGCCTTTCAACAACGATCCGGGGCACAACCCACAACGGGATTGGGGGCTCCCGAACAGCTACAAGTGACCACACAAGGGTCCAACCACCACACGGGCGTCTAGGGTCCAAAGACCCAAGAGTAACAAGTTCACAAGCTTTCAACTTCCACGAATCCTCGTGGAGAGCATACCGATGCACCAAATGCAAAAGGCAAGAGCACAAGTGCTCAAATCCTTCACTCTCAAATCCCACCAAAAGCAACTAATGCTTATGGGGGGAGAAGAGGGAAGAACAAAGGAAGAACACCAAATCCCTCCAAGATCTAGATCCAAAGGCTTCCCCTCACTTAGAGGAGAGAATGATTGGTGGAATGGTGGATCTAGATCTCCTCTCTCTTTCCCTCTAATTTGAGGCAAGAATCATGGAGGAATAGAGAGAAAACCAAGCTCAAGAAGGTCAACAATGGGGGCTTTTTCGTGCTCAAGAGCTTAGGGAACCGTTGGGGAAGAAACCCCTTAAATAGGTCCCCTCAAAAAACTGACCGTTGGAGAAAACTGTGAGGCCGGCCTGGCCGGGCTGGGGGCCGGGCTGGGGGCCGGCCTGGGGGCCGGCCTGCCACCCGAGGCAGCCGGCCTGGGAGCCGGCCTGCCACCCGAGGCCGCCGGCCTGTGAGCCGGCCCAGTCGGCCAATAACTTTTTCATCCGGACTCCGATTTCGATGATCTTGGGCTCGTTGGAATCGCAACGAAGAGCACTTCAAGATTATGCAGAGAAACATCATAGTCCATCATGTGAGGAGAAGACCAAATGTAGAAAGGTAAAACCTCTCTAAAGAAGATGAACCGGCAAAACCTCAAAACCGAAAACGCAACAAGTTTTCAATACGAAATCCGTTTTCGGTGAACTAGAGCTTGGTATGGAGATGAACACAAGCTCTAAATTCTCACATGGATAAAAGCCAAATAAGAACCAAGAAAGATGATATGCCAAGTATGCAAAGGTTTGAGCTCTCCACAAAGATGCGATCAAGTTACTCACTTGAGAGCCCCTCTTGATAGTACGCCGTCTATCCTATAACCCGGTCTCCCACTAACACCATGAGACCGGTAAAATAGAAACCCTATCAAGATCATACCTTTGCCTTGCGCATTCCACTTGAGCTAGATGAAGACGATCTTGACTCCCTCAAGTTGGAACACCTTTCTTGATTGTGTGCTTGCTAGCACATGCTTGATGAAGACTTCTCCAAATGCTCCCCATACACCATTATGGGAGAGCCTTGCTAAGCTCCGTCTTCATGAATCCACTTGCACTTTATCTTCTTCTCTTGATATAGGTGATGGCTTGGAGATAAACATAAATGTTCACTCAATCTTATTTTCCAAGCCATGCTTGCAATAAGCTCAACTCTCGATGACCATTCTTCATATAAACCCTTGAATAGAGCATTGATCATCATGTAATCTTCTAGAGTCCAACACATGAACTCCAATCTTCTTCACGGACAAGATCTATAAAGATATCTCAATGCAACCATTAGTCCATAAGGATTGTCATTAATTACCAAAACCACGCATGGG
The DNA here is from genome assembly GCA_947311845.1 of Poa pratensis. Classification (NCBI taxonomy): domain Eukaryota; kingdom Viridiplantae; phylum Streptophyta; class Magnoliopsida; order Poales; family Poaceae; genus Poa; species Poa pratensis. The sequence continues at coordinate 24,733,791 of CAMZMU010000036.1, read as the reverse complement.
GCAACACATGCACTTTCACACCGCCCTAGCCGCCGCCGCGAGCCGTAACTATAGGTGGCGACACCACTAGGCAGAGGGACCCCCACCACCGCCGCAGGCACCTAAACCCGGATCACCGCAAGAGATAGGCAGCACTGCGCCGCCAAAACCTTGCTGCCCACTCGCCGCTGCCCGAGGAAGAAGGCCGCCGCCCGTGAAAAGGTCCCCGCCGCCACCGTCCGATGCATGGGCTTTGCCCAGCAACCTCCTCCGGCGGCAGCGAGGGAGGAGATGGGGGTGGTGGCGGCTAGGGTTAGGGAGGGGGTCGGGCGGGGTGATGTATCTCCAAGATGAACATATTAGATAGTTTTTCGAAAAAGCGAATAAACTAGATGTGACGGTGTGTCAGTCTCTCCAGGAAGGTATCACGTATGCATATGTAGAATTCTATGCAAGATTCCACTGAATGTTTTAAACCTCGGTTTTTTATATATATTAATCCATCAATTTGGACAATGGAAAAGTTATACTTAAAAAGTCTTTGACCAAGAAGATATGTAACATTATCTATAGTGGATAGAGTCATACACACATGAGTAAACATACACAATTTTTGTTTAGGGATACATCCACAATATATAGTCAGTTAGGTTTTGCATGCACTCAAAGAGATTATTCATCAAAGTAGTGTTCAAAGGTGGGGGAAAGTGCAAATGGAGGCTGAATTACATGGAGCTTTTTATTTACGAAAATTCAAAAATCATATTTTTAAGTTTCCAAAAAATCTGGAACAAGTCCTGTATGTAGATAATGTTGTATTCTATCAAAGTGCAAAATATTAACTCAAAATAACTCATAATCTGGGCTACACAAAAATAACAAAATCTGTAGATTTTGAAGAGTTCAAACTTTGCACTGTTCACTATTTACAGTTTCAGATTTTGTCTTTTTTGCACAACCCAAAGTATAGCGTATTTTTTGTTCCAGATTTTTTGAAAACTTAAAATTATGATTTTCGAATTTTTGAAAATAAAGTGCTCCCTGTAGCTCGGGAGCCATTTGTCCTCACTCTCGAAGGTGGTGTATAATCAAGAATTCCATTTTAAAGACAGTAGGAAGTATTTTTTTAAATGATAAAAAATACCGAAATAAAATTGTAAGGATGTGGCATATTCTATATCCACCTTTTAGTTTGGTTTGTTGCCGTGTGCTTGTAAAAAATGTGAGACCAATGGTATAATAAGAGCATGTGTGATGTTGATGTTCGCCGATGTGATTGTTTTGTACTAAGGTTCATTAACTAATTGTTCGGCATTGACTTGTTAGATTTGATGCACCACTCCTAAAATGAAAAATGCGCTAGAAGCTTAGTTGATAGTTGAGACATTTGAGTGAATGTTTGGCTCGTTTATCCGTAGTCTATATGTTGTTTTCTTATTAAAGCGTGTAAGAGTGCAATCTAATCAACACTTGTAAGTACGTGAGGTTTACGATACTAATATTGGTTGAATCATACACGTAAAATTACATGAGAAGAAGGCGCACATGCATACATATATTACAAACATGTATAGTGGACACACGTACAATTAAGCACAAAAAATCGTTTTAAATATCCCTGCAAAATAAAGCATCTTAAAATGGGACACTATGTAACCCGGATTACCCAAATATCCCATTAAAATAAAACATATTCAAATGTGCACTAGGTAACCTGGATTACCCATTTTTTTTTTCTATCGAACGTTAGCTATTCGCCTTATTCATATTCACTATTATATCTCATAGTGTAAACATTAGACATAAATGAGAAATATGCTATAAAATATGCAAACGTTCTTTTAGACGTGCACACATGACACACCCATAAAACAACACCTACTAAAAAGTGAAGTGAGTCTATCCAAAATTGGATTACACTCTTCCTAAACCCTAGCACCACCTCTTGCAAACCAACCCGTCTCCTTTTCCCCCCAGGGGCCACGGATGGGTCCCTAGTTCCTCTTCTTGTCACTCCAACGGCGGGAGGGGGTGGGGATCCAGACATGCGCTCAGATTTGTAGTGATCCCTTTAGGGTCTCGTTAACCGACAACTACGTTATGGTGACGATGCCGATGTTGCACAGAACAATAATAATGTTTCCCTAACTCCTCATCCATGTCGTTGGCCATGGTCTTGTTGATGACATTGAGGATGGTAGGGAATCATCTGGTCACTGTTGACTTGGAGTGGTGGATCTCGTTTTGTTTGAGTGTGTTGTAGATTTGTCTCAGTGGTGTCCTACGGGCGTGGTTTTGCATCATGGTCCTCTGTCTCCAATTTCGATAAATGATGGTTGGCCAACCTAGGCCTAGTCGGGGAGCGTTTGAGGTTTGTGTTCACCGGTTCCGTTTGGCTAGACCTAGGGCGTCGTTCAGGCCATCTACGGCGTTTTCTTCTCTGGGGGCAATGGTCTGCTTCACAGGTCGCAATCGTCAGTGTCTTCTGGTTTGCATCTTTGACTTCCCGATGTATAACAATGTTATCCTTGATCTGGTGGTGATCCAGAGGTCGAGAGGCGACACCGATCTTTCCTCACGTCGCGTCGCCGGAGAATTCCTTATATGACACTTTGTTAAAATGTTGTTCCTTATTTGACATCGGTGAAAATTTTCTTCCTTGTATGGCCTCTCTCTAAAATTTCTTTCCCTATATGACACTCTAGTGCATTTTATTCACCAAAGAGGGATGAAAATATCTTTTTACCCCTGATGTATAATGTGTTCAAAAATCTGTACATTACAATAACTGAATGTTATAAATTTGACAGGTATAGCCAAACATGATTAACGTGCTTTGTCAGTATGGTGGCGAGACGCGAGACGAGCTTCCGACGAGAGATGCGCAACGTACGATTCTCTCCGATCGTTCCGACGCGTGTGTACGCACAAGCCAGCTAGGCTAGCTAGCAGCTGATCGTTTGCTAATACCAAACACGACACATGTACGCTCGCGGAATCGAGTTGATTGCCAAAGCTAGGCCTTGTCGTGCCTTCACGGTGGTATTTTATAGGGAAGGAAATTTTGGGAAGAGGGGCCATATAAGGAAGAAACATTTTATCAGTGTCAAATAAGGAACAATATTTTAAGAGAGTGTCATATAAGGAATTCTCTCATATTATTTCCATTTTTTGTAAGGGAGTTCTCTAAGGGTTTGTTCTACTTAATATATATGGCCTATGGTATTTTCACCCAAAAGAGAGTGAAGCGGAAAAGTTTTAAGACAGATGACATCACCGCATGCATCTCTCTACTAATGTAACATCTAAATGTCAAACATGCGGTTTGATTTTTAGTGGGCTAGGGGATATAAATATTCATAAGTCTTAACTACCTGAAAAGGGGTTGTTTATCATCAAGTTGGTTTTATATAAAAACGTTTTTATATGCATTACTTTCTTTGATCCTTTTTGTAAGGTGTATTAGTTTTTTGAAATGTCAACCATGACTATCTTTGGCCAAGTTCTTAGAAAAAACATTAGCATTTACAACACCAAATCAATATCACTAGATTGAGCGTGAAACATATTTTCATATTTTACTTAATTAGTATTTCAGACTTTTGATAAATTTGTACGCTAATAAAAGGTATGGAGGAAATATATTGAAACGGATAGTAGTTGCTATAGGCTTTTAGGTGATCTAACTACCAAATGCTCGACTTACGTTTTTATAGGTGGGAGTAGCAGTAACAAAATATCCCTCTTCCTCTTCTGTTTTCCAGCCAGAAAAATTGAAACCAAAATAGGCCATATAGACTACTGGATTTTTTTAAAAGGAAATGAAAATAAAAATAAAAATCTAAAAATAAAATCTTCTTCTCATTTCATCCCGTCTCCCGTCTTCTCTTTCCCCCTTCCCATTTCCATGGAGTCGTGCAGCTTCCGCACCGCGACCTCACCTTCGCCGTTCTCCTCGGCTCCGTCGTCCTCCTCGTCCCCTCGCGCGCCGTGCCCCAATCTCAGATTCGCCGTAAGCAGTTCCCGCCTCATCTAAGCCGGTTTTTGTATCTGTTCGCATCCTTTTTCTGATTTCCTTTCCTTTTCGTGCAGAGAGCGAGAAATGGAAGGCAGATGGGGATGCGGAGGAGGGCGTCTGGGTTTGATGCCTTCCCGCCCCTTCCAGGCAAGGTCTTCATCGAGGAGGTGAGAGTTTCTTGTTTTTAGTAAAAATCTGTTTGGATTAATAAAGCAGCTTTCTCGGTTAGTATTTTTTTGGTTGGGAGAACCCTTGCTTCCCCTAGGTCCAGATGTGCAATTAGATGCGATTTGTATTGAATTAGCTCCGCGCGGGCTCTGGATTAGACTTTCAAGGACTTGCTGGTCCTGCTCCGGGTTACAAATTGCAGACATATTTACTTGGAGAAATAGTGTTATCTATATGGTTTCGGCGTTTACTTTTAGTTTCCTTGCCTTAGTTGTAGTAGGCTAGAATTGGATTATCTAGCTTCTCGGATTTGTCCATTTCTCTTATTTCAGTGCGTGAGTTAAGTGAGTTTCATGTAAATAGGTCTCTAGTTTCTGTGCGGGCTCTGGATTAGCTTGCTGGTCCTGCTCCGGCTTACAAATTACTGGCATATGTCCTTGGAGAAATACTGGTATCTTTATGGTTCCGGGGTTACTTTTAGCTTCCTTGCCTTAGTTGTAGTGGACTAGAATTGGATTATCTAGCTTCTCAGATTTGTTCATTTCTTTCATTTCAGTGCGTGAGTTAAGTGAGTTTCATGTAATAAGGTCAAGTGAGTAGATCTATGATAGTTTGCTGGCTCTTCCCAGTGAGTTCTTTCTACCACGAGCTACATTCTTTTGATATAAATTGATGCATTTTTTGTGTATCTTGTTTACTAAATTATGAGTTCTGCAGGATTAGCGTATCTTGTTTCAAATTTTGTCCGCTACTGATTTAAATGACTTGCATTTTTTTGTGTTAGACAATTGGAGCTGAATATGGGGAAGGCTTTGAGACATTTAGGATGGACGGACCACTCAATATCGATGTGGTAAGTATATATCATCTTAGGTTAGCTTGCGTTATGCAATATCAGATTTAGGTGCTATACCTATCATTTTTCTGTCATGTTACTCTTGTGCATAATTTTTCTTTTTACCTTTCAGGATTATTTGAACGAAAAATTGCAAGAATGCTTCCTTCAAAGGATAAGGCATGCTATGAAACCAGATGAAGCATTTGGGCTAATTTTCTCATGGGACAATGTTATTGTGAGTTGCTCTGTTTGGCAAAATGAGTTGTTGTTTTGTGTTAGTGTATAGTAGTGCAATGTTTAGTGACATTACCTATTTTAGATGGCTTTTTGGAAAAACTTGCTCAACTACAGTTTTTAATTGCACCAATAGTCCAGCCAAAGTATAGCTTACCTTGTACATAAGCCAATATATTTTAGATTCACAGGGGGTCGCCCCGGTTCCATTAAGATTAACGAAACCTTTGGGTTCATACAAACAGCAGAAAGTAAAAACATAGAGAGGAGACCGCCCGTCTAGCCGCAGTTCTCAGCTACCAAAAAGGACACCCAGCTCCGGCCATTGCCAGCAGTCAAAAGGATCTACAAACTAGAAGTTTCATTACAGACTTCAGGCAGCATCCTGCCAAGACTCCAGAGGCTAAACTACCAGTTCTAAGAGAGCGTAGCAGGCTTCAGATACTTGCGGTAGGACTTCTTCCTGTATCACAGCATCACCCCATGACAACGTGAATAGAATAGCATCGCTCTCCTCTGGATGCTGCTTCAGGTAGTCCACCGTCGCCCTGCCGCCATACGCAGAAGTTGCAGTTGTCGACCAGGTGCTGATCCAGCCGAAGTCCACGCACCTCAGCCGGGGTGAGTAACAGAGGAGCTTTTAGCTTTGCGAGCAGAAGGCTTGCGAACTGCTCCAGTTTTCCTCCTGCTTGTTCTTTTAAAGGAATCATCCAGAGCTTCAAATAAGACAGCGTCAGTCGCCACACCTAAAAAGGACGTACCCAGTGCTGAGAGCTCCCGCACTGTGCGGGGTCTGGGGAAGGTGTCAGTGGCAAGCCTTACCCTCACCTAGTGCAATGTGAGGAGACCGCGACTCGAACCTGGTACCTCTCGGTCACAGGCGGTGAGGCTCTACCGCTGCACCAGGTCACCCAGGTCCAGCGATTAAACACTATATTATTTCTATTATTCCAAATGCTCCATAGAACAGCAGAAGTAACTATGTTTAAATGTAAAAATCTAGTGTTACAGAGCCATTTTGAAGCAAGCGATTCAAATTTTGTAATATTGACATCAAAAACCTGCTCCACTAACTCCCACATGTTCTTGGCAACTATGCATTCGAAGAACAAGTGGTAAACTGACTCACTCAATCTCCTTATAGAGCTCACACTCTAGCGGTTTTGGCATTCCTCTTTTTCGGAGGTTATCTCTGGTCATCACTTTGTTTTGGGAAAACAACCACAGGAAAATATGTATCCTGGGAGGCACCTTAATCTCCCAAACTACAGGTAGATAAACCGGTTTAATCCCCCTAATGTTAACCAACGCATACATTGATTTGGAAGAGTAGATCCCGTTCGACTCATACTGCCAAATCAATTGATCCTCTTCATCAGAGAGGTTCAGAGAGCTGGCAATGCTAACAATCTCTAACCAATGCTCCATCATTTCTACTGTAAACGTTCTCCTAAAATCACATCTATGTTGGTTGCCATCCCAAAGATCAGCCACTGTCTTAGTCTGTTGATTAGAGACAACATAAATATCCCAGAATTGGGTCGACAGAGGTGAGTTTCCAAACCAAATGTCTTCCCAAAACTTCACTAATCTACCATTGCCCACTTTCCATCTATATCCTATCTTAACAGCTTTTGCTGCCCACATCACACCTTTCCAAAAGGTAGATGGATGGGGATCGGTGCAACAAAGAATGTTTGGGTTTTTGGTATTATACTTAGCATCTACTACTCTTTTCCAAAGAGAACCTTCTCCTTGAGAGTATCTTTTCACCCAGGATCCTATCATACAAAGGTTAAGGTCCTGCAAGTTAGGTATACCTAAACCACCGTACTCCTTCTTCATGCAAACAGAAGGCCGGTTAGCTAGATGTATCCTACGTTTATCCTCAGTATCCTCCCACAGACAATTAGCTAACTGAGTATCTATTGCCCATTTGGGGAATTTGAAGAAAGATAGCAAGTAAACTGGAATACTAGCCAAGCAAGACTGTACTAATTCCCGTTTAGCTGCAGAGGACAACAATTTTCCCCTCCAGCCTGCTAATCTTTTCAGCAAACTATCTATCAAAGGCTGCAGGTCTTCCCTTCTCAGGATCCCATGATGTAATGGAATACCTAAGTATTTAATGGGGAAGTATAAGCCAATATTTTCTGGTTCAGTATATTATTCTTTCTTATGTAGTTCCATTTGCAGGTCCATCCTCGTATTGTACTAGTAATCAAGCACGTGCACATGCACGTTTCATGTAATGCCCAAATTAGATGACAATATTGCAGTACATATTGCCTAATAATAAGTTGCGAAGGGTGTCAGTTCCACATACCAGGAAGGAGGAATTTCCTTCACTTCTATCACAGTGACTGTAGACTGTAGTGTTTCTATAAATTCATTTATAGGACACCTAACCAGGACAGGAGTTGGTTCAGCATCACTATTATGATGTCTTTGTTGTTGTTGACAACACAAATGCAGAAAAGTGGGTACATTGAATAGATTTCTGAAGTATAATATATTACACTATTTCAAGCCATTACTTACACTATACAAGGAGCTTTTACAACTCAACAATTTTACCAGGAGCATAATTTTCATGCTAATGGTGAGAATCTGATGATGGAAATGGCATATCCATTATTTATTTATACCTTGATGAACTAATTATACCTAGACTTCCTGCCAACGGATCTTTTCATTCTGGCTTCAGGTTCAGCACTTCCTTGCGCCTCCTAGATTATCGCAGCAGCAGTAACACACAGAGGGGCATCAGCAGAACTTCCCTATCTTTTTTGAGGAACCAGAACTTCCCTATCTTGCTTACTTATAACCTACAGTAGCAAAGTTAGAGATGTCTCTGAATAATTAGACAGAAACCTCTCATTCTCAAATTAGCATAGACTGCAATAGAAATAAGTAAGCAAATAAATACACTCAAGGGACAAAAAGTTTCTAATTAACATGATACGACATTTCATTCTTTAACTGATGGCAAGGTCACACTTCAACAATGTGCAAATAAGATGAAATAAATAATCCTTGTCACCACAAATCTTTTAGATTAGGAACTTGATATTACATTAGAAAATCAATCATTCTAAATAACTTGTTAACTCTGGAGAAAAAAAGGAGTATAGCATACTTACCCAGAGTACAGAAGAAAATCCTCCTAGCCTTAATCCTCATCAGATGCAGACACAGATCTTAACCACCGGACAACTTCAGAATATCGAAGGGTTGATAGAAACAAATGATTGAAAGCTCGCATTGCACCAAACATTTCTATCCATTCCAACATTTCAGCAAGGTGACATAGTTAATAATCTACAAACCAAACCACCTTAAAGGAAATTAATGGAATGTCAAAAGATTATGTTAATTCCACCTTATTTTCTGGTTCTACCAGAAAGAATTACAAGCTTATGCCCATATTTTTCAGGGCCACCTCTCTATTCCTTTTGGTAGGAAAAACTACTTGACCCCAGCTTCTTGAGATTTTCATCCAGCAATTGCACTCATGGTTTACAAAGCGACGCTTTGGCGCTTTGACATGGGGGGGCGCTTTGGCGCTTAAGCGACGCCTAAGCGGGCGCTTTGGACGCTAAAGCGCCTAAAGCGGGCGTTTTTCCAAAGCGGAGCTGGGGTGCCTTGACGCCTAGGCGTCGCCTAGGCGTCCTGAAGCGGACGCTTTGAAAACCATGATTGCACTCATCCACACGCATGGTCATCGCAGGCGGTCCTAGAAAATTTGACAATAAATTAGTGGATGGTGCCAATTTAGAGTTATTAAAATAGAAATTAGTATTGATCATGAATCGTCCATACTAATACCAACATAATCTTGGCTGCACCGTTCAGACTTATCAAACATATATTAGAACATTAGGGAAGCACAGTGCACATATTGTCTATTAAACAGTGTACACTGTATAATATGTAATCTTAACTATAAATGATTAGCTTTCACAATATATAACGAACAGGAGTTGATCAGCGATAAAAACACCATCTGAGTCTTTGAGCAAGAAAAATGATTAAGTATAATCGGTAAGAAGAACATCCCAATGTACAATAAAATGACCCATGAGAATTGAGAAGGCCAAAATCGACCCATTCACTGTCCTGAAATTCCCCTACCGGTCTCAACTCCCATGATTTCTTCCTAGGCGATCTTAGCTACATAAAATCCTGCCCATTGCACACACTGTAATCCATCAACCACATTTGGATTTGGAAGGATTTCTGCCAGTCGAGGCATAAATACTTATATTGGTCGTTTTTATTTCTGATTTACAATTTGAACCAAAATGGAATTGACAAAATGCCAAACTGTAATAATACCAATGTGTTGTCCTAACCTCTGAACTTCGCCAGCGTCGGCTTATTTTTAAGTCTGATTTATTTGGCTTTCTCTAAGATTTCAGTCGTTCTTATTTTTGGAATTGACAAAATGGCCTTTTTCTCTAAGATTTCAGCCATTCTTCGGCTTTCTTTTCTTTCTAATCTAATACATGCAGCGCTCCTGCATGGTTCTAAAAAAAAACGATCGATAGATTCTTAGCACAAACGGATAAGGATGATACGGTTAATATCTTAAGTAATGTCGGGAGCATAATTTCTGGAATTCTCACAAAGGTGGGATTCTACCTATTAAAATACCACCAAGGGCTAGTCCTGGTAGGGTTCGTTTTTTTAATATCTTAAGTAATAGGAACATGCATAACTTCTCATCATCCAACATAATCCCGGTGAAAGTAGCGACTGCACATGCATTTGGCAATATTATTTGTCATTCCTCAATACAACCCATATGAAAATAGTGACAGCTCAGAGATTTTTTATTTAACTTGTAATACTTGACAATGGTGCTCTTTGAGCTGTATGTAGTGCTTCCGGGTAGAACCGAGTGAGCCTGAGTCTGTATGAGTAGAACTGAGCAAACCCCTTCCATGGGGAGGCCAACCCACCTTATATAGGAGCTGGTAGGCTGGTTACAAAGAGTCTACCGGCTAGCGAAGGTCACCCGGGTAAGACCCGCCAAATGGTAATCTACAGGACCGGGCCACCCGACGTCGGCTATAGGATCACACACTGTTGGTAACGTCGGCCACGACGGCCAGCGGAGAGTCCGACTCCTTTATGTCTTTTCGGTATGGGTGGCTAGCGTCGTACACTGTGCATGATGTCATCGGTTGACCTTGAGGACCCGGTAAGACACCGAGCCCATACCGCCTTGTCGGCATGTCTTTGGCTTGTCTGGAGATTCTGGTATACCGGCTGGCGGGGGCAGCCAGCGGCGTCTTCCGGGTAGCCAGCTCGAGGAGGCAGTCGGGAATGTTTTTTCGGGTTCTGATTACCACCCGGTAGTGATTTCACTGACAATGAATAAAGCAAGATGATGGCCGAGTATGCTTGTGAGCATTGATTGCATCTATTGGAGGTGGATTTGACATTGATTATTTGGTTTGCCGGTTCTCTCAGTGATATCAATATTTTGCAGGGATCACATTATTTTTGCTAGGCTTGCTAGTGGAAATGTTCCGGCTTGCAACCACATCGTCAATGGACCTGACTATACCATGGGGTATTATCTAGCCAACCATATCTATCCGCATTAGGAACATTTCTGAAGACCATCCAAAGTCGTCAAGACAAAAAATGATCCATTTATGCCCAAGCTCAAGAAGTACACCGAAAGGATATAGGATATAGAGAGTGCATTTGATGTGTTGCAACCTTGGTTTGCCATTGTTTGAGGTCGTGATGTGCTCGCTTCTGGAATAAGAAATCCCGGTGAAAGTAGCGATTTAATATAACAAGAAAACATGAATCTCCAACTGAACGACCAATGTTCAGAAAACAGATCGAACAAGACAAACAGATACAGTATTAGGTAGCAACAAAGGAGAATAAGTGGTTGGAGAAAACAAATATCGAAAGGAGAGATCTAAAATATTTAACCGCATTGGACTCTGCATATATCAGAAGCATCTCCAGCCTCCAGTGGTTGCTCCGCACCAGCGGCGACAGGTTGTGCATCCTCGGCACGGAGCAACGCTGGCTGCAGCGCTTGTGAGACCAACGATGGCGGCAGCGCCTGCTTCAATGTCCAGGACACGCTGTTATGTAAAGTATTTATTTTTAGATTTCAAATTTTGACCTCTGTTATGTAAAGTATTTATTTTTAGATTTCAAATTTTGACCTCTCTCTATGTGATCAAATATAGTAATACAATTGGTAAAAGTTCAGATTGATTCATTGTTACAGTACGTAAAATTGGTATTGAAGAACAGAGTACCTTCTTCGTGTAGCTGGGCGCGACGCTCACGGGCGTGGGCGCAGCGGCGTCCGAGTTCGTAGGCTGCAGGCGAGCTCAGAGTCGACGGCGGCGAACTCGGAGGCGAGGGCGTGGGCACAGCAGCGGCCGAGCTCGGAGGCGGTGGCGCCGAACTTGGAGGCGGCGGCTGCAAACTCGGAGGCGAGGGCGAGCTCGGAGTTGGCTGCAGCGAAGTCGGAGTCGACGGCGGCGAAGTCGGAGGCGGCGGCGGCGATCTCGGAGGCGAGGGCGTGGGCGCAGCGGCGGCCGAGCTCGTGGGCTGTGGGCAGGCTCGGAGGCGAGGGCGGGGACCGCGCTCAGGAGCGTGGGGCGCGACGAAGGCCCAGCTCGTAGGCGGAAGGCGAGCTCGGAGGCGGCGGCGAGTCGGCGACCTCGATGGCGAGGGCGGCGAGGACGCGTCGCGGCGCTCTCGGCTCCGGCCGTCGGAGAGACGGGTTCCGAGGGATCGTGGAGAGGTGGGCGGTTGTAGTTCGTGCGACTTGGGGGACCTCGTTTTTTCACCCCTTTGCTTTCTGTGGTATACTACTAAACGTGTTTAGCGTCAAACATAGTCGGGTTTTAGACCGTACGATTTTCGTGTTGAACGACTGAGATCCTCTGAATCTCCGCCCTCTGGCTCTTTTTATATTAGTCTAGATGTATATGTTGCCTCTGTGCTATCATTCCCTCACTGACTGATATTTGATGCTCTTTTGTTATCTCCTAGGCTGACACAGATTCACTAAAGTTGGAGGCTTGGAGACAACTTGCTTTGGAGGAAGGTATTTGTTTTGTAAACAGTACAGATTGCTAACTTACCTTGATAAACAAATGTTAAAGTAATTTATTTTGCGCAGGGAAGGACATCCCTACTGCTGCTCACATCCAAAGGAGTATTCTTCATGGTGCTGCTGACCATGTCCTTAGAAAGGTGTGCACTATCATCTCCTGATCCTAATTCCCAATTATATATTGAATTATTTTAGCAGCAAAGAAAATGAAAGAAGTTCACTTTTTTTTTTTGGCAACCCCTTTTCTATGGCATCAATGCCTTCGCTTTTGCACTGGTACGTAGAGCATCAATACCACTTGTGTTGACGCAGGTTTTGTATTGGGCAAAAGAGGATGTTCAAATGGAAAGATTGAAGGCACGTCTTATAGAGCTGTACTATGAAAGCCTCTTCAAAGTAATTTTGCTCTCCTCCTTTTCATTGAGTACGGTTTAATTCACTCTATGATTGCCCTTGACAGTCTGACTATATGTTATTCGTGTCATTCAGCTTGATACACCAGTAGAAGGATTGAGAGAATGGTTGGATGCAGTTCGGACAGCAGGCATACCCTGCGCGGTGGCATCGTCTCTGGATAGGAGATGCATGATTGAAGCTTTGGATAGGATGAAGCTAAGCAAATACTTTAAGGTTTGTATGTGATTTCACCCTTCTAGTTTCACAAGGTTGCAAACTAAGGCATGGCCTAGTGGTGGGGAGGGGCTGATGCCTTCCCACCCACCCGAGTTCAAGTCCTCATGCTTGCAATTTCGGTGATATTGCACCCTCCTCTATCAAAAACACCACGTGGTTCTCCCACGTAGGAATCATTTTTTTAGTTTCACAAGGTTTACTGATTTGAAAAACATTCTGGTTAGGCATATGGTGAATATCACAAATTCATTATATTCTCTTACCTTGTCAACTACAGGCGATTGTGACTGATGAGGACGATATGGAGTCAATAGCACATAGGTTTCTCTCAGCTGCTGTGAAGGCATGCTTCTGCACTGCTACTAGTTGTTGACTGTTGTCGCAGAACTGTGTGAAGAATATACTTGCTCACATGTCTGCAAATCTTCTCTTGCTGACAGTTGGATCGGAAGCCCTCAAAATGCATAGTGTTTGAGGATGACCCCAGAGGCGTTACAGCTGCTCACAACTGCACTATGATGGCAGTTTCCTTGATTGGTGCTCATCCTGCGTACGTAGTTGTTTTTTTTCCCTTGGAGCAGTATAATTTTTCCATTCCTCACAAATATCTTTCCCCACGTGGCAACTGTTTATGGTTATATTGCAGGTATGAGCTGGAACAAGCCGACCTTGCGGTCGCGAAATACAATGACCTCTCGGTGATCAACCTGAGAAGGCTTTTTGCGCACAAGGGGATAAGCTTCATGGACATGCAGAAGCAGATAATCGAGAGGTCGCCCCCCAAGAGGAAGCTGACCGTGGACACAATCTTCTGATTAACTCTTTTGCTCTGTTCCCTTCTGGTCGTTGCTCAGTGTATATAGTGTCGCGTTTCATGTCAGTTAGGTAAGATAGCATTGATCTTAGCTGATCCTGTTGTGTTACGCTTGTTCAGAGATCTCTGAATGTAGTAGCTTGTATCGAAATTATGGCATTATCGAATTTATTCAGGATTTGAAGTTACATCATGATGGCTGTTACATATTGTTTTCTTTTATCAGTGTCTTCATTGGAAGAACTGTATGAGTTGCATATTCCTGATTTTGAGCATTGCTAATACTGGTAGCAGACAGCCTGAACCACTGTTTCTCGCACACCGTAAGACCGGTGTAGAGAGCAACATACAGTGTGAAACGCGAAAATATAATGGCAACCACACCGGTGAGGTGCAGTGCCAAGTATTAGACTGCCATCAGCATCCCTATAGATTTCTCTGAAGCGATCTCTTGTTCTCCGCATGAAAACATTTCGAAGGTGGTAATAAATTTGTTTGCATCATACAATTTTTTTGAACCGGGCTATGCCCCCACCCCACAATGACTTGCAATAGCGAAAACAACAAATTGTTACGAAGGAAAGAAATCAAAGAATACACGTTCGATGGTGTCTGGAGATCCTAGCGGACATGAAACCACCCCACACACCACCTAGTATTTGCAGTACAATTTACTCAACTGAATCTATACCTTTTATACCTCTGATAAAGCAAAACCCAACTAAAATGTATTAATTACTTTTCTATCTCAACATGCAAACTATGCACATCATCCATTCTCTTATCCAAAAAAATGTCCATGTCATCCTACTAATATCCATTAAAGCCAATATTTTCTTGCATGCAACATATCCACGTCATCTACTTTTAATCATTCCAGTTGTCCATGTCACCAATTTTAATCATCAAATAACAAATCAGGTCAATTAAATTTAGCCTTCCGACAATTTCAGCCTGGGAATGGTGCGAAACCCGCGCTGTTTCCAGCCCAGACCGCATTTCACTAAGCTGATTCCCCAGCCCAAGCCAAACCAACGAATTATTTTTTTAATCCGCCCCACCCCGCCCCGCACAGGTTTTACACCCGCACCGCACCACCCCGCAAGTAAATTTCGGGCTGACACCGCGGATCCAACCCGTGGATTCTAACTAGCCGAGTACTAGTTTGCTCTCGGCTGCTAAAGCTAGCTTTGTGATTCCTGGGAACGTTTCCGTGTACTGCAGCTGCTAGCTGTAGAGTGTGGAAAGAAATGGAATATACACCAGATTAAAATCTCAAAATGCTCATAGTTCTCCGACATCTAAATGTTACTTTGCAATTAAAAATCACAGAAAATTCGTAAAAAGGATACAAGCAAAATATACACCAATACATCTTGGAAACCATGAAAAATTGCTAAGAACTTCTCAAAAATTATATTACAAGTTCCAGATATCATCAATACTGCTTGTCCAAGATTAGATGCATAAGAAACATAAAACTTCAGATTGTAGCATCATGCTCTGAACTTGGACCTCCGGCTGAGCTGGGATCTTCTACTGAAATTTCCTGCAGTTAACTGCCGTGAGTACTTAGCCATCACAGTAGCATTTATTTTTCAGATTTTAGAATATAGCAGAGCATAGTAGCTGACTGTACTGTACTTGCTTATGAAGTACTGTAAAAAAACAAAGGCTGAGCAAGCAGAATAACAGGAAGACATTTTCCCACCATTCTCACTAGAAGGTAGGAGCTAGCTCTACAGGAACCATAGAAGGTCGTAGCAATGCCATCTATGTTGAGTAAAGCCTCTAGATAGATGTATTTACTGTGTACCCAAGCAGAGTGTGTACCTTAATCGCTTAATAATGCGGAGATCTGATTGGACTGGTGCTCCCCTATCCCCTTCCTCTTTGTCTCCCCCTGTTCCTTGAATTTAGGACAGATTTCAGGCATCTGCAAGAGGGACGAAAAGTCAGAAGCACCGGCGGTTCCATTACTCCATGGAAACAAATTAACAGCTACTAGCATAGTGGAGCAAGGGTTAGAAGCGCTTACCGGCAGCGAGCGGCCGGCGTCCCGCAGATGAGGCTCCCGGGGAATGGGTTGGAGCATCCATGGCGAGAGAGGTGGTGGCGCCGGCAACGGGAGAGGGAGGAGGAGATCAGCAGGACCACGGGGGTGGTGCACGTCGGCGGCGGAGATGGACGGCCGCGGCAGTGTAAGGCGGCGACGGCGGCGCAAGAAATCCTCCGCTTGAGTCGTGGTCGGGAACGAAGGACTAGGCCTACCGTGGGCTGAAGGTGCGGGTTGAACCCATGGGTTCGACCCGTTCGAGATCAGGCCGCACCGCACCAGGCCGTAATTTTGGTGGACCCGCACCACCCCGGTCCATTTTTCCGTTGCATCCATTACAGCCCAACCCAGAACAAACCAAACACAAACCCGCACCAAACTATCCAAACGAAGCCGCACCATTCCCAGCCTGAGACAATTGTGATCAATTGAATCTTTCATATTTTTATAAACAATTTCATATTTCATGGGTCTTATATGGCTTTATTTACACAATAATTTTTTAAAGAGATTTCTGCCGCAATGCGCGATATCTATCTGTTACGAATTTTTTTTTACGAACCTCGTTAGAGGGCGGGGAGTTCCCGCATTGCATTATACGAAAAATAGGATTGATCCAGCTAATAGGGAAAATCAGACCCAAAAACCATACAGTGCGCGGTTAATTTACGAAAAACTGGCAAAACCACACACACCCACCTAGTTATGAACTATCACACACCTCTGTCAGGCAATGCAGTAAGAAACACGCCGGATAGTTTTTTTTTTTAGATAAAAAGGGCCCCGCCCCAGTTCCATTTCAACGAAACGAAACAGCGTCTTACAGTTATCCATCTTCCGGATAGTTTTTTCGTGCATTTAATCTTTTGAACACAGCGAAGTAGGAAGTCCAATTCACAACAGTAATCGAGCAGCAGGTTTCCGAGCTCAGCCGACCTTCAAAATGGGCTTGTTTGGATTCCCAGAGAGCTGGACCCGGAAGTGCTCCCTGAATTTCTCTCGTCGGCGCTCTACCTCATCCATACTTTCCTTGCGTCGCTCTTTATCATCAGATACAAACTTGCTCCAATCTGGAGGTCCAAAGTGGACACCCAGCTGAAATTCCTTGAGGCTTCGGAGAGATTCAAGCCCATCAAAGCGAATTTCATGATCCCACAACACACCCTGGACCTGCAACTGCTCAAGTTTGGGCATTGTACCTTGCTCAAACGTCACCGATTTGATGACCAGTAAGTTGAGGAGCTCGAGCACCAAGAGGCTCTTGAAAGCCTCACTCTGGAAATGGAGTTGCTCGCCCTGGAACACGCTCCCCTGTAGACGTAGGACTCTCAGATTTGCTAGATTCCCAAGGACTTGCATTGCAGAATCGAGTCCTGATAGATTGGTATACCATAATCTTAATTTCACAAGATTCTCAAGCTTCTGGACCCATTCCGGCAATTTGACCAGATTGCCACGCAGCTTGAGGCTCTGGAGCCTTTCCGGAGGCGAGGACAGGCTGTCTAGACAGCCAGATAAACCCAGCTCATCTCCTGCTGATTGCACTGATAAGGATTCAAGCCGGCTGAGACTGGAAATGGCTGAACAAAACCCTGGACCATTCTTCTTGTTGATGCCAACCACTCCTAACTTCCGAAGTCCGGTGAGCCATCTTATCTCAACAGCGGCATCTGTCCCCACCAGGTACACATCCCGTAGTGTATGTAGGGCTTCCAGTACCCCAATCCCTCTTGGCACCATAACACCACCTGAATCTACTGCCATACCCATCATGACACTAGGGAATGCCATGCAACATGCATAAGTGCATATATCACGCCGGTTGACACCATCGATGTCCATAACCCGAGGTACACAACATCCAGCACAAAGCAGCAGGCCCACTTCCAGTACATATTGACACATTGCAGTTGCAGACTCTGGAGGTGAATAAGCGTCTTTAGTGCCAGCATGAAGATATTGTAGTTTCCGGAGCTTGATGATACTTCTTGACAGTATCTTGATGGAGGTACCTCTGATATCTAGTGTTTCTAGTTGCTTTAGGTTCCCCAAGGAATCTGGTAGATGATGTATAGAATAACAACCTCTAAGAGAAAGATACTTAAGGTGGACATGCTCTCCGATGTGCCTAAGGTGATGATCAACCAGACCTGAGGTGTCTTCCAAGTCTAGCACTCGCAGCAACTTCATCTTGTCAGAAAGGAAAAACGGTTTCCACTCTCCAAAAACTGTTAATGATCGTACACGGGACATATCAACTGTGCTATCAAACTGGGCCTTGTCTTTCACTGAACTGCTCCTTATAGCAAGGTGGCGCACGGTCGCCTGGCCCTGGCTGTTCAATTTCTGGGCATCCTCTAGCCTGAAGACAAGGTTTTCTTCCGTTGCCATTGAGATGCCGATTTCACGCATTAGATCATGGACTTGGCAGGAGTCAATTTCCTTTATGCTATGCACCGATTTCTTGTATGGCAGGATCATGCTCCTCCTTATGAGATCTAGGAAGTAGCTGTCAGCTATATCGTCTGCAGACTTGTCACGCAGGCCTTTGGAGTAACCCTCTGCAGTCCACCGGCGTACCAAACGTCGCCAGCTAACAATGTAGTCTTTAGGAAAGATAGACAAATACAGGAAACAACACTTGAGGTGATAGGGTAAACCATCGTAGCTTTTGATAAGCACTGTCATTATGGGCTTAAGCTCTGGATTCATCTCCAATTCAGCACTGATATGCTCGTTCAATTTCCTCCACTCCACAAGGGTTTTTGGTTGGTTCGCCAAGAAGCCACCTATGGTGACTATTGCAAGGGGAAGTCCTTCGCATTTCTTCAGGATATGTTTTGCTTGTTCAGCCAGCTCGCGATATTGCCCATAAAAATCTATATTCTCCTTGAATACCTGAAATTCAGACGAACAAGCTGTTGAGTACAACAAGAATAAAATTAGGTTAGAAATGGTTTTCTAATGTATTTAGGTCAATGTTGTTCAACAGTTTTTCTTATATACAATCTACCGTGTAGTATTTTCTATATATCTATGCTGGATAATGTGACTTAGAAATTGTGCTGAACATCGGAATTAGAAACCACAGATGGTTGGGATAGAATTCAAGAAGGTCTATGATAAAGTAAAGTGGCCTTCCTTGCAGCAAGAGTTGCACATGAATCACACACAAAAATGTATGAATGGATCACACATTCTGTGCAACAAGGTAGTGTTGATATAGGTCATTATTTCCAAACACGAAATGGTTTGACACAAGGATATCCGTTGTCCCCTATGCTTTTCAATATTGTTGCGGATATGCTAGCTATCCCCATTACTACGAGCTTACGACTAAGGAGGATGGCAAAGTAGGAGGTCTCATCTCACATTAAGTTGAGGGAGGAGTGTCCATCTACCAATATGTTGATGACATGACTGCTTTCATGAAACACGACTTAGAGAAAACAGTTAAATGAACTAATATTTTGTATTTTTAACAACTATCCGGTTTAAAGATAAATTTTCATAAAAGCGAAATTTTCTATTTTGGAAACGATAATGAGGAGGAAAATCAGTACATGCAACTACTTGGGTGCGAGTATGGTTATTTCCCTTTTCGATACTCGGGTCTCCCATTTCAATATAGAGAACTTCGTAACAAGGAATGGGAGCCACTAGAAGATTGTTTTGAGAGAAATTTGGGTTGTTGGCAAGGAAAATTGCTCTAATACAGAGATCAACTTGTTCTTGTTAATTCCATTCTCACGGGCTTGCCAAATTTATGTTATATTTCCTCAAAATACCCAAAGGAGTACGGAAAATAATTGAACTTTTATGACCCAGGTTCTTCTGATAAAGTGATGAGCATAAAGTAAATATTTCTTAACTAAACATGATACAATTTCTAGACCCAAAAATCAAGGATGATTGGGTATTTAAGTTTTGGATATAAAAAACAAATGCTTACTCAACAAATGTATGTTTTATATATTAAATGAGGAGGTTGTGTGGCATGGGTTGTTGAATATTAATACGTCCAATCCAAAACTTTGTCTCAAGCTCAAGCCATATCCACATACTTCCCTTTTTGAAAAACAATCGTGCGGGTCAAAGATGAGTTCTTTAGTAGAGTTTATTTCATATTAGGTAATGATATGAGCACCCGTTTTCGGGATGCTGCATGGCTAGGTGACATGCCTCTTTCCCACAATATTCATCATTATATAATATTGTGCAGCGGGGAGATGTTTTTGTTGCTAATGCTCTATCATAAGTACCATTGAATATTTGTTTCTGATGTACCCTAAGTGGTGCTAAGTGGAATGTGTAGTTACACCTAGTCCATCCATTTAATGATGGTAAATCTTTCTATTGAGCCTGATATGTTTTCTTTGAAGCTGATCTCCACTAGTATCGTTTTGGTAAAATCTATCTATGATGATCTTTTGAATGGGCGTACGAGATTTCTCCGCAAATACATGTGGAAGATATAAATGACTTTGAATATTATGATTTCCGTGTGATTCTTCAGATAAATCTCTTACTTACCGAGGATAACTTTTTAAAGATAAATTAGAATGGGTGTAAAAATGTTGCGTTTCTCACTCCGATTAGACTATTCAACATTTATTTCTCTAATGTCCTTTCGCTCTTCTTGTACTCCCTCCGTTTACAATTAGTTTGCGTTCTAGGTTTAGTCAAAGTCAAACTTTGTGAAGTTTGACCAAATATATGGGGAAAAAATATAACAAAATTTTAATATTATTAGAGTCCTTATAAGATATATTTTCATATTATATATAGATAATATTATAGATGTTGATATTTTTTCGTATATACTTGGTCAAACATTGAAAAGTTTGACTTTAAAAAAACCCAGAACACGAACTAAATAAAAACGGAGGGAGTATGGTGGATAGTCCGTATTAATTTTAATTTAACACCACCAACCAACATCAAACTTATTTTTGGAATTTGGTTGACTGGGATTGACAAGGAAATTAAGTATTAAATCTATGTAGGAGTTTCAGCTTTTTGTTAGGCTATTTAGAAGTGTAAAAACAATAATGCTTAAAGACAAGAGCTCCTCACTTCTTACAAGTTATACACAAGGCCACCCATTGGATTCGTTTGTGGTCTTGTCTCCTCCATGTGGATCATCGGGGGCTTATGGACATTTGGTGAAACCGCCTGGAGTTGGTCACACGGGATATATTCCTCGGGGGGTGGATGATAGCCCATTAATAGAATACATAATGCATAAGTTCTTCATGTTAGCTCTGTTCTCTGGTCGATTTTCGTATTCATCCTTTCTGACCCATAAATGTAAAAATTTGGATGATATTTCTGCAACACAAATGGTTGTACAAATCGATTGATGCATAGGCTAGAGTGATCCCCCTTCACAAAAAATTATCTATTGACGTGAAGATAATCCTAGATTATAGAAATGAATCGTATATTTATATGCTATTTAGTTAAGGGTATTTTGTTGCAGAAAAAATAGTTCCCTGGCATACTAGACATCAATAGATATCGATTTGGCTTCTGCATACTGGATGTCAGATATATATTCGACACTATGTGGTTATATCGATGAAAATATATAAATTTTTAATCATTCTTGTTCAAAATATTCCTTGTCAGTACAAGAAATTATATGATTTGAAGTTTAGTAACTAGTAAATTATGAGATAAAATAATAAAAACTCACAAAATCCATACTCTCATATTGAACATTAAATTATATGTGTGTATCTACAGAACTTATACATGACTTCAATAATTTGGTGGAGTTGTAAACACCTAATTTTATCTGTTTTTTTTAAAAGCATCATTATCATAAAAAAAGGACAGGCCTAACCACTTGGCCTAATAGTAGTGGTGCCAGTGTCTGAGTCAAACGGCTGAAAACCACAAAAAATCATGTTTAAAACTTCTAAAAAATCTTAACAAAAATACATTATGTTGGGAAGGTAGAGTTGCATACGCATGCAAAATTGCAAGGTAAAACTCGAAATTGTATAGGAGATAAAAAAAATGACAAATTCAGCAGTGAATAGTAATGTTTAGAGCTACTATTCATTTTGCTACTATTCATTGCTGAAGTTGTCTTTTTCATAACTCCTAACAATTATTTACATATCTATAGAACTCTACCTTCCCAACGTACTGAATTTTATTGATAATTTTTTAAAACTTTTGAACATGATATTTTCATGGTTTTTAGCGGTTTTCACTGAAAGTTTGTTTCCGCCGGATATTTTCTCGGTGGTAGAGAACTTTTTTGTTGTTGTACGCTTGAGACAATAGATGGTTTGAGGGATGACTTTTACCCAGGTTTGGGCCCCTTGTGCTGGTAACAAAAATACTCTTTGTGTTAGATTCATATTGTATGAGGGATGATGCACAAGCGATTACAATGGTGTACCCTAGGTGTTCAAATTGATGAAACGATATATGGTGGTCGAATTTGGAAGAAGTGCCCAAGATCGATATGACATCTCGTTGGTGACCATGACTTCGACTGCTTGTTATGTGTGGATCTGAAGAGCCTCCATCTCGAGAGAGCTTTTAGCCCCCTTTACATAGTCGTACATAAGCAGTGGCCGCCTTCCTTCTTGATGGGAATCATCTCTTCATATGGTTAAGTCTTCATGGCGTCCAAGAGTATGCCTTCGGACCACCTTCTTGTTCTTCAGGACATTCCTTGTGTACATGAAAGTTTCTATCTGGTTGTGGATGGAGAACTCTCTGGAAATCTTCCAACCCATGTAGATACATGCCCACTACATCGTTCCGGGATAGTATATTCAAACTATCCATTGTCAGTGCCATACCTATTAAAGGGAGCCACCCTATAATGCATATATAGTTGTGAGTGTTTTGGTAGTCCGAGCCGATACTAAAAGTGGGTCAGAGGGGCGACCCTCCCGCCCCCAAGCGCTAGAGGCCCAATCCCATGTAGTACATTTGTTGGAGTAATAATAAGTTAAAACGAGAAGTCAAAACGTCATAAGTGTCTCCAATAAATGTTGACCTATTCTATGATATATGTTAAACCGGATATTACTGTGACATATCATTTTGAAATATGGGAGTTTCTGCATGTGAGGATCTGCCCCTGGGTAAAGAGATATTGCATATTTATATTTGTAGCTTTTACATATGCATGCATATATCGATACTATTTTCTCTATTGAGGGGTTCCGAATTCTCGTCTTGTCACGGCCCCCGAAATCTTAGAATCAAATAATGTTGGTAGTGTGCTTCAAATGCTCTTAGTGTTGGTGATATGGCTGGCGAAGAGTGGGCCCAATTGAGTATTGATCCCTTCTCTCACTTATGGTTTTCAGTCGGTCACTAACGGTCTAAATTCAGATACATGCCATCATCTCCTTGATCTGACGGACAAACATCACTTTTTATTTAGAAATGGACGGACAGACATTACTAGTATTGCTTACATGAGTTTCATAGAAATACATTTCTTGATTGGAATGAGATGCCAAAGTGAAAGACCTCATCTTTGTCTTGAACTTCTTAAAGTAATTTTACTCTAGTGATGTGAAGAAACAAATATTTCCCTATACAAATACATTGGTATATATGTTCCTACAGTCCATAGTTGTCTAGAAAAAATTCTGCACTAGCTAGCTCCATACTATGAAGTCCCTACAATTCCTTTATGTTTCAAATGCCGTCCAAGCCACGATATTGTTGCCATCTAACTTAACTTCTTTAAAGCCACGTATGGCAACAATGTGTCGTCTAACCAGGGACAACTCAGCTAACAAGTGAAGTTCTCACAACTACACAAAAACGAGATGTTTTGAATCTACTAGTCTGTCTCATACAGTTCAAGATACCCAGTGCAAATGGTAAGAAGACCTGAATCCTAAATACTCCCTCGTTCCTAAATATAAAATGTTTTAGCTTTTTTCAGATTCACATGCATCTAAATATATCTAGAATGTTTTAGTGTGTATGTTTACTTATTTCAGTCTGCATCTAGGCAACATGTGAAATTCCTAAAACATATTATATTTTGGAACGGATTGAGTACAAATTACTGTATATAATAGCATACCTTCTTTGCGAGGAGCTCACGTGCATCGTTGTCTCCTAGAACTTTGAGCTTGTAAATGTTTTCTTGTTTTTTCGAACAGTGCTTCGCAATACCATAGTCCCTTGTGGTGACTATGATGCGAGTTGTATCCACTCCCCGAAAACATTTATTTACCATGTCCCATTCTGCAGTAGATGATACATCATCTATGACAATCAAGCACCTCTTTCTCTGTAGAATCTTGGTCAACTTATCATCTCCTTTTGTTGCTTTTTTTTCCATGTTCGGTATGTGCCTATTTTTTACACGATGTTCCACTTCTTCTAGTTGCTTTACTAAATCCTTAAGGAGCTTCTCTATATTGAGAGGGCGCATGATCGGGACAAAAGCACTTTTGTCAAACTTATCACTTAGCTCTTGTATTTTGCAGATATCTTTGACGAGACTTGTTTTTCCAACACCACCCATTCCACACACAGAAATCACATGGAACTGTTGTCCAAGTTGGTTCGAGACCAGCCTGATAATGTCAGCTTTCTCTTTCTCTCGCCCAATAATATGTGATTCATCCAGAATACTTTCCATTGTCCTGATACGAGTGAGTTCGTTGTGCTTGACCATCCTATGTCCACCAGCGTTCACTGGTTCATCCTCTTGTATTTCACCAGTAGACATCTTAGAGTTGTGAGTACCAACAATGGTTGCATCTGAGCTAGACACTCCCTTCTTTGGATTTATTCCATCTTGAGAACACTAAACAGAACAAAGCAAATACTTACGTTGTTGGCGCATGCTATTTATTTTTGAGAAATGTGTAGACATGTTTTTTGTTCGCATAAAACTATTTTTTTCACTCCAAGGAATAAGTTTTGATTCAAAGTTTGTGACATAATAGATCAAATCTTCTGCTCATATATATCTGCTAATTTTCTTGTTGTTATTAGTTTTTGAACACCCATAAGGCTGGATCAGATAGATGGCACCCATGCTGTTATTTTAGTTGGTCCCAAATCCCAAACAATTAAATTTTGTATACTATCAGTGTATTAAACCATGGACTGGAGTCTGGATATCTTTCTTCTAGAAGTTTTTTTTGCAGGAGAAATGGCATTTGTCATTACATTTGTTAGATAAAAATTACAAATCAACTGCATGCTTACATTAGATTTTCATCCAGTGGGTTATTTGATTACTACTGTGAGTATACCCTTCAGCTACTCCTCCAAAGCTTATGGGTTAACTAAAAAATGTTTGGGCTACAAAACTGGTCCTAATCTAAGTGTATTGCAAGTTCTAACATGTAGAGAATAGACGACAACTTAATGATTCCCTCTTTTTCTTATTTATTTGGTAGATATACTATGGAGGAAACTCTATAGTAGATATGAAACCTAAATTCTGGCCCGTGACTTCTTAACTAAGATGGCGCTGTTTTTCTTTTTGCTGTAAAGATACCGCTAAGCGAAGTAACTAAATACTTAAATTGCTTCGTTTAAAAAAAATACTTAAATTGAAATGATACCATACTATTTTTAAATTACCTTGTCGTGGAAAGCGTAAATTGTTTGATCAGTAAACTTTTGCTTGAGCTCTGATACCATGCTATGATGTCCCGCACATAGGCTTGCAACTTCAACTTGTCCGGTAGACACTATGATCCGGCTCCCTTTCTTGCTATTGTTTGTGAAGCATTGTTTGATCTGGTCCCATTCTTCAATGGTGACCATGTCAGTGAGCACAACCAAGTACCTCTTCCCATACACATGTCCCTTGAAATCCTGAGCCAGATCATGCCCGGTTTTCTCTGGCTCCAGTAGAGCATCAACCCCAAGGATGTTCGTGTTGAACTGCCTCACCAAGCTCCGGACAAATTCATGAGGATTCAAAGGATGCGTCACCCTGACCCATGCCCGGCATGGGAAATGTAGCTTGACGCTAGTGGACTCGTAGGCCTCCCTGATGACGGACGTCTGCCGGATCTCGCCGCCTGTTCCCCACACGGAGATCACCTTAACGTCACCGCTGCCATCTTCTTCCTTGTTGATCAGAGCGGCAAGATCCACGTCTGCTTTGGCGAGGCGCCGGCTTGCTTGGTCGTCCATGCCGAGCATTATCGCATCGGCGTCGCTGCCGGACTGCACAACGGCGGCAGGCTTGGAGCACGGTCCCCTGATGAGTTGGTAGCGCACGTTCCTCTTGCTGACGTCCTCCACCTTGGCCCTGAGCTCCTTCATCCTCTTGCCCACGCGCCGCCGGTACATGAGCGTGCGAGGGATCCGCCACGGCCGCCACCGGGACGGTCTCTTCAGGCGGGCGGCGAAGTCCTGGAGCGAGTCCTCGGCGTCGTAGGCCACGTCGCGGACCTGCTTCACCCACGCCCTGACGACCCTGTCGCCGCCGTCGACGTGCCGCTCGTCGTGCGCGGCCATCAGGAACGCCTGCATCATTTCCAGCTCGTCCCTCACGAAGGCCTGGTCGCGGCGGACGCCCAGGTGGAGCGCCACCTCCTGCGCGACGGCCGACGCGGCGTAGTCCACCGCTCGGCCAAGCACGGCCTTGCCGACGCTCAGCACCGTCTTCTCCATGGATCGATTAGCAGCTTGCTCGATCGATCGACTCTCGGGTTTGCTTGTATCGACTAGCTGTATGCACGTGTTCTGGTGTGGAAGTGTAGATCAAGAAGCCAAAGGTACATATATGCAGCCTATCAAAGGAGGAGCTGAGCTCGATCGATGCAAGACCGTGACCGCAAATTAAAATTTTCTATGGAAAAGAATGGGGCACGGAAAGGAAGAACCAAAGGTGAGGGAGCTTTGTTTCGTCGGTGGGCATCTTTCATGGGCGTGAGTCATGAGGCAGCTTTGCGTTTTGAAATTAATTACTCCATGCCATGCCATGCGAATTCATGGACGCGCGATCGAGGAGATAAAAGGGAAAAGCGCGCGCATGCCATGCGAATTCATGGTACCAAGAGCCCACCTGCCTTGCATTTCGATTTTTTTTCGAAACAAGGTAAAAACTTTGACTATTTCACTGATTAAAGAAGAGTTTAGAATTGCAACACAAGCAAGCCCGAAAGCTTGGATACAAGGATTACTCTCGTGGCGGTAAGTTACTCAAATGTTTCTCCCCGGCCATACCCGAAAGGGCGGCGCGCTACGCTTGATTCTTTTCAAATCTCCCTCGCATTCCGTCGAGGGGCATCTTTCATGAACTCTAGGATGGTGTTTGGCATGCATTGTGAAAGACCCTCGATTCCGTTCGTTCCAAAAAAATTATGCCGCGAGGAGTAGAGAGGAGAGACCCTTGCGCCGACGTTCATGAACCCCAGTGATCAAGCACCACCAAAGCTACAGTAATTTATAGATCCAGGCAAGTATAAGCAGCTGATGTGTGACAGTGTATACGCACAGGCAGCGAGATTCAACAACACACCTCCATTTCATTTATACCACAGGGGTGATTACAAAGGTAGCTTCCATCGCCAATCAAGCGAGAAACAAGCCACACTAAGCAGTAAGTAATCACTACTAACACTCCACAAGTCCACAACCATACAAGCTTCAACGCACACTAACACAAAATTAAAAAACCCAGCAGCGCTACTAAGGACTAATAGAGAGACTAGTTAAGCTGGCTACAACTACTAATAAGGACTAATAACCTCGCTCGCTGGACACAGACCACGATTATTGATTCGGTAGCAAGAGCCAAGAGTCAGGCCGCTGCGGGCTTGAAGGGAGACTTGTATCCTCCATGGCCTTCCCAGACCTTCACGATCTGGATGGGTATGAAGCTTTGAGCGACCTCGACGGGACAGACAGTGCGAGAACGGTCGAACTCCACGTATCTGAGGCGGAGCCCAGCTGGAATGTTCCCAGGGTCCTCATCCTCGAGACAAACGACGACGTGGACCGGGGCCAGGTCCGGCGCGGCGAAGCAGCCGGGGTCGATCTCGGCCACCTGCCCAATCTGGCTGCAGTTGGCGCGGATGCCTTCCTCCGTGCGCTCTTCCACCGGGTAGTCGAGGAAGGCGATGTGTGCGAGGTGCTGCATCGTGACCTCGACGACGTTCCCCTGCTCCCCCTCGCGCACGACCTCCACGGAGACGCCGTCGAGCTCGAACGGCTGCTTGGCGACGGCCGCCTCCCGGTCCTCGGGCGTGGCGAAGCGCAGGCACACGTCGGCCATCATCGGGGAGCAGCCGAGGACCTCGAACTGCAGCTCCGGGGCCGCGGCGAGGATGGCGCGCCGGACCAGGGCCTTGGGGTCCGCGACCTCGGCGGAGCCGGCCGGACAGTTGATGTTCGCGTACCCGTAGCGCATCGCGGTTTGGTGCATCTCGGGGGTCATCTCCAGGAAGACGGTGCCGCCGTGTAGCGGGCGGCCCGTGCGGACCCTGGGCGGGTCCGGAGCGAAGTCGCGGACAGCGGACGCGGGGACAGAGTGGTTCATGGGCATGTACCGGTCGATGAAGCCTGGGCGGCCCGCGGGCGCGTCGGCGGGGAGGTTGGCGCTGCCGGGCATCATCTCTCTTCACACCCACGGACCGGAGAAAGGAGTGGCGAGTGGAGAGGCAGGAGAGAGGCTGCGGTTGTGTTTTTTTTTTTTTTTTTTTTTTTTTTGACTTTTTCATACTTGTATTCATACTAAAAAGGGAGCCTTACAAGATCCAATACAAGCAAACGAAGAAACAGAGAGGAAGACAAGAACAGCGCGTGCACCGTCCGTCTTCAACCTCCAGGTCGCCCGGCGCGCCAGCCCTCCACTGTCGCAGACGCCGAAGAAACCGGCCACCAGGAGCACCCGCCGTGGAGCAGAAGAGCCTCTAGCCCAGAGGCGTTGATGAGCCGCAGGATCCACCAACTCCGTAGAGTTGGATCTGTTGACGAAGAAGCCGCATCGGCCGGGGGGCCTCCCCGAACTCGCACTGCTCCAGATCTGGGGCCAGCGCCCCAGAACCTCCACCTTCACGCCACGCTCCCGCACTGCCGCCGTCTTGACTCCCCTCCGCCGGCCTCCTATACACACGCCACGAGCCTGCCGTCGCCGCCGGAGAAAGCAACGGCAGGGAGGTGGCGCTCCCGCAGCTCGACAGCACCATCGACGACGGCGCCGGGAAGGGGGAGCTGCAGAGCACCAAAAAGACGACGCCGCCACCCCCACCACGCCGGCGCCGCCCCAAGGCTCCCTACCTACACGCCGGAGCGCAGATCCGGGGATCCCCCACCCTCCCGCCGCCGCAGCGGCCGGCGGAGGGAGAGGGATCCCACGGATACGCCGGCGACCGCCGGGAAGAACCGAGTCGCCTCCGATCCGCCTCTGGGTACTGTAGCGAAGGGATGTGTGTGAGGAGTCTGATCGATGGGGTGGTGTTTAAAAGCTGCGCGTAGGAGGTGCTCCATTGATGGTAGAGTTAAAGCTCCATGCAGGACAGACGTAAGAGGACAACAGCGTGGATATTGGCGCGCGGAGTAGTCCCATCGGGCTCAGGGCATGGGCGGCCGAAAGCATCCGTACCGTCACGGAGTGCCACTGTGCCAGGACTCGTCAAACCCTAGCGCCTGCGTTCGCCAGCAACTCAGCATTGAGCTTGTCGAGTAGTAGTAGTGTTGTTCGTACAGTCAATGGTCCAGTTGTCATATGATTTTTGGGTTGGCGAGCTCTCGGCACAAACTCAAATTTTGAAGTTGCAAATTATATTCGACGATGATTTTTCATGGAGAATAAAAATTGCGATGCAATACTTAGTACTCTCTCCATGCCGGTTTATTTTTTGAGGTTAAAGACAGTTATGCCGCCGTCCGATTAGATAAAAAGATAGTTCATGTATATACATTGTTACCACACAAAAGAAAAAGCCTATTGCCCTACAGCGGAGTCTCCAGAGTCCTGGGCGTGGGCATATGCCCTATGAGCTATCTCTTCTCTAACAAGCGCCACCACCGCCTCCGGGAGTAGGCCAACGTTGCGGAATATCCACCTATTAGAGCATCTTCACTCACGGCGCCCAAACGGCCGCCCAAACGCCTTCCGGACAGGCCGTTTGGGCGCCGTCCGGACTACTTGGCGCATTTGGGCGTCCTCGCTCCCCACTCGCGGCGCCCAAATCGCGCCCAAATTCGAATGTGCCGCCAAAATACACTACGCCAAAATATGTCGCCAAAATACGTCGGGATTGCCCGGCGTCTGCTTGTCGCCGCCGCCGTCGTCGTCGTCGATCTAGATGTTGTCACCGGGCTGGGGCACGTAGCCATAGCCGGGCTGAGTCATGTCGGGGTCATCGGCGATCATGTCGAGGTCATCGTCGACCTAGCCGTCCGCGCCGTGGCCGGTTTCGGCGCCGTGGTTGCCGCCGTTCTCGACGCCGTTCTCGGGCGGAACGAGCCCAAGCTCTTGCAGGATCGCGGCGCGATACATGTTGTGCGCCGCCCTCGCCAGCGGGTCCAAGTTGGAGACGTCGGGCATCAAGATCATGAAGTCCTGACTCCTCTTCTTGACGGCGGCTTTCTTCTGCTCGAGAATGATCTTGACGTCAGCCTTCTGCATCAAGGTCGCCCACCTTGCGTTGTTCTCCTCGCGCCTCAAGCTCGAGTTGGAGCAAACGTCGGCGAGGACCTTGTCGATGGACGACTGCACTCTGTCCGTCTTTGCCGCCGCTGCCAAGGCCGCTTTCGCCTTCTTGTTCCCGATTGGCCGCCCCTCCGAGTTTTGGGGATCGGCGTTGAGGTCGGCGCGGCCGTTCTTGTTCAAAGTCCGCCGGTGCGCCTTCCATTTCTCACAACTTTGGAGAAGCTTGTAGCAATGCATCAACTTGAAGTATTTCTCCTTGTTGATGGATTTGTACAACACAAGGGCGTCGATGACCTACAACAAAACAAGCCGACGATGATCACAATTGTACTTAAGCAACAAAACAACAAGGGGATCGCAAGCCGGCGGTCACCTGATCCGCCGGGTCCCGCTCTCCTTCCGGTCGACGATGTTCTCGTGGCAGCCGTGAAACTTGTTGACGAGGCGTTGGACGATGCGCCACCTATGCTCGATGGCGCCTTGGCCGCGCACCATGCTCACCTTGTAGAAGTCCTTGGTGAACCGGCGCTCGTCGAACTCATCCTTGATCTGGGACCAGTAGGCGGTGCTCGACTGGTTTGTGCCGGTGATCTCGCCGGTAGTAATGGCCTTCCATGATTCGACCATGCACTCGTCTTCCTTGGTCGTCCAGATTGTGCCGCGGCTGCCCTTCTTCTTCTTCGCCGCCTGCTCGCCGACCACAGCGTCGGTCACCACCCCCTCCTCCTCGACCTCGGCGCCGTCCTCGTCGTGTCCTCGTATTACTCCTCATCCTCGTCGAACCCGTCGTCGTCATCCTCCGCCCGGGCGTTGTCGTTGATGATGTCGTCCATGATATGGGCGGTCTCCTACACACAAGGAGCAAGGCCGGTAGCCACGACTCGCCTATGCACACGTCTATTGTACATGCCATGGCTACAAAATGCGGGTTCATACCTGCATGAGCTCCGGGCGTCGGGAGTCATTCCGTCGATCACATGGGAGGCGCCCGCGTCGAATGAAAGGCTCCGACCGGCGGCCGTTTGGACGGCGGGATCTCTCCGCATCGCCGGCGAATTCAGATCGACGGGGTGGTTTAGATCCAGGCCACAAGAAGGGAAGATGACGTTGGGGTCGAAGCCGCCATGATGCTGGCTGTCGCCGTACTCGGGGGAGAACCTGGTGCGAGGCGTGGCGGCGGCGCTGTCGGCGAAGAAGGAGGAATTCGACGGCGAGCCGCCGACCTTGCATCGTAGAGTGGCGCTGCTCTCTTGGCTTCCTCCCAAGGCGAATGCTTGGTTCAAGGCGGCGACGATCTTGTTCATGGCGGCGATCTTCCTTGCCGTCAATGGCGCCGCTGTGCCGAGCCGTTTCCTCTCATTCTGCTTCACGCGGCGCCCGGCACGGCTCTGCGTGTCCAATCGGCGCCGGAGTACGTCGAGGTCCCAATCCTCCTGCCTCATCTCCTCCGGCTTCTCCCTGGGCGGGGGGGTCTTGCGCTTGACGCCCAGCGTCTTCCCCGCCGCCTTCGTCCCCGCCGCCTTCGTCTTCGCTGCCCCCTTGGGTGCCGGCGGCGCCATGGAGCCGCCGTGGCGCGAGGGTTTTTCTTTTGGCGGGAGGAGATGGCGGGAGAGATGGCAGGGGAAACGCGATTTTTGTGGACGAATTGGGGGAAGCCGGCACTTATTGCGATCGCCGTCTCACTGCCAGGCGTGGCCCGCGCGTCGAAGGCCGACGTGGCGTCGCGTTTCCTTCCGTCCGGGGCCGCCCCAAGCCTCCCCAAGTTGAGGGCGTGGGCTGGGCGTGCCGGACACAAAACTGGGCCGCGCCGGACCGAATTCGCGTTTGGGCGCCGCGAGTGGGGGCGATTTTGTGTCCGGCACGCCCCAAAGGCGTTTGGGAGGCCGTTTGGGCGCCGCGAGTGGAGATGCTCTTACGCTTCTTTTATATTCCCCACATGGCATATATGAGCGCTCCACTCATCTCCTTCCTCTTCTCGGTAGCCCTCCAAGCATGTCGTCTCACCATTTGTTGGCGCTTAACTAAAACGAGGTTATATTAAGAACAAGGACAATAATATAGCCAACAGTCGGCTATAACATAGTGTCATGTCATTTCTAACCAACCTAATAGGCAATATATACAATAGTCAGATTTAAGCATATACTCCCCCGTTCCAAAATATCAGGTGCTGTTAAATTTCGTTGATCAGTGACGTTCAACTTTGATCATGATTTGTATTTATAATATATCCACAAAATTAGTATAAAATTCTATGAAATAAAATAATTTTGAAAGGTGAATTCAGCGATACCATTTATACATTTCAATCCATATAATTCAGTATATATTAGTAGTCCAAGTCGATTGTCAAATACCAGCATAAAAATATGGGGGCCTTATATTTCGGAACAGAGAGAGTACATGGCTTATATTAAATTCTCACAAATTGTCTAGAAGCACGTGTGTTGCAACTGTTTTTTTATCCTATATCCGCCTCCAACTCAGCATAAATACACTATTTAATTCCTTATATCCCGCTTATGTCACCTCATTGTAGTGTGTCTAAGCCTGCGTAACATGCGCTAGTATCATGCATATAATAATAGTTTATCTTATTAACTTCATAATGGGTATTACTATATGTGTAGTATCATATAAATATTGCATTTATTAGATTTGTCAATTCATTGTGTATTGGAATGGTCTGATGCTCCAATTGTCGAACGATTTTTTGGGTGGGCGAGATCTTGGCCCAAACTAAAAATTAAAATTGCAAATTATTTTGGACGATGATTTTTCATGGAGGGTAAAAGTTTCAATGCAGTCCTTGCACTACATGCAAAAAATTGAAGTGATGGGTGATGTCTAAAAAGAATACGGCTCTGCCATCCGACAACGATGGGAGGGGGAAGGTTGGCCTCCTCCATGTATTACTAGTACTAGTTGGCCAGAAACAGGGACATAAACTGTGAAATACTTATTGTTCCATTTCAAGGCAGCTGGTCAGAAACACGAAATGAGCAATATGTCGGGACATGTTCGATCTTTTCGGTCGTTTGGATTTTCGGTAAGGTTAGGTTTCTTCAACCGTCTAGATTGGTGGTGAAGAATTGTAAGCTTGTGTTGCTTGGGGTGTGTCCTTAGTCGACCTTTCTTCAGCGGTTTATTCGATCTCGTTGTTCGCGGCGAGTGCCTATTGTGGTTTTCAAATCCTTGGTTGGCGGGGCATTTGCACGTGTCCCAGTTTTGTGCTACTTGTTTAGTGTGTGTTTCAAGCTCCGGCAGCCGTAGAACAATCCAAGGAAGAAAACGACCAACACGATTATTAGTGTATTTTTATTTTGTATTGGCCGTGTTGCGTCGAGTTGTATCTGCTTTATACTAGCTATTTTTTGTATTTAAAAATATCATATATAAGATATAAGGTGTCTTTTCTAGAAAAATCGTGAGAGTGAGACACGAGGCAAAAAAAACACAGGGAAACAACCCACAAAGGAAGAAACAACAGCGATGGGCTTAGTGGACCGTTATTGCTGATCGCAAGCACTACGCGTAGGTTGTCGGTGCTTAAAGTGGCAAATAGTGCACTGAATCCTACTCTACGCTCATTGCGTAGGTTAGCAGGGAAACGCGTACCCCGTGTATAGTGATCGGGCATAAGTGGGCCGACCCACATAGGGTGGCGTTCACGGTTTCTTCCGGTTTTGGGAAGCTTGTAGTAGCTTCCAGCCGGTTTTATTGTTCTTTATTTTATTCACTGTTCTCTGGGTTTTTTTTCATTTTTCTCTAGTTTGGTTTTTTCTGGACATATTTTTCTGTCGGTTCATGATTTTTCGGCATGGAAATTTTCTCAAATGTATGAAATTTTTAAAATTTTGGGACATCTTATTCGTAAACCTTTTTAAAATTCATGAACAATTTTTTTCAAATCCATGAACCTTTAAAAAAAAATCCATGAACAATTTTTTAAACTTCATGAACATTTTTAGTTCATAATTGGTATTAAAAATGTTTGTAGAAATTTAAAATTTGTGACAGTTTTTCAAAACCTTGAACTGTTTTATTTAATTTTTTCAAATTTAGCTGAAAAACGGATTGTTTTTTCCTAGCATGAGCGATCAGCCAAATAGGGAGTAGAAACAAAAAGACGAAGGGACCCGATCATACCAGACCGTGTTATTGGGCCTGCCCAGGGAGGATTGCTCTTCAGCGTCGGCTCGGGAACAGGCGCTGAACGAGCTGAATAGGAGCGCACGTCACGTCGTTCGGCCTGCTCATGAGAAAATTTTCCTGGATTAATTCCCTCCCCTCTCTTCTGCAGCCCATTCTAGTAGGGTGGGGTAGAACTAAGTTGGGCTCGGCCTTTTTATCCTTTTCTCCTTTTCTATAACTGGTACTAGTTGAACTCCCGTCCCTTGCTACGGTCCCTCTAATTTTGCTTGCAGCACATGTCAATATATTGCACTTGAATATTTACATGTATAGAAGATAGCACTAAGATTTCACTCAGCTTCAAGAAAAGGTATAATTACATTTGTAAGACGCACCTAGTCCACTAAACAAATGAAGTCTCTGACTCCAACATCTTCCTCATTCCACTCTAGCAGACACACCCCTGTGGTTTCCATCATTTCTGTTGTGTGTCATCCTAATCCTGCATTCCTGCTAGAAAATTAAGCATTCACATAGCTTCGCCCCTCACATATTGTTGTCTCTTCTCATTCTTATGTCCTCTTGGACACTACAAAAATTGTTGCGTTTACGGATAATAAAAGTAGCTCAAGATAAGAAAAAAGGAATGATTAATCTACTCTCATAGTTTTCGCAAACTTATGATTAACTTCAAAATTTATAAAAAAGAAATTAGTCCCCAGTTTAACTAACAAAATAAAAAATTGCTACACAGGAATAAATATGACAATAGCATGTAATGACTACCAGGGGTACACAAGTTTTGGGATGCCTGCAGAACCTCCCATTTGCCCCTAACAGCAAAAATGTCACCTCAACCCATCCCATTTTTGCACATGGGGAATGAACTATGCTCAGGAACGACGAACACCTAAAACTTTATGGAGGACAGTCATAACATCCCTTCCAGAGAGACGCGGATGGTGAAGGTGAAACAAGAAGCCTGGGAAAAGCTGCAAACGTAAATCCATGAGGCATAAGGTCGTCGGCGCACAACCTCCACCTTCATTAAATACCCCTGCAGTGCAGCCACATCGACGATTCTTTGGTATCCTTTTACCGAAGAGCCACTTGTTCCGGTTCTTTCTGCAGTTTAGACCAGCGATCAATTCAATGCATATTATGTATATCAAAGTCATGGGATTAGCGGGAAAATAGGCCCCGACAGCACACATACTATTGCAATAATTCCAGAGGGTTCACATAAAATACAAATTGACTCTTCTGTTTAAATTTTTATGCGAACTAGCTACCATACATAAGATACATTTATCTGGGACACAATTGAAACAAAGAGCACAATGAACCACTCCCTATACATATTTTGCAACCGGGCAAGAGAAAAATACATGATCAATTGTCTTATCATGAGTCATGACAACAAAGAGGCCTTTTTTCCTTCCACCCCTTTGTGCAACATCTATGTCCCTTTTCTTCCTAGAAATTTACACGCACAAGAAGGTAACACTACATATTAAATTTTTTTTTGGCAAATTATTGCCTCTTAACTGCAACTTTAAATTATTCAGTTGTTAACCTGTGACTACATATTTATCAACATATAAAATTTGGCAAATCATTGCTAACCTGCGACTACATATTTATCAACATAAAATTGATGAAGTTGCAATGAACTCAAGAAAGAGTAAAATAGTTTACCTTGAAGTTTGAACTCATGTAGAAGAACCAGTCAATATAGAGGACAGCTAGCACTAATAAGCACACACTCGGACAAAACAAAAGTGCATACTCAACACGAGCATGTCATATGTAGCGTGTGTACCAGACGTATGACATTCTTTAGTCTATTTTATCAGAATTTGCTAACAATTA
Source organism: Poa pratensis (assembly GCA_947311845.1). NCBI lineage: Eukaryota > Viridiplantae > Streptophyta > Magnoliopsida > Poales > Poaceae > Poa > Poa pratensis. The sequence goes on along the minus strand of CAMZMU010000036.1, from coordinate 24,697,314 downwards.
ACTTGCAATTCTCATAAATAAATATGAACATTACAAATTAGCATATTTTAGACAGTGGAAGGGCCACCCTTATGGCACTACATCATGCAATGTTGAAGGGTCACCTACGAATCTATAGCTTGATGGACAAAAACTTTAGTAACACTGAGGTTTCTTACTGATAAGTTTTGATTAAATAGTGGGTAATGCCCAATTGATATGTTTAGCCTACTATTAAAAATAAGTAATGGAAACTTGATGTCTTTCACAAGAATATTCTTGGAAGATGGGAGTTGAATTGGCTTGATTCAGCATATAAGTTATCGGTTTAGCAAGAGAATACAAGCGAATGTATACCACAGTACTGAAGTATGAATAGAAAGATAGAAGATCAAACCTAAAGTGGAGCTTTTTGTGGAACATTAACAACTAACAAGTGAACCTAAATTTCGGGGTCATTACTTTGCTTCCAAAAAAAGAAGATGCGACACAGATACAACAATACAGTCCGATTTGTTTGTTGAACGTGAGTTTTTAGATTTTTACGAAGGTCGGAACCAATCGGATATCTCAGATAGCTCACAAAGTTGTCAGGCCAACACAAACTGCTTTTATGCCAGGATGACATATCCACGAACTTCATAGGAAGAAAATGGATGGGGTACTTTTTAAGATTGATTTTGAAAAGGCATATGATAAAGTTAAGTGGCCTTTCTTATTGCAGACGTTGCGAATGAAAGGCTTCGACAAAAAATGGTGTGACCTAATTCAAAATTTTATTATGGGTGGTTCGGTTGGTGTTTGGGTAAATGATAACATTGGCCATTATTTCTAGACCAGGAAGGGACTTCATCAAGGCTATCCCCTTTCCCCTATTCTTTTTAACATAGTGGCAGACATGCTTGCCATCCTTATTTCAAGAGCAAAGGAGGATGGTCAGGTTGGAGGTCTTATTCCGCATCTGGTTGAGGGAGGGGTGTCGATTTTGGAATATGCAGATGACACAATTTTATTCTTGGAGCACGATTTAGAAAAAGCGGTCAATATGAAGTTGATTCTGTGTATGTTTGAACAACTATCTGGATTGAAAATAAATTTTCATAAAAGTGAAATATTCTGTTTTGGGCAAGCTAAAGAGCCTGAGGATCAATACAGAAATATTTTCGGGTGTGAAGTTGGGTCTCTACTGTTCAGATACCTAGGGATCCCAATCCACAATAGAAAACTTCTTAATAAAGAATGGAATTTGATCGAAAAACGTTTTGAGAAGAAGTTAGGATGCTGGCAAGGAAAGCTGCTCTCATACGGGGACAGGCTAGTGCTAATTAACTCGGTGTTAACGAGTTTACCTATGTTTATGTTATCCTTTTTAGAGATACCTAAAGGGTACTGAAAAGGTTAGACTTTTATAGGTCTCGCTTCTTCTGGCAAAGTGATCAAAATAAACAAAAGTATAGACTCACAAAATGGAATATTGTATGTAGACCAAAAGACCAAGGAGGTCTAGGAATCGGGGTCTTGGACGTAAAAAATAAATGTTTACTAAGCAAATGGCTTTATAAACTGATGAATGAGGAAGGTGTATGGCAAGAATTATTAAAGAACAAATATTTACAAACTAAGACACTGTCACAAGTGACAGCTAAACCTACTGACTCTCAATTCTGGAAAGGTCTTATGGGGGTAAAAGACATTTTTTTTAGCAAAGGTAGATTTGATGTTGGTAATGGTCAAGCCGTACGTTTTTGGGAGGATTCCTGGTTGGGAGAAGTTCCTCTGGCTGTTCAATACCCAACGTTGTATAGTGTGGTGCGCCATAAAAACGTTGTGGTGGCTCATGTGTTAGCAAATTCCACGGTACACATTGAGTTTAGACGAAACTTGATGGGTAACAAATGGAATGCTTGGCTCCACATGTTACAAAGGCTTATAACCATTACTCTCACTGACGTCGCGGAAAAGTTTGTTTGGAAGCTCACTTCCACGGGTTCTTTTTCGGTAAAATCCATGTACGAAGAATATTTAAATGGTCACACCATAAATTTACGCAAACAGATATGGAAACTCAAGAAACCATTAAATATTAAGATTTTTATGTGGTTCTTATATAACAAAGTTATTTTAACAAAAGATAATCTTGCTAAACGTAATTGGAACGGGTGTAAAAAATGTGTGTTTTGTGATTCAGAGGAATCTATAGATCATTTATTTTTTACATGCCCTTTTGCACATTTTTTATGGACAATCATACATTATGCCTTTAACATTAGTCCACCGGCCAATAGTACGAATATGTTCGGGAATTGGCTAAATGGGGTGGAAAAGAGCTTTAAAGCAAAAATTCGTGTGGGAACTTGTGCTTTACTATGGTCCTTATGGAGATGTAGAAATGATATCATTTTTAACAATGCTCGCCATGCTAATTTTTTACAGGTTATACGCATGGCTACCCACTGGATTCACGAGTGGGCTTTCCTGGTCCCAGAGACGCAACGTGCGCGTATAAACTCTGGATGCACCCGGCTGGAGGCGGTCGCTTTGGATATTTATTCCCGGGGTACCTAGCGACTGTCTAGAAGAATTCAAGACGCTTAAGAGGATAGGCGTTTGAGATGCCTTTCTAGTTTTGGTTCTTTCAGTTTTTTGTTTCCCATGTCATTGTACTTTGCTTGTGAGATGTGAACTCTGAAATTCCTTTGACGATGCAATAAAAGCCGTGTGCATCAATCGATGCAGAGGCTGGGGCTTCTCCCTTTTTCTATAAAAAAAAGTTAGAGAAAAGGATATAAGGCATTTTCTGTAATATCATAGAGTGGAGACAACAAAAGTAGAGAGATAAGCCTTTCTAACTAATGGTTTTGACATATCCAGAGGTAAGACAATGAACACCGCTCTACCTGTTGTATAACCGCCGGCGTTGCGGTCCTATGTCCTCTCCAGGATCAGGGAACTGGTAAAATATCATCTAATGTGTGACAGTGTGAGGAAGATCTGGCGTAATATGCAATCTGTACCTCTTTGTCAACGCGGTCTCGCTGGTACGGCTTGAGCCTTGAGGTTGGTCGTGATGCCGAGGTCGGCATAGGAGAAGCAGGCTCATAACCTTGACAATAACTAATTATTTTTAGCAAACTGAATAATATGCACCTGCAACTTTCTTCCTCATCCTCCATCATGAAACACACTCCTTGATGATAAAAGTTTTGCTACCTACATTTAAGATGAACCAACGAACCTCGGCATCAGATAAGCACACAATTAAATCCACATGCAGAATAGGACTTGGGCAGGGAGGATATATAGAAGGAACATCTATAAGCTTAGCCATAATACCCTTGAAATTAACATAGAAACATCAGGGTAAAAAAACTGATTGCCGCTTCTGAATAATTTGCCGCTCGCAGCAGGCACGTACAGTTTCCTGAGCTCGACGGTGCGAGTCACCGGACGTTCAGCGTGGGCGGCGACTAAAAGAGTAAAAATAAATAGCGGAGTCTCCCTTATGTGTTACATATAGCTTTGGATCAATGACATAGGGGCAATCTGTAGGAGGAGGAGGCTGGGGCTAACCTCTTCCAGTAGCTTTGGAACACCAACACTGACGGCGTCCCTTTGTGCCCTCTCATCAGCGCGACATGGAGAAAAGGGAGAAGTCTTGTCTTTTTTTTAGATAAAGGGATTTTATTACTTAAGAGTTTTAAGCATTACACCCGGCCTCTGCATAACAAGATGCACACAGCCACAAGTCCGCAAGTTCACGAGTACCGAAAGTAAGAAGGAAAATAACGACAAGGCGGATTACATATCATAATGAGAAATTGTAGATCCGTCTAGATGGGTGGTAATTCGATCCGGAGTCTATGTTGCCATCCGTGCCGCGAGAGTAGCTCCCTGGCCGCCACCTCCAACCGACATGCCACCTCCAAGAACAAGTCCTGGTGCTCCACACGCTGCAGGGCCGACCAAGTCTGTAGCGTCGCGGTACACCGATAAATAACCTGCATAAAAGAAGCATTTTTATCGTTAAAAACCTTGTCATTTCTACATAGCCATAGCGACCAAATAACGGCAATCGCTCCCACCCTACCGAATAGTTTGAACCTAGGATCAACACCATTTAACCAGTTACCAAAAATGTTTGCAACCGATCTGGGCGGATGTAAGGTAGAACCTATCTGGATGGCTGACCATATAGACCTAGCAAACTCGCAATGAAAGAATAAGTGAGTAATAGTCTCGTCATGTTGACAGAAGACACACTTTTTACTTCCATGCCAATTGCGTTTGGCAAGGTTATCTTTAGTAAGAATAACACCTCGGCGGAGATACCATGCAAAAACCTTAGTTTTTAGCGGTATCTTCATCTTCCAAATCTTATTATTATCCTTATTATCGACTGGAATTTCAGGAGCGATTAGTGCTCTATACATGGAATCGACCGAGAATTTTCCGTTCTTCGTAAGATTCCAATGAAATTTATCTGGACCTTCCGACAGATGGATGGAATCCAATCGGATGAGCAAAGCATTCCAAGATGCTAGTCTTGTTCCAAGTAAACTTCTCCTGAACGAAACATTTGGTGGGGAGGAACCCAACACCTTGGCGATTGTATCGCTTTTGTTTCGGACTATCGCATACAGAGCCGGATATTGTTCTCTGAGAGTGGTTTGGCCTAGCCATTTATCCTCCCAAAAACGAATTTCCGAGCCATCCCTAATTGAGAAAGAACCTTGTCGGAAGAAATATTTCTTGGTTGCCATGAGGCCCGCCCAGAAGTGAGAATCCCCTGGTTTCCAAATAACCTGAGAAACGGCTTGATCTCCCACATACTTTCTCCTAAGGAGGGATTGCCACACTCCATCTTCGGATAGAAGCTTGAAGAGCCATTTACCTAGCAGGGCTCTGTTCTTGACCTCAAGGTCATGAACTCCGAGCCCTCCTTGGTCTTTAGGGCAGCAAACCACACTCCATTTAGTCAGTCGATATTTTTTCTTCTCACTATCACCTTGCCAAAAGAATCTAGACCGGAAATAATCCAGTCGTTTCAAGATTCCTTTGGGCAACTGAAAGAAGGAAATCATGTACAGTACCATGTTCGTTAGCACTGAATTAATGAGAACCAGTCTTCCACCAAGGGATAGGAGTTTGCCCTTCCAGCTATTTAAACGTAATTGAAGTCTTTCCTCCACCCTTTTCCATTCAGCATTTGTAAGTTTCCGATAGTGAATCGGAATACCCAAATAGTTGATGGGAAATTGTCCTTGCTCACATCCGAAAAGGTCGGCATACAAGGTGGCATTTTCTTAAGCCTCGCCAATGCAAAACAACTCACTTTTATGGAAGTTAATCTTAAGAGCCGAAAGTTGCTCAAAAGCTGACAATATCAGCTTTAAATTACGGGCTTTTTCGATATCATGTTCCATGAAAAGGATTGTGTCATCGGCATATTGAAGTATCGATAAACCACCATCGACTAGATGAGGGATCACCCCTTCAATTTGGCCCTCAGATTTTGCACGCTCGATCAGGATAGCCAGCATATCAGCCACTATATTAAATAGTATTGGCGATAAAGGGTCACCCTGTCGAAGACCTTTTTTCGTTTGGAAGTATTTGCCAGTGTCATCATTGACCTTAATGGCTACACTTCCTCCCGAAACAAAAGAATCTATTAATGCGCGCCACTCCTCAGAGAAACCTTTCATTCTGAGAGTCTGCTGGAGGAAAGACCATTTGACTTTATCATAGGCCTTCTCAAAGTCAATTTTAAGAATTACCCCATTCAGCTTCTTCCTATGTAGTTCGTGGACAGTTTCATGTAGGATCGCTACTCCATCAAGGATGTTGCGCCCTTGCATAAAAGCCGTCTGAGACGGACGAACCACATGGTCTGCTACACTGTTTAGACGAATCGTGGCCACTTTGGTAAATATTTTAAAACTAACGTTAAGAAGCCAAATAGGTCTAAATTGTTGAATCCTTTCTGCCTCATTAACCTTAGGTAATAAAATAATCTCGCCGAAGTTAAGCCGAAACAACTCGAGTTGTCCCCTATGGAGACAAGTGAACAGTTGCATTAGATCAGACTTGATAACATCCCAGAAGTTCTGGTAGAACTCTGCTGGGAAACCATCAGGCCCAGGTGCTGAATTATGTTTCATTTGGAAGACCGCCTTTCTCACTTCCTCCTCCGAGTAGGGTTTCGTGAGTAGGCCATTCTCCTCGACTGAAACCTGGGGTATATCATCTGTCCGAGATTCATCCAAAGTGAAGTTTCCTTCCTCTGGGGCCCTGAACAGACCTTTATAGTAATTTGTTATGTACGACTTTAGTTGTTCATGGCCCTCAATCGTCCCCACATCCTGTACTAGGGCATGAATACGCTTCTTCCGATGTCTGCCATTGGCAACACCGTGGAAATATCGCGTATTCGTATCCCCTTCTAGGATGAATTGAGATTTGGAACGTTGATACCATTTTAACTCCTCCTCACGCAGTAGTTTTGCTATCTGTGCATTGGATTGGCTTTTTAGCTCAATCTCTTGCGCAGATAGTAACCGAACTTCTGCTAGTGCTTCAAGAGCATCAATTATGGAGGAAAGTCGTTCTTTCTCTTTCTTAAGTAAACCAGTAGTGTGCCGAGCCCAACCAACAAGGTGTGTGCGTAAAGCACGAATCTTATTTTCCATCGCTGGATAGGCGTGTCACCCACTACCGGACTTTCCCATATTCTAGTAACCATCGCATGGAACCCCTCTCTGTGTAACCAGCCAAGTTCAAACTTGAAACGTGGTTTACACTGTGGTCTAGGGGTACCAGTGGTCATCAGAATGGGAGCATGGTCAGACAGACCCTCAATACGTTCTAGAGCCCGTACCGATACCAATGGGAACCTATCTTCCCACTCAGTATCCATCAGTACACGGTCTAGTTTCTCGTATGTCGGTTCGGGCAACGAATTAGCCCAAGTGAACTGTCTCCCCACCATTGTAATTTCTCTTAAGTTCAGGCTGTCAATGACCGCATTGAACAAAAGAGGCCAACGATTGTCAAAACGCCCTCGACTTTTCTCAAACGGATAACGTAGCAAATTAAAATCCCCTCCAATGATAAGAGGATGTGGATTATCTTTTGCCAAATTTACCAATTCACAGAGAAAGGAGGACTTACCCGCCTCCTGGGCAGGCCCATACACGGCAACAAGACTCCAAATGAAATTGTCGGATTTATTACGGATGTGAATTTTGATATGAAAATCACCATCTGTAACATCCAATACTTCCATGGATTCAGTCCTGATGCCTAGTAAAATGCCTCCTGAGCGGCCATGAGGGGGACGTGAGAACCACTCAAACTCTATACCACCAGACAGGCGGTTCAATAGAGATTGCGAGAACTCGCGTCTCCCTGTCTCAGAAATGGCTAAGAAATCCAAATTATGGTCCCAAATACAACCAGCAAAGTGCAAATGTTTAGCCAAGTCACCAAGACCTCTGCTATTTGCAAACATACTATTCATTGGGAAACCGTGGGGGATTTGGATAACTTGTTCCGTTTCCGGGACTTGTTGGAGGACGATTTAGATTTTTGACTAGAGGCTTTCAACTCATACAATGAGCTCAGTCCATCGTCATCCAAACCACCATCCAACACTTCACCAATGAGATGAGAAAAAAGCTGACCATCTGATGTGGCAATCGCTTCTTCTTCATCCATATAGGTGGCTGTCCACCCAGTCGAGACTTTAGGAATAACCATGCACCGGTCAAATTCCATATGTCTCAAGACATTAGTTGAAACATGAATTTGATTTTTACTACTACCAAGGTTAACTCCTACACTACTAAGCTTTGAATAAATTGACTGTGGAGAAAAAGAAAGAAAAGATTTCGACGACTTGTCCATACCAGAATAGTCCAGGTTTTGCGTCGCTTTGCGACGCATGGCCTTCGTCATGGAGTCCTCGTCAGTCACTGAGGCCCCATCTACGTCCACCCCAAACCTCCCGCTGCGGCGAGCCGGAGGAGTGGACGGCGAGATGACGCCTCCCAAGAATGGCGAAGTAGACGTGGGAGCAATGGCGGGGGTCGGCATGGTCGAGGTAGCAGCCAACCCCACCATCAACGCAGCACCAAGAGACGCGTCGTGGAGTGGGTGAGTCCGTGTGGGAGTTGAGAACGCACCCACCTCGGCAGCGTCATGGCCCAATCCAACCTGGGGAGGCTGTGGCGAGGTAGAAGCCACCCCGGATATCGGCCCTGCACTGCTGCCCTGGCTCGAGTACAGGTCCAGCTTCCCCGTCAGTTGGTGTGGCGCCGCGTCAGGAGCAGGCAGCGAGGACGCCGCTGGCACCACCAGCGTCGCTGCTGGTTCCGCACCATCCGCCAGCCTCCCAGGCGAGAGAGGCCCGAGATCAGCTCGGCCCAGCCCAGGAGCTGCGGCAGCCAGCTCAAGGCCACAGCAAGGAGCTCCTTGGCCCAGCCCAGCATCGGCCTCTGCTGTAGGTGGGCTGCTGCTGGCCAACAAGTGGCCTTTTTGGCCTGCCACAGCACCGAACCCTGCAGCCGTGCTCACCTCACTAGCAGGAGGTAGCAGACCAACCCCTGCCGACACTTGCACTGGCGCCATCTCCAGGATAGGGCGCAGCAAGGTCGGCGAAGTGCGGCGGATCATCTCCACAATGTCTCGTCCTCTTGGAGTGCTAGGGCTTGAGTTATACGGAGTAATCGCTGTCAAAGTCCTTACTTTAGGCTCGGGAGCCATGGACTTGTTGGCTGCAGAGGTCCCCGAAGACGAAGTGCCGTCCACTTCCATGTTGCAGGTGGGGGTACTATGCATGCCATCCTATCCCAAAGAGTCGCCCAAGCCATGCTCGTTACCTTCATCCTCATCAGTGTCATCACCCTTTCTTCGCCAAAAAAAGGGGACGAAGTTGGGGTCTGGTACAAACTCCGCAGACTCACGGCTGAAGTAAAACCCGTACTGTTTGAGCTTCACCACACACGAAGCCCCAACATACGGACCATCATCACCCATACGCTTTTCGAGAACTGACGAGTCCAACATCCCCACCAAAATGCGAACAATACCACGACTCCGGTAAGTGACAACATCAACGTCCAGTGTAGTCCCTATGAGACTCCCGACAGCCCAAAAGCCAAGGAAGTGCCTTAGAGCATACGGCACTCCTTGGACATGTACCCATACCTTCTCAAGCACTTTGATTGGGGCTACTGATGCATGTAAAATGCATACATGAACTTTACATTTTATTACATGTTATTCCATGTTATTTGCATCATATAAGGGTTATATTCATGATTTATATTAAGTTCTGGGGATAATTAACAACTCCCCCATTTTTCTGGAATTAACCCTGCGCTGTCAGAAAACCCCTTTTTCTATATTTTGATGTTTCAGTGACCCAAACGACGTCCAAATGACTTGAAAGTTTACGAGGATCATTTTTTTGGAAGGAACGAAACGTAGGCGCAAAGGAATCGAAGAAATGGAGACCAGAAGGCCAAAAGGGGTGGGCCCACGCAGTGAGATTCCTTGACCACGTGGGGTCCCCCATCCTGGCCCTCGGGCCTCCGCTGCCGTCGATCTTTCTTCCCGAAGCTTTGTCTTGACCTAAAAACGACTATATATAGACCCCCCAGGGCTTTCGCGAAAGAGAGCGCCGCAGAAACACAGAAAGCATGAAACAGAGATCTGGAGCTGAAGATTAGAGGGGGAAAACTCCGGCGGGCGCTGCCGGTGTGGTCTCCTTCCCCTCCAACAACATCTCCACCGGCACCATGATGAAGAGGGAGTAGTCCACCCCTGGACTATGGGTTTGTGGAAGTAACTTATGTATCTCTCCTCTCTATGAGCTTCACTAATTAGTACCGTATGAGTTACTGAACATGATTACGGTCATCTATGTAATTCCTTTGTGGTGGATCTTTATTATGAGTTAATACATGTTTTGAGATTGCAATGGTTTTGTTTCAGTTATGAAAGTAGATGCATATTATGTACCCCGTTCTTATTTACTTGTCATGATCAAGCATGCTTATGAGAGCATGTGAGGGGGAACGTGTGCATTAGTTGGAGTAACGGGGGGTGGCTAGTGCAGTGAACGTGACAGATAGTTCTGCGATCCACTTGGGTTTTCTACCTTACTTTGTTGCCTCACTAAGGATAAACAAAAATATCATGCTACCGGAGAGTGGATGTGACCTTGGCCACTATCTCCATGACTAGATCTAGCATGTTCTTATTTTAACTTCATGTCATTGAACTTATTGCTATGCTCTGATTTATCTTAATTGCTAAGGTGTTATGATTTAGTTCGCATCTTGGTGGAGCATAAGAGAGAGAACAACTTATACTTGAGATCTCTATGTTAGGACGTGATGCCCATATTATTAATAACTTGTCAAACCATGTCTTGCCATCTTTCATGTTAATTTTAGTGTTCCATTGTCTACCACGTTATCAAGAGAGAGTGCATTTGTGAAACCATGAACCCCGGTCCATTTTTAATCATAAGAAACACCTTTCCAACACTTTTATCATCACTTTTGTTTGCTGCCATTATTAAATCCGAAAATACAAAAACACTTTTACATCTTGCATTCATCATAAAAAACCCAAAAATATCATTTATCATTACTACCACCATCCTTGCATATTTATTTACCATCATTGCATATTTACTTATTGTTTGCATTGCATATTATTTTATTATCATTCTCACACCTTGTGCTTGACAACCACTTGGTGAGGTTGAGGGCACAAAACAATTTATTTTGTTGCAGGTTCTCAAGAGAAGGATAAGGAGATAACACCTGAAATACTGGTTCCCCGAGAGTTCGATATTAAACCCTCGAGTCACCCCTCGTGGGGAAAACTGTCTTCCACTACTACATACACTCTGCACTTGGAGTCTCAACCTAACCCATTTACTTTTCACGCAGGTAATCACACGAAGGGGCTAGCAACTGTTTTCTGGCGCCATTGTGGGGGAACTACGTGAAGGGCCATCAGCTACCTCCTCTTGCGCCTTCCAAACAGAGATAGTGGCCTGTGAGTTAAAAGACGGAATATTAAGCTGAAAACCGTCTAGCCTGTTGAGATCCTCAGCAGACGGGAACCCAATGAGGAAGGCGCTATCACCGTGGGGCAAAGCCTCCCACGTCCACTGCGAGGAGTGACACATCCTGTCCATCACACTCTGAATAGCCGCAGCGGGTACCGGGTCACCCACAATCATAACCAGCGCTGTAGGGTGAGCAAGTCGGAATCAGGTGGGGCTTGAAAACACTGTCCGGAAACTGCACAAACATTGTCTCATCTATGCCATAGCCTGTGGTGAAAGCAGTGGGCTTTGGAAGCCTCAATGTAGGGCACCGAAAAGTGGGATGAGCTGCAGTGTTACAAACTAAACAGTAATGCTTTATCGGACAGGCTTTTGTTGCATAAGAATCAGCTGAACACTTAAAACACTTAGTGGATTTTTTTGCTTTGCTCTTACCCCCTGCCCCTGCCTCTGGCTGCTGCAACACCGCTGCATCCACTGTGTTCACGGCTGCCAGACCCAGATCCACCATGGCCGGATTAGCCACGCCCGGGATAGGCGGCGGCATAGCACCAGCCTGTCCCTGAGCACCCCCCAAAGGAGGAACAAATACCTGGTTCTGCTGAAACGGTGGCTGCTGGTAAGGTGGTTGCGGCATCATCGGAGGCCGCATCAACGGCTGCACTCCCGGCGTCGGCTGAGGCAGCAAATTGCCTTGTTGGATAGTCTTGTTCTTCTTCCGTTTAACCCGAGGGGCAGCCTGACTCACAGCCCCCACAGCCTGCTGGACCTGCGGCTGGTACGTCGGGTACCCGGGTTCATAAACGGCGCCATTGGCGGGGGATGGAACGGAGCTTGCTGCTGCACCTGCGGCATGTACGCCGGAGGACCGCATTGCATGGACGGCCCCTGGAGTGGCTGGTACGGAGGCATAGAGCTCGACCCCGCTGATGTCCCTCCGAGGAAGAAGCTTGCCGGGAGCGGCTGCCCCATACGGAGCTCCCCATGGAGGTTGCGGGAAGCTGCGGCCTGGGCTGAGTCCCCGCCGGCTGCTGCGGTCGCGGCGCTCCCATCCTGGGTGCTTGGCCTTGGGGAGGTCTCAGTGGAGCCGTCCCACTCATCGCCGGCGACGAGGCGACCACGGAGGTGAACGAGTGGTTCCCCGGGGGAGGCGGCACAGGCGCGGACGAAGGACACGGAACGCCGACAGAAGAAGCGGCCGTGGACGAGGTCACGGTGTCCCGGCGAGGTCGGAGAGGAGCTTGTGGCGGCGGCGGACTACGAGGAGCTTGTGGCGGCGATGAAGGTGTCGAAGACGAAGCGAGGGTTTGCGATTTCGTGAAGTCGCGAAGCCAAAGGGCACTGTATCGGCGGCGTAGATGCGCCCACGCATCTGGATGACCAGGATCGGCTGCCTGGCGCGGGGGCCCACCCAGCGTGGGGCCCGAATTTTGAATTCGGGCTGCCGCCGTCGGGGGCGGGGATGACGGAACGGCTCCGGTTGCCGCAGCCACGCCCACCGCGACGGAGTTCCTCGCCGTCGAGGTCGTCGACCGCATCCTGTTCGCCTCCGCTGCCTTGTCGATGAAGGCCCCGAGGATCGATGGCGGCGTGATGCGCTTTGGGGGAAGCGGACCGCGCCACGCGCCCATCTTCGGCGGCGGCCTGGAGATGCGCATCCCCGTCGGCGAGGACGACGGAACGCGGCGGCGCGGCAACTCCACCTTCCTCGGCTCCCTGCACACAACCGAAACATCAGAAAGCTCACCTGCGGGCTTGTGCGATCCTTCCTCCCAAAAGCGACTCTCCGGCGTCGGGAATCCGGCGTCAGTCCAGAACTCTTGGACGAGCTCCGCCTCGGATCGCCTCCCTCCACGTGGCGGCGCGATCTCCTCGAGCGATTCCATGGCCAGCCGTACTGAGACATGATCTTCCTCGAGGCCGTCGAGGCCTGACGGGGCGGCGGTCAGGTCCCCGAGGCACGCGAACCTTGATCCCGAGCACTCCGAGTCCCACGCCGGAGGCGCGAGGGTGCGCCGGCGACGTCCGCAGCCCCTGGCAGCTGGCGGCGCGTCCGCGGTGTCGTCCCAGAACCGGCCGGGCGGGCGCCATGAGCGCCAGGCGGATCGCCAGGATCGCCAGAGCCGTTACTCGCCATCGTGAGCGGAGAAGATGCTGTGCGTGGTGAATCTGGCGGCTTAGCTGCAAAAAAAATTCCTAGTCCCTTCCAAGCCTAATCAACTCTTGTCAGTACTTTAAAAAAGGAGTTGTCAGTACTGATAGCAAGAATTAACCTTCGGAGGTGTCGTGCTCTGCTTCTCCTCCCCTTCCTCTCTGCAGTAAATCCAGAGGCGAAGCCGGAGGCGACTGCGTCCCTCCCGTCGAGCGCCGGCGAGGCCGGTGGTTCCCTCCTCCTCCGTTCGCTGCCTCGGCAGCGGGAGGGTGGGGGAACCCTGGTTCTCCGATTCCGGCCTGTAGATAGGGTTAGGGTTAGGTTTTCTTGGGGCGCCACCGGGGTGGTGGTGACGGCGCCGCGTCGGAATAAGTTGCTGCGGCTTCTCCCCCACCACGGCGTCTCTCGGGGCGGCGTGAAGGAGTTGGTGGCGTCGTTTTCTTGCTGTTCGTGCGCGACGGCGTGAAGGAGTTGGTGGCGTCGTTTTCTTGCTGTTCGTGCGCGACGGCGTGAAGGAGAGGCTCTTGTTCCTGGAGGAGGATGCCGAGGCGGTGGCGGCGCCCTTCTCCGTTGGATTTTGTTCCGAGGCCCCTTCCTCGCTTCGCCGTCGTCTGCTCCGGCGCCGGTGAGGGGCCTGGTGGAAGCTTGTACAGGGGCGTCATCGAGTGCTGCGCTCGGCTCTGGCGCTGGGAAGGTCCGATGGTGGAGGATCTGGCATGGCTTGGCCACTCCGGCGGTGGCTGGTGCTGGAGCTAGACGTGGGAGCGGCTTGGCTGTGCGTGTTCATCGGCAAAGGTCTCGTCGCTGGCGGCGAGCGGATTCTGCAGTCTTCTTCAATGTTGGAGGTCCTCCCTCTTCTAGGCGGCTGGCGGTTGGGCCTCTTCTTCTCCGGCGGCTTTGTCGGCGACGAGGAGCTCTGGTGGTTCAGCGGCGCTCTGCTGCTGTAGTGCTTCGAGTTGGGTGCGTGCTATGCAAATCTGCGTATGTACTTCGTTTCTGTATCGGTTGATTATACGCAGCTTTGTACTTTCAAAAAAAAAATTAACCTTCGGAGAAGTCTTGTCAGTTGGGATCTTGTGAGTGAAAGGATACATGGATGGAAGCCTGAGGTGCATCACGTTGTTAGCAAGATGAAAAGAGCAGCAGAGGACACCACCTGCTGATGAGCTGATCGCTTCCACGTTCTCTTCTTCCCATTAACCATCCCAATCTCTATTCTCCCAGTCCGGAGATAACGAGAACAATATATACAATCTGACAATCAAGTAAAACCGCTTTCACCTGCATTTCAATATCCTAAATGGATTTTATGGTTTTAGAGTTGAATATTTATTCAAGTTGAGCAATTGGAAAAGTCCAGAAAGTGCAAAAACAGAGAAATACATGCTATGCCGACTAAGAGTAAGAGCATGAAGCTTTGTGGAAACAGCAGTAACATTGTTCTTCTCCACATATCTACAAAATTTCAGCATATGAAATCGTAGTTATATCTCTTGATTTACAGAGCATTACAGCTCTTCCTTCTTGGTCAAGCTATTTATGAAAGATAAATAGATCATTTTATCATTCAGTTGTTAGAATAAGCAAAAAAAGGAGCTATCAAATTTGTGAGTGAAGTACGCACGGGACGCGTGAGCTCCCAGGCGCACGCGAGGCGATTAGGGTTTCTCAGCCTCTCGTCGGCGCCGCCGCTGATCTCCCCGCCTCTGTGGCCTTCGGGCCATGGAGGCGCGGTGGATCTCGGCCCTCGTCGACGGGAGGACTCCGTTTTCTGGTTTTTCTGTCAAGGTTTGTTGGGGCGGCGCTCTGATGGCGACAGCGTCGTCTCCTTCAGTAAGGTCTCCCCGGTTTCAGTCCCATCTCGGCGGCGACGTCGAGAAACTTGTGGGAGTGGTGTGTTTCTCAAGGGCTTTTTCTGGCGGTGACGATCTCCGGATCGTCGTGGAGCTTCATCGGCGGTTCATCCTTCTTCTTCGGCACCGGGACGGATGTGGTATTCTTGACCCGTTCGGCGACTTCCCGTCCGCAACCAACAACGTCAGGCCGGCTCAGGGAGGAGCGGCAGCGGCGGCGCGCCGTCTACACGGTCTAGAGGTTGAAGATGAAGGGCATCTCAAGGATCTCGTTGTAATTTTCGTTTTTGTTAAGATGTTTTGTACGGTTCGGTGTTTCTTTTAATGCCAGGGTCCTTTTCACAAAAAAAAAATTGTGAGTGAAGTAATACCCTCAATTCTTGAAAGAACATATGAATATATCTTACCGAACTAAAGTCGGATTCAGAAGCCTAGTGATGTAGAATGACATATGTATATAATTTGAAATAATTATTACGCTGTTTGCATCTTAAACACTGGTTTTAAGTTTTGAAGCCTGCATATGCAAGTTTTGTAGAAGATAATAAACAGTAAGTGCAGCGCTGCAGATGCATGACATTAGCTACTTATCTAAATAACCATATCCCGTGAAGTATGTAGAACAAATTGTATAGAACCTGAAATAACAATCATCAATCAGGTCTCTGAACAATGAAAAAAAGGTAAGGGGAAGGCCCGGCTACGTTGTGAGGATGCAGATGGAAGTGGTGGCATGGCGGTACTGGATGTGTCAGCGCGCGGTCTCAATAGTGGAGGCGGCGGCGACTAGATGAGAGACTGTGCAATCCTGGAAGGTGAGACGGCGGCGGAGACCAAGACGATAGACATCGCCGTCCTGGAGTAGGCAGGCGGCGCAGTCCTGGAGGATGAGGGGCGTGGTCCAGGAAGGGGAGACGGCGGTGACGACCTAGACGATAGACGGCGCGGTCCTGGATGGAGAGGCGGAGGGCTTCACTGGAGACGGGCGGGCTGATACGTCTCAAACGTATCTATAATTTTTGATGTTCCATGCTGTTATTATATCAATTGCTACATGTTTTGGTTACACTTTATATCATTTTTATGCATTTTCTGGGACTAACCTATTAACAAGATGCCACAGTGCCAGTTCCCTGTTTTCTGCTGTTTTTGGTTTCAGAAAATCTATTAAGGAAATATTCTCGGAATTGGACGAAACAAAAGACATCGTCAATAATATCACGAGGAGATCACGGAGTCCAAAGGGGAGTCGGAGCAGACCCACCAGGGGGCCACGCCACACTAGGGCGCGGCCCAGGGTGGGCCCGCGCCCCCCTATGGCGTGGTGGCCCCCCTCGGCCACCGACGCCGCCTCTTCGCCTATATATTCTCCGCGACGCGAAAACCCTATTACGGTCGATCATATTCCACGAAAAGTTCCGTCGCGGCCGTCATCGTCAATCTCAGATCGGAGGAGTTCTGAAGCTCTTCCCGGCACCCTGCCGGAGGGGAGATCATCACCGGAGGGCTCTACATCACCATGCCTGCCTCCGGAGTGATGCGTGAGTAGTCCACCCCTGGACTACGGGTCCATAGCAGTAGCTAGATGGTTGTCTCTCTACCTTGTGCCTCCATGTTTAGATCTTGTGAGCTGCCTAACATGATCAAGATCATCTTATTGTAATGCTAGATGTTGTGTTTGCTGGGATCCGATGAATATTGATACCATGTTTATTCAAGTTGTTTATCTATGTGCTCTTGATCTTGCATGCTCTCCGTTGCTAGTAGATGCTTTGGCCAAGTAGATGCTTGTGACTCCAAGAGGGGGTATTTATGCTCGATAGTGGGTTCAGTCTCTAGATATCTGGATCAGTGACAGAAAGGTCTAAGATGGTAGATGTGCTGTTGCTACTAGGGATAAAACATTGGTGCAGTGTCCAAGGGCACTTGTATTGATTACATTACACACTTTACTTCATGCAATAATCTGTTGTTAGCAACTTAATACTGAATAGGATGCGGATGCTGCCTTGAAGGTGGATTATTTAGGCATAGATGCGGTTGGAATAACGGTCTATGTACTTTGTTGTAATGCCCAACTAGATTTCATAGTAGACATCTTGGCATGTATTGCATTGTTATGCCCTCTCTATTTGTCAATTGCCCAGCTGTAATTTGTTTACCCAACATGCTAGTTATCTGTTCTGAGAGAGACACCACTAGTGAACTGTGGACCCTGGTCCAATTTCCTCATACTGTTTACACAACCTGCTGCAATCATCTGTTTCCTGTTACTTGCTGTTTTCCTGCTGTTTTCCACACCATACGTTTAACTCTTTGTTTCTGCAAGACCGGAGAGATTGACAACCTCTCTGTTTCGTGTTGGGCAAAGTTCTGGTTTGTGTCTGTGCAGATTCCACGTTGGTGCAAGCTCCCTAGCGCCAGGGGGAGTCAACATCAACAACCTTCCGATAGATCGTCAAGTCCTACTGGATTGATAACCTTGGGTAGATTTTCAAGGGAAAACTTCTGCTGTCTACATCATAACCTTCCTCTTGGGGTTCACCAACACGTAGCCATCAAGCTGTTTTCTGGCGCCGTTGCCGGGGACTTGGAGGCTATTGGAAAGGGGAGTCTCTCAGTTCCAATCTCTTTACTTTGTTTTTGTCTTGTTTTAGTTTTGTTTTGCTTGCTGTTAAAAATCAAAAACCCAAAAAAATTAAATTCCTGCATCTAGTTTTTAATTTCGAGTTGTGTTGCTTGTTTTAGGCTTGCTAAAATGAGTAATCCTGAAAATACTAAGTTGTGTGACTTTACTAGCACAAACAACAATGATTTTATCTGTACACCCATTGCTCCACCTGCTTCTAAAGCAGAATTTTATGAGATTAAGCCTGCACTGTTAAATCTGGTTATGAAAGAGCAATTTTCTGGTGTTAGTACTGATGATGCTGCTGCCCACTTAAACAACTTTGTTGAACTTTGTGATATGCAAAAGTATAAGGAGGTAGAGAGTGATATTATTAAGCTGAAATTGTTTCCTTTCTCTTTAAGAGGAAGAGCTAAAGATTGGTTGCTATCTTTGCCTAGAAATAGTATTGATTCCTGGACTAAATGCAAAGATGCTTTCATTGGAAAATATTATCCTCCTGCTAAAATTATCTCTTGAGAAGTGGTATTATGAACTTTAGGCAACTTGATAATGAGCATGTTGCCCAAGCTTGGGAAAGAATGAAGTCTTTGGTTAAAAATTGCCCCACTCATGGACTGACTACTTGGATGATCATCCAAACCTTTTATGCAGGACTAAATTTTTCTCAAGGAACTTATTGGACTCGGCTGCTGGAGGGACCTTTATGTCCATCACTTTGGGTGCTGCTACAAAGCTTCTTGATGATATGATGGTAAATTATTCTGAATGGCACACTGAAAGGGCTCCAACTGGTAAGAAGGTAAATTCTGTTGAGGAAATTTCCTCCTTGAGTGATAAAGTTGATGCTATTATGACTATGCTTTCGAATGGACATGGTGTTGTGGATCCAAATAATATTCCTCTTGCTTCTTTGGTTGCTCATGATGAGAAAAATGTTGATGTAAACTTCATTAAAAATAACAACTTCAACAACAATGCTATAGGAATAATTTTGGTAGCAACAATTATAGGCCATATCCTGCTAATGGTAGCAACTCTTATGGTAATTCTTATGGCAATTCCTACAGTAACAATAGAAGTGTGCCCTCTGATCTTGAAGTCATGCTTAAGGATTTTATTAGCACACAAACTACTTTTAATAAAACTGTTGAGGAAAAGCTAGGAAAAATTGATACTCTTGCTGCTAAAGTTGATAGTCTTGCTCATGATGTTGAAATGCTGAAAATAAAAGCTATTCCTAGTGATATTAGAGAGAGTAAAACACTCAATGCTATCCAAATTAAAATTGATAATAACATTAGGATGCTTGCTGAACTTCATGAAAGATGGGAGAGAGAAGAAAGAGAAGCTGAAATTGCTGAACAAAATAGTGTTGTTAGAGTTTGCACTATTTTTACTAATGAAACAAATGATGCCTCACATGCTAATGCGCCCCCTACTGTTAGTGAAAAGATAATAAGTGTTGGAAATGTCTCTACTACCTCTACAAAAAGTTTTAAATTGCCTGATAGCACTACTTTTGTTCCTAGTAAAAGTGCTGAAATTTTTAGAGGTGTTGGTGATAATTGCTCCATTGTTTTTTATGACAACAACTTCAATTTCGAAAATTGTAACATAACTGAAGTCATCATGTTCTTGCAAAAGCTAGCTAAGAGTCCTAATGCTAGTAAAATAAATATGGCTTTTACTGAACATATTATCAAAGCTCTCATGCATGCTAGGGAAGAAAAATTAAAACTTGAAGCTTCTATCCCTAGGAAGTTAGATGATAATTGGGAACCTGTTATTAAAATGAAACTGAGTGAGTTTGAATGCAATGCTTTGTGTGACCTTGGTTCTTGTATTTCGGTTATGCCTAAAAATTTATATGATATTCTCAAGCTTGCACCTTTGGAAAAATGTCATTTGGATGTTCACTTTGCTGATTCTTCTATGAAGAAACCTTTAGGAAAAGTTGATGATGTTTTGATAATGGTTAATAACAATCTTGTCCCTGTTGATTTTGTGGTTTTGGATATTGAATGCAATCCTTCTTGTCCTATTGTTTTGGGAAGACCTTTTCTGAGAACTGTTGGTGCTGTTATTGATATGAGAGAGGGGAATATAAAATTTCAATTCCCACTCAAGAAAGGTATGGAACACTTCCCTAGGAAGAAGATGAAATACTCACATGATACTAGTGTCAAGACAAATTATGGTTTTGGATTTTCTGGTCTTGACAATACTTGATGCATCTCTTCATGCCTAGCTCAAAGGCATTAAAGAAAAGCACTTCTGGGAGATAACCCATGTTTTTATTTGCTGTTTTATTTTTGTTTTCTTGAGTCAAGGATGCTTGTTTACCTCTGTAGCAACTCCTTTGTATCTTTTATTTGCTGTTTTGTTGTGCCAAGGAGAGTTACTAATGCAAAGTTGGTTTTATTTTCGGGACTGCATTGGGACAGATTGCTGTTCGTCACCGTTTAATTCAGTAGAAAATCAGAAAAAATCGAAAAATGCTGAAACTTTTTGTGCATGTTCCTGATGATGTTACGCAACTTTCATTATTTCAAAAGTTTTTCATCTGAGCATCGTAAGTGCCTCGAAAAAATTCGTCATTACAGACTGTTCTGGTTTGACAGATTCTGTCTTTTATTTTGCATTCTCTCTTTTACAAGTTTTTAAGTGGTTTCTTTTCGTGTAAAAGTGCCCACTTGAGCCTAGTAACAGTGGCTAATGTTTAAAATAGTTGGCTTGTGAGTTTTGTCTTTGCTAGAACTTTGAAGTATTATCTTTTAGTGCACTAACCTGCTAATGAGAAAAGCTGTTAAGTTTTGGTGTGAAGGAAGTTTTCAAGTGTTGATAGAGGAGAATGATATTACATGATCAAGAAGAGTGAAGAGCTTAAGCTTGGGGAGGCTTACCTCCCCAGCATATTTCAAGAAGACTCAAGCATCTAAGCTTGGGGATGCCCAAGGCATCCCCTTCTTCATCTACAAATTATCAGGTCATCTCTAATGGTGCTATATTTTTATTGCTTCATACTAGTGTACTCTTCCTTGGAGCGTCAGTGTGTTTTTGTTTTCAGTTTGTTTTGTTTTGTTTGCTGTGCTATACTTGTTGGATCCTAGTATTCATGTTTGGGAGAGAGACACGCTCCACTTTTTCATTAGAATACTCTTGTGCTTCACTTATACTTGTTGAGTATTCCTGTCTAGTTGCTGTTAGCTCTCAGTTTTTCATATCTCTTGTTAGAGCTTTCAGTTTCTTTTGAAGAAAGTACTCTCTTGCTTCACTTATATCTGTTTGGAGAGTTGTCAAATAAGTTGATTGGTGTTTGGTTGGACCAGAAAAATGCTATGCATGTGGTAGTGGTATAAAATGCTTACATGAATCTTTTTAGATCGTTGTCTTGAGTAATTTGATGCTTGCCAATTGTTTTGAGCTGTCAAGTAATTAATGTTTAAGCTTGTGCATCATGTAAGTAATGGCTATTAATGAAGAACTACTATAAGGATTTTCTGCTATAATAATCTGTTGCATAATTGGAAGTCCATAGTAGTCTAGATAATTTTTGGATGAAGGCTATGTGTTAACAAGGAAGACAGTGGGAGTCTATGGTTCGTCAAACCTTGTGTTTTATGTACACTCTTGCTATTCCAGTTGATAATGATGTTTGCTTATAATAACCTTGCTAGCCTAAACTCTGTACTAAGAGGGAATGCTTCTTGTACATCCAAAACCTTGAGCCAAATCCATGCCACCTGTGTCCACCATACCTACCTATTATGTGGTGTTTTCACCATTCCAAGTAAATTTCTTCATGTGCTATCTACTAACTACTCAAAACTGTTACATTTCCTTTTTGTGTCACTACTTGAAAAGCTCATAAGGACGTAGTAGTGAGATTTGTCATCTTCCATGCTAATTAATTTACAAGGATTGGCAGCTTCATCTGCTTCTCCACCTTTTATTTTGCATTAAAGAGCTGGTTAGTCCACCCTATAAATAAATAAATAGACACTCCTCCATGGTGAATGTTGGTGGGCACCCGAGGATTCGGTTAGCCATGGTTTGTGGAAAGTAAATGGTTGGGAGGAGTGTCACCAATAAGTGCTTGTTACAAGTGCAGTCCTAAAAACTCTCGGAACCGCTCTAAAAGTTAGTTAGCCATGGAAGATGACAAGTACCTGCTATTTGATTTGTTGACACCTGTATACACCATTACCTTACAAAACAATATTTTATGCTCTCTATATGCCTTCGGGAACTACAGCTCTAGCACATGATGTTAATCCCTGCTTCCCTCTGCGAAGGGCCATTCTTTTACTTTTATGTTGAGTCAGTTTTCCCACTTCTTTCTGTCTACTTAAGCAAACATCATTGTCAACTCCAGTATAACAGTTTTTACATAACTTTGTGTTTGGTTGATCATATTCTTTGCATTGACATTATCTATATGATATACATGTTGAAAGTTGAAGCAAAAGCTGAAGCTATTATCTTCCTTTGTGTTGATACAAACACTTTCATGTTGAGAATTATTGCTGCTGTGAACTAACTATTATGTTAGACTATTATATCTCTAAATGTTTTATAGTATTATTCATGAAAGTTTGCACTTGTGTGATCACTTATGTTTACTCTTTATTTACTTGCTTGCAAACTATAGACCATTGGCTTGGATCACTTCATTCAGATCATGTGCATTACATTGTTATTTGATCAAAGATTGTGTTGGTAGCATGTCACTTCAAAAATTATCTGTTTTTATCGTTTACCTACTCGAGGACGAGCAGGAACTAAGCTTGGGGATGCTTGATACGTCTCAAACGTATCTATAATTTTTGATGTTCCATGCTGTTATTATATCAATTGCTACATGTTTTGGTTACACTTTATATCATTTTTATGCATTTTCTGGGACTAACCTATTAACAAGATGCCACAGTGCCAGTTCCCTGTTTTCTGCTGTTTTTGGTTTCAGAAAATCTATTAAGGAAATATTCTCGGAATTGGACGAAACAAAAGACATCGTCAATAATATCACGAGGAGATCACGGAGTCCAAAGGGGAGTCGGAGCAGACCCACCAGGGGGCCACGCCACACTAGGGCGCGGCCCAGGGTGGGCCCGCGCCCCCCTATGGCGTGGTGGCCCCCCTCGGCCACCGACGCCGCCTCTTCGCCTATATATTCTCCGCGACGCGAAAACCCTATTACGGTCGATCATATTCCACGAAAAGTTCCGTCGCGGCCGTCATCGTCAATCTCAGATCGGAGGAGTTCTGAAGCTCTTCCCGGCACCCTGCCGGAGGGGAGATCATCACCGGAGGGCTCTACATCACCATGCCTGCCTCCGGAGTGATGCGTGAGTAGTCCACCCCTGGACTACGGGTCCATAGCAGTAGCTAGATGGTTGTCTCTCTACCTTGTGCCTCCATGTTTAGATCTTGTGAGCTGCCTAACATGATCAAGATCATCTTATTGTAATGCTAGATGTTGTGTTTGCTGGGATCCGATGAATATTGATACCATGTTTATTCAAGTTGTTTATCTATGTGCTCTTGATCTTGCATGCTCTCCGTTGCTAGTAGATGCTTTGGCCAAGTAGATGCTTGTGACTCCAAGAGGGGGTATTTATGCTCGATAGTGGGTTCAGTCTCTAGATATCTGGATCAGTGACAGAAAGGTCTAAGATGGTAGATGTGCTGTTGCTACTAGGGATAAAACATTGGTGCAGTGTCCAAGGGCACTTGTATTGATTACATTACACACTTTACTTCATGCAATAATCTGTTGTTAGCAACTTAATACTGAATAGGATGCGGATGCTGCCTTGAAGGTGGATTATTTAGGCATAGATGCGGTTGGAATAACGGTCTATGTACTTTGTTGTAATGCCCAACTAGATTTCATAGTAGACATCTTGGCATGTATTGCATTGTTATGCCCTCTCTATTTGTCAATTGCCCAGCTGTAATTTGTTTACCCAACATGCTAGTTATCTGTTCTGAGAGAGACACCACTAGTGAACTGTGGACCCTGGTCCAATTTCCTCATACTGTTTACACAACCTGCTGCAATCATCTGTTTCCTGTTACTTGCTGTTTTCCTGCTGTTTTCCACACCATACGTTTAACTCTTTGTTTCTGCAAGACCGGAGAGATTGACAACCTCTCTGTTTCGTGTTGGGCAAAGTTCTGGTTTGTGTCTGTGCAGATTCCACGTTGGTGCAAGCTCCCTAGCGCCAGGGGGAGTCAACATCAACAACCTTCCGATAGATCGTCAAGTCCTACTGGATTGATAACCTTGGGTAGATTATTCAAGGGAAAACTTCTGCTGTCTACATCATAACCTTCCTCTTGGGGTTCACCAACACGTAGCCATCACGGGCGTCCGCGGATACGACGTCGTCGACCTTCAAACGTGGCAGGGACATTCACTATCGAATGAGATGTTGACGGGTGGCAGAGACGGCGCAAATAAGAGCAGCGTCGTCGCGCTGAACCGGGGGAGGAAGCAGTGGCATCAGCAGGGGGCAGGGCAGACGGAGTTGAAAAGGACAGTGGCGGCGGCGGCCATCGTAGGCAGCACCGACGGCGGGCGTCAGGGGAGAAGACAAAGTATTTCCTTTTGGAGGGAAGAATCGTGCGCAGGGGTGAGGGTCATGGCGTCTCCAAGACGAACGGTGACGAGCGGCGGGTCCGGGAGGACGCCGTCAAGATCACCGGCGAAGAGGGGAGCAGACGAACTGGCGGCGGGTCTCTCCGCCAAACTGGGCGATCTGCTGCTAACTGACAAGGAGGTCACAGGCCTGGTGATCAAAGGAGTTGAATCGGGATCGATGCCGCGGCCGCGATGGGCGGCGGTAGGAAAGGTCTGCTCGCCGCGCAAGCTGATAATTAGTGCCCTTGATAGGGCGATGCAAAGGGCGTGGGGGCTGCACGGGCCGGCGCAGTTTAAAGAGCTGGGAGGCAACAGGTTCGTTGTGCGATTTACCTCTGAGGGTGACTGGAGACATGCGATGAAGAACGGACCCTGGCAATTCGATCTTCATGCGGTGCTCCTGCAGGAATATGATGGAGCGGTGCGTCCGTCTGATATGGTTTTTGATACCATGGATGTTTGGGCTAGAGTTATTGATCGTCTGCCGATGGATATGATGAACAAGGTGTATGGTGAACTGATCGGGGGATGGATTGGGAAATACATATCTGTTGATGTGGACAAAGAAGGAATTGCTTGGGGAGAGGAGCTGAGGATCCGGGTAGCTGTGCGTGTTGATCAACCTCTGCCAAGGGGAGTAATGTTGAAGGAATCGGCTGATGCTGTGGAGGGGAAGTGGTTTGATCTCAAGTATGAAAATATACCCCATTTTTGTTTCGATTGTGGGTGTCTAGTCCACTCAAGTTTGGGATGCCAGGCTGAAAAAGTAGAAGTGAAGCAGTGGGGTGAGTGGCTTAGGGCTGCTGCTGGAAAGAGCAGGAAACAAAGCCCTCCACCTAGGCCGGCCTTTTATTCGAGTAGCTATGGAAGTAGGTCGGCGGACTCTGATGCGGGGTGTGGTGATGGTGCTTACGTGCGTGATCTACCTCCTCGAAGGAGCTTGTACCGTGACTATGAAAGCTCTAGCGTCTCCCGCACTGGCGGGGCGATGCAGCGACAAGAAGGTGGGGAGGTCACCAGCCCTAGTAAGCGACCAGAGGGAAGGGCAACAGACCTTGGAGGCCAAGTGGGGAAGGGAGTTCTGGACAAACAAAAGTACAAGACGGGCACCTTCACTCGGAGGCCGAGGAAATTTGTGGGCAACAACTCGGGGGATGCCTATGTGCCACAGGGCGCAAAGGATCGTAAGAGAGGACAGAAGCAAGTATGGATGCCCATGGAGGTTAAAGTGATAGGGGAGGGTCAGTCTGAATCGACGGGGAAGAGACAAAGGACTGGATCAGTTTTCAACAGAATTAAAGAACCAACAGCTACATCGGCGGACCCTGCAGGGCAGGGCCGCCGGAGCCAATGATCATTTTGGCCTGTAACTGCCGCGGATTGGGGTTGGACGCGGCGGTGGGCGAATTGAGGGACCTGATCAGGTCTTACAACCCAGCGGTGGTTTTCCTGTCTGAAACCAAGAAGAAAGCGAAGGAAATGGACAAGCTGAAGTGGAGTCTTGGGTTCAGTAATGGAGTGGCGGTGGATTGCTGTGGTAGGAGTGGGGGTTTAGCCCTCTGGTGGAGGGAGGAGGTGACAGTTTCGGTTAGACCGTGGTGTCAGTATTATATTGATGCGAAGATCATCTTTGAAAACAAAACCTGGAGGTTCAGTGGCATCTACGGTGAGCCGAGAACTGATATGAGACACAAGACTTGGGAGGCGATCAGATACTTGAGGAGCCAGGATGACCTCCCATGGATTTGTGTGGGAGATTTCAATGAAATAACCATGCAGAGCGAGCAGCTTGGTGGCAACCCGAGGAATGAAAGACAAATGGAAGATTTCAGATCTTGTTTGCTTGACTGTGGATGACTGATCTTGGCTTCAAAGGGTACGAGTTCACATGGGATAACAAGCGTGTGGGTGATGACAATATTCAAGTCTGGCTCAATAGAGGAACGGCGACAGCGTCCTTCCTCCAGTTGTTCCCGCTTACCCAGGTGGAACATGTGATCACCGAAGAATCAGATCATATGGCTCTTGTGATCAGCGTCCAGGAGGTTTTGCCGAGCCGTACCCCTTCAAACGCGAGGGGATTCATGTTTGAACAAATGTGGCTAAGGCATGAGGGGTATGATGAGATGGTGAAGAAGGCGTGGGAGTGCGGTGCCAATGGTGACCCCAGTGCTTCGGGTTTTTGCACTAGACTTCGTGACGTCTCTAAAGATATCAAGAGGTGGAGTTTTGAGACTTTTGGCTCTGTCCGGGCAGAGATCAAGGCACTGAAGTCCAAACTCGAAGAGTCTCGGGCTGCTGCCCGAACACCGGAGAACTCACAGGAGGTCCGGCAAATTGAGCAACATCTACATGAAGTGTATGAAAGGGAGGAGGTGATGTATCGACAGCGGTCGAGAGTGGAGTGGCTAAAGGCGGGAGACCGCAACACAAAATTCTTCAGAACAGAGTGTCGCATAGGAGATGGAAAAACACAGTCAAAGGCCTTCGACGGGCAGATGGTTCCCTCTGCACACACAACCCAGGGATGGGGGAGATGGCACTGGCCTTCTACCAAAACCTTTTTACATCGGAGGGGTCGAGCAACGGTGACTCGATCCTTAATCTTTTACTAGTTTCGGTAACAGAGGACATGAACCGTGCGTTGACAGCAACGTTTTCGGATCAAGAAATTGAGGCGGCCTTGTTCCAAATGGGCCCGACAAAGGCTCCGGGGCCTGATGGTCTGCCGGCCCTCTTTTACCAGCGACACTGGTCGTTCTTGAAGGCACATGTGTGCCGCACGGTTCATGATTTTCTGGCAGGACGGGACTGCCCACTTGATTTCAACGACATGGTCTTGGTTCTCATACCGAAAGTGTCAAGTCCAGAATTTCTTACCCAATTTCGACCCATAAGCTTGTGCAATGTCCTATATAAAATTGCGTCGAAAGTGGTGGCGAACAGGTTGAAGAAAATCCTGCCTATTCTAATCTCTGAAGAGCAAAGTGCATTTGTCCCAGGGCGCCTAATAACAGATAACGTGCTCATTGCTTATGAATGTGTGCATGCGATAAGGACAAGGAAGAGGAACAAACCGTTGTGCGCTGTTAAATTGGACATGATGAAGGCGTACGACCGAGTTGAGTGGATCTTTCTCAAACAGATGATGTTGAGGATGGGTTTTGCTGGAGCTTGGGTAGAAATGGTGATGAGGTGTGTGATGTCTGTCAGGTTCTCGGTTAGATTGAATGGTATGCTCTCGGATATTTTCTTGTCCCCATATCTATTCCTGTTCTGTGTCGAAGGTTTTTTGGCGCTGCTCCGTCAAGCACAGGCTGACAGGGAGCTAGCGGGAGTGGGCTTCGGCGCAGGGCCTACGATCACACACCTATTATTCGCTGATGACAGCATTGTGTTCATGGAGGCAAGCCATGCAAGCTTGGTAGCGCTCAGGAATGTGCTTCAGAAGTACGAGGTCTGCTCCGGGCAGAAGGTGAACTTCCAAAAGTCCTCGATCTTTTTTGGCAACGGACTCAATGAGGTTTCCAGGGCTAGCCTCAAAAACACTATCGGTATTTCTTGTGAAGCCCTGATAGAGAAGTACCTCGGCTTGCCAACTGTGGTAGGTCGGTCAAAAGAGGGTGCTTTCAAAAACCTAACAGATAGATCGAGGGGAAAAGTGGCCGGCTGGAAGGGGCAGGGGATGTCCAAGGAGGGCAAGGCGGTGCTAGTCAAATCAGTTCTACAGGCAGTCCCTACTTATGCAATGGGTTGTTCCATGCTGTCAAAAGGGCAGTGCAAACAACTCTCCTCCATCTCCTCAAGATTCTGGTGGGGTGCTGCCGATGGACAACAGAAAGTGCATTGGATCAGCTGGGATCGAATGTGTGAAACAAAGCGAAATGGGGGTATGGGATTTCGAAATTTCCAAGAGTTTAACCAAGCATTGCTGGCTAAGCAAGCTTGGCGGCTCGTCACGAACCCGACTTCGTTGTGTGCTAGAGTTCTGAGAGCTCGCTATTTCAAGGATGGCAACTTCATGGAGGCTCCCTGCCCGAAAGGTGCTTCGTATACGTGGAAGAGCATCATCCACGGAAGAGAGCTGCTCAAGGAAGGATTGATGTGGAGGATAGGGGATGGAGACAGCATTGCGGTGTGGAAAGATAATTGGATCCCACGCAATAGCGCAAAGCGTCCACTTGGTCATCAGGAGGGACAAATTGTCAACAAAGTCAGTGAGCTGCTGATCCCGGGAGGGGGAGGCTGGGATGAGCAAAAATTACGTAGAGTGTTCTATGCGGCGGATGTCGACGATATTCTGAAGATCCCGGTAGGTCGTGCCGGAACTGCTGATTACATAGCTTGGAATTACACCAAAAACGGGGTCTTCTCGGTTCGTTCTGCATACCATCTCAACACTCAACTTAAGCGATCTCGGGCTGGAAGACCAAGCCCGTCGATGACAAGTGATGATCACAAGGGTTGGCTGGCTTTGTGGGCTGCGCAGGTGCCCGGGAAGGTCAAGGTGCATTGTTGGAGACTTGCACAGAATGGATTAGCGGTGGGGGACGAGCTACAGCAAAGGAAAATCAAAGAGGGTGTGCGCTGCATCGTTTGCAACAGGGTGGAGTCACCGCAACACAGGTTCTGGGACTTCCCGTATGTACGACGCACCTAGGAACTGATCCGCGCGTCGGCCGGGTTCCATTTTAGCTCTCCTCCGGTTGATCTGAGGTGCCATAGAGACCTCCGAGGGTGGTTGCTACAGTGGTTTGGCTCGGTTAGTGATGGTGAACTGGAATTGGGTATGATGAATCTGTACCAGATGTGGTTAGCCCGGAATGAGGCTCGGGATAAAGATTGCATTGAGAACCCGGAGATTACAGCTCGAAGAACAGTCTCGCTAACGGAAGAGTGGAAGTCTGTTCTCGCGACCGACAATGGCTCCCATACTCGCTCGGAGATGCACTGGCATCCTCCTGATCTGGGGTGGGTCAAGGGCAGTACAGATGGTTCGTTTCCTCAAGATGGCAATCACGGTGGCGGCGGTGTCGTTCTTCGAGACCACCATGGCGACTTCATTGTTGGAGCCTGCTATTTTTTCCCTGCTGTGTGCGACGCGGAGAGGTCCGAGCTACTAGCCTGTCATCGAGCTGTTAGTCTTGCAAAGGCGTCTGGGGTTTCCAAGCTGGTGCTGGAATCCGATTGCATGGGAGCAGTGACGAAGCTGAGGAGCAAGGAGTTGGATCGGTCCATCCATGGCCCCCTCGTCGAGGAGATAAAAGTTCTGCTCCAGGAGTTTGATGATCATGCGATCATACACGTGCGACGCTCGCTGAATGAGGTTGCGCATAAACTTGCTAAGGCCGGCTGCGATAATAAGAGTAGTTCTACCTGGGTGGGTATGCCTCCAGGATTTATTGTAAGTTGTTTGGACAAAGACCGTGGTGATGTTTGAATAAAATCGCAGCACTTAAATCTCAAAAAAGAAAGATATGCGTGCCAATGGGCGATGGATGGATATCAACAAATTTTGTTAAAAGATTGTTAGCACCAGATAGGATTTGTTTTTTTTTTAGATAAGGGGGTGCGGATCCCCGGCCTCTGCATCAAAATGATGCATACAGCCACCCGCAATTATTCATCAAAGCTTACAAGTTACACCAGATAGGATTTGTTATAGAGGCTTTTTCTTTTGCGACTATTTGTTACAGCGACTCCTAATTGCGTGGACTTCAAGTCTTAACAAAATCTGTTTGTTTCATGCTCAAAGTAGGAGCCGATATTAGTGCAATAGCATTCTTCACGTAATTAGTTTGAAGTGTGACACCAACCACGGACTCTGCTTTAATAGTAAAGATATGGGGTTGTCCGCCACGGTCTCTTTGAGTTTAGCATAAAAAATGTCATACAAGCAAATTCCTATGAGATGCTAACAAAGAAACAAATTCCTATGTTTTTTATCTTTTAATTTCGTATTACGAGTTTAGATTCTTCCTGTCAAAGAAAACCTTTATGTGCTTCGAGGGATTCATGTCTGTTATAACAAACATATTGCAAAAACATGGTGGTTCGGTTTTTCAGTTTGTATGCACATTGTGTCAAATAAAGTTGACTGTGAAGATTGGTGTCACCGAAAGAAAACTGTAATTTTCGTATTTCACCAACAAGCGAAAGAATGGTGGAAAAAAAACATAAATCGTCGACAGCAGGGATCGAACCTGCGCGGGCGTAGCCCAACAGATTTCAAGTCTGTCTCCTTAACCACTCGGACATATCGACGATGCTGTACAGAACAAGAAATGCGTATATATAAATGCATAACAAACTAGTTGATGGAAATTCTACGTTTTCGCGCAAAGCCAGGCTAACAATATCCCGCCCTCCGAGCTATCTTCCTCCTGCAGGCTCCATATACGCTGCTTAAGTTTCAGCTTATGAGTTATGAGCCAGCCAGCATGGGTCGATATTTCACTCGGTCACGAACATCTAAGATTTTCTGACGCTAAACAGAACATGGAAGTGTGGAAACAAGTTTCTGTATCTGAAATAATTGCGCAGGCATTACACGTATACATGTAGGTTCCAGCATGGATATCTATATTCAATCTTCATCCTACCTGCCAACCACTCACCCACGGCCACGCGTGTCGAGACATGCCATGGCCGGAGTACACGTACACACGCCTTAAACACGTTACAAACCGAAGGAGCGCGCGCGGCATGTCACCGATTCGATTCCGATTCAGTTCCATCTCGCGCCCAAACCAGAAACGTTGTGGACGGACCAATTAATCCCCACCACCGGAACAGTTGCACAGCGGGGGGCAGTATTCAATGGCGATGGCGCCTGCGTGCTTCACACCTGTCCCTAGCCCTTGCTTGACATCCGTAGATCCGGGCCGTTGTTGGCGACAAGCATGCAACGGACGTCAGGAGACAAAGAAATTGCTGCAGGCCTGCAGATCACCCATGGATGCCCTCAAGGGACTAAGAAGAATTAGCCATGGACGTCCATGCTTCACATATACTGGCGTCGTCTTGTAATTGCAGGCTGTACAGCACAGCACAGCACAAGAGAGCATATCCTGCAAGAAGATGAGGCGGGTGTCCGGAGTTAATTAACAGTAACCTCTTGTTTGTTTCTTCCTTGGTTGCCATGCATGTTGGGGCTTGTCTGCCTTCTCCACGTGCGGGGCCGGCTCATAGGCTGGGCAAAAAGATCGACTGTCCAGGGTCCCTAGAAAAGAAATGACAAAATGTTAAAATATATAATAATCTCGGGCCTTATTACCCATTTCTCTCCTGTAAGAAGTTATAAAATTAATGACCTTTTTGGTCAACAACGCACATCCTTGACAATATTTTCACTTATAATATATTATACAAAATGCAGCAATGCATTTATACAAGCTTAGTCCATAAACTTCGGTATTATTCGGCGACGATAAGCTTAGTTACCATGTTATTCTTTTTCTAGTGAACTAAAATGGTTTTCCCCTCTTTCTAGTAAGAACAAACCAGTGTGACCAGCGATGACAAGTTTAGTCACCATGCCATACTTTTTCTAGTGAACCTTGCAAGTCTAACGAAAATATACGTAACTAATTTTTCATGTTAATTTTGTGCAGTAAATTTATTTTTCATAAACTGGTTGTACACAAGATGATAAAAAGCACATAGCATAAGAGCCCATAAAATAAAATAAAATATACATCGCAAGCATACTATAATCCACACTGTTTCTTTCATTAGCGGTGATTATCCTAAACAATATTGTTTCAATACCTAGTACAAACCATGCACAATTTATTAACAAGTTTCCATAAAAAATGCTTACTTAATCATACCCTAGAAACTGCTATTGAGACATTTATTAGATCGTACTCTTTATAGATCTTCACCATAAATAGTTATAATTATATACATTCGGCATTACAGAAAACATAGTCCTAAATACAATTTTAGTTCATAAATAGTTATAATTATATACATTCAGCATTACAGAAAGTATTCGCCTTAAGTAATTATCATCCACGGATTAGTAGGGTGCACAACAAAACAACGGATTATCTGTGCGGCTTAACGGAGGTATTCGCCTGAAGACAAGAGAGAAGGAGAAATGATAGCGCTGAAGCAAGTGCAATTTTAGGATCGGTTCAGAAAAAATTACGGGGCCTTTAATCATGCCGGTTTTGGGCACAAAAACAACCAACCAATTGGGGCCTGAAGATTTTTAACCTAACTTCCTTCATCGCACGGTATTATACCATGCTACCCACAATAAAAAAACATAGACTCAAATGGAGTATGTACTATATAGTCATAAACTTGGGGTGGAGCTCTCCGCGATGCGCGCGAGGTTAGTTTCCTCCGGCTTTTGATAGAAATTCTCTCGTGATGTTAGAGATCGGATCTCTAGTTTGTCCCTAATTATCCGGACAGCCCCGATAGTAATCGAACAAGAGAGAAGGAAAAAGACCATTATTCAGTCAGATCTCCACTCCTACCGATGTGTCCGGATTGTCCAGCAACCCCCAATTTTAGCGCAAATTTAAGACAGAAGTTAGAGTGTCTAAACAGTACACCACGTCAAGCCCGTCCAAACCACTTATCTCTTTTCTTTATTTTTTCTCTCCATCCCTACCAATTATGTGCAAGTGATCATACAATTTAGGGACACGGTTGCGCGCACGGACAAATGAGGGTTTAAATCGAAAACGTCTGGACGCGTCGACGGACAAAATAGAGGAGTTCGGTACGGTTGGAGATGCTCTTAAACGAGCCGATGGCCTAACACGAGCCGAGCTCGAGCGAGGCTGAGTTTGGTCATTGAATTTGTTGTTTGTCTCCTGCTTAGCTCCAAAAAAGCTTGCAAAGTCTTGATCGGCTCGATTAAGCTTGGTGACTAATGAAAATAAATTTACACTATATTAAGCTAGAAATATTTGGGTGGGCTCCAGTTAGTTTTCACCTAGTGAGTCTGTACTGTAAGAAAATAATGTTCAGTTGTATGGAGTATAAAATAACTTCAACAAATCTTGAGTAGGCTGGTTAAACTAAGTTACCTAAATATGTATACAAATGAGCATTGTATACAAATGAGCATTCATCGACCTATTCAAGCTCGCTAATCACAACACATGAGCATAACCTGCAAGAACATGAGGCAACTGTCTGGAGCTAACTAACAACAGTCTTAAAGCTGTTCGCATCGTTTCGATGCAGAGCCTGGGGTTATCGTCCATTTCGAGAGAGAAAAACTAACAATAGTCTTTTGTTTGTTTCTTCCTTGTTGCCATGCATGTTGGCAACCAGTGACTAGTGTACTTCTGCGTGCGTAGCAGGTACGTTTGGCCCTTGGTTTGCACATGCCGGACGTGTTGGGCACGCTCTAGGTATGCTCGTATTTTCTTCTCGGTAGGTAATAGGTTAAGCTCTTCATCCTACCGATCGTACTGTTCATTTAGACCCACGCAATATTAGACCCGCTAATATACGACAAACTGGAGAAAAATCCTATGAGACCGGGTCTACCGAGAATTCTTCCGTAGACTAGTGGTAGCCGTGCATATGCACATAAGGGTCAGATATCAGCCCGGTCTTGTTATTGAGACCGGGTCTATCACCCCGCGGGATAGACCCAACCACCAAGTCTGTTATTAATTCCCAGGCTTCTTTAGGCCGCTGCTGATAATGGCGGCATACTCCAGGCCGGACGTGCAAGTGCCCATCTCGGGACCATGTCCGTCACGTAGTACTTTGCTTATGGTCAGTGTGAAACAAATACACAACATACATATCCATCCATCTTCATAGTCTGGTGCTTCGTTGGTGTTTGATTTTAGTAGTCCTTCGTTAGGCCAATTCTCGTAGCAGTAGTTTTGTGATGAAATAAATCGTTTTGATAAGCGAAGTATTCCATGACGGACATGCCCCTGAGATCGACACTTGCACCTACGGCCTAGAGTTTGCTACCATGACCGGTAGTTGCCTAAAGGAGAAGCTCGATGCGTCTTGCCACGTCGCCACGTCGCCGCCTTCGACGAAAATGCCTCATGCTGCCTTGTCGCGGCGCTGCTGACGAGGTCTTGCCGCTCGGCCCTCATGGATGAGAACGGCGAGAGAAGGCCTAAGATATCTAATTAGCAATAGAGGAAAATGGAAATGGAGCTAGGAATCGGGAATAGCAGATTTGGGTGCTTTGAGATCGTGGGAGATAGGTGTCATCCATCGAGGTAGGCCTATCCCGCTAGGGTGATAGAACCGGTCTCATAGGATTTTTCTCCCTACAAACTAGTCGCAGCCTAATCTGTTAATTACTTAAAATTTCTATCAATTGGTTGGTGCATGAGACCCCACCAATTAATATATGGTGATCTTATATTAGGGGTGTAGTGTACTCTAGATTTTTTCAGTCTATCTTGCCTTTTTCTTTTTGAGGATTGCCTAAGTGTTGTGGTTAGTGATACACACAGTCTTAGCTGAGTATCATTGTATATATGAGCCATAACAAATTATCATGACAAATATGGCGCATCACCTCTTTTTAAATGGAAACCATAATATCGTATGGTTCAGCCTAGCTAGTACATGAAAATATGTAATGTCAAGCTATCTAGCAATTAAAGAAGGAAGAGGCCAGAGATCGAACAGATCACCACCAGGTCTTCAAGCGGTTGCAACAACAATGTTCGCCCTAACATTCATCATTTAAGAACCATATCTACATGAGAGGCATGGTGCCTGCATGAGGATGGCGAGGCGTGGCGCCATACTTTTTAGAAAATTATGACACACAGAAAATTGCCCAAGATAACACACTCATATACATTTTCCCTGCGACAAGAATGTAGTTCATTTAGGACATGACACCATCTTTAATTAATATGACACTTTGGCTTTCAAACTTTGTACAAAGATGGGACCTCACATAGGAAAATACATCATAAGAAGTTTTTCTTTCGTCTAGCTATAACAATTTCGTGTTCTGGATGCTAGTACTTATTTTGTATATATATGAATAACAATTTCGTGTTCTGGATGCTAGTACTTATTTTGTATATATATGAATATAGGAAAGCAAGGGTTCTGAGCTCGACCGTAGCTGAGAGCGAAAACCCGAAGTCCTTAGTCAAACTTTGAAATATTGTGACTAGTAAAATTCTAAATTGTCCACTATTTTTGGATTTCAAGTAGTAGTAAAATTGATTTTTTAGAAAGTGAGCAGTCAAATTTCTCCATCTTTGATCATTACTTAAGATTAGAATATTTTGATTCTTAGATAAAAAATACAATACAAGACATGGTGTTTCGGGTCATAGATCTAGATGCACCCGTCATGTAAAATATTTTTAAATACTTTTTAAAATGTCAAAAAATCAAAAAAAAAATCGGATATACACCCGCATATTTTGTGTTTGCCCAAAAAGTTTCGCTAAAAAATGACAATTTTTATGGCCTGGTAAAAACGACAAATAAATGTTTCGTGAAAATTTATTTTGAACCAATGGAATTTAACCTTTTTACACAGGCCACAAAAAATGTCATTTTTTCACGAAACTTTTTGTATGGACATAGAATATGCGGGCGTATATTCGAAAAATTTTGTTTAATTTTTTTTTGACATTTTGAAATGTCATTTTTGGACAGTGGGTGTATCTATACCTATGAGCCGAAGATGATTTCCCATACAACACATCACTAGTCTTTCTTATAGAACAGTTCCAGTATGCATTACTCCCCTGTTCTGAATTATAAGAATGTTCTAGTTTATTATGTATCACATCTATATAGACGTGCTTCACTGTATCTGTTCCCTGTCTATATAGTCCACGTCAAAATATCCAAAACATACTATAATGTGGAACATATGAAGAATATTTTTACAATTACTTACATTTACATACAAAGATAAATCAAATTTGATCATTAATTATTGTGCAGATTCTAAACCATCGTCTATTTTCTAACATAGGGTGTAGTTAAGTCTGATAAATTTTCTAACCACCACCACCACATCACATGTTCAATAGTTGCTATGTTCTGGTTAGGTTAGATTTTTTTTAAGAAGCGAGTTTTTTTCTAAGATAGGTGTAAAGCTACAAGAAAAGCTCGATATTCGTAGGACATAGACATAGTTTTTTTTTGTGAAACACAGTACAAACGCAGAAGCTCACATACACGTGCACACACTCACCCCTATGAACACACGCACAAACGCACACCTTATCCTCCCTATGAGCACCTCCGAGAGACTGAGCCGGCGGGTCGAGTCTTGAGATTGACGAAGTCACCACAGGCGGCTCGCTGCTGACGGGAACATCTTCTCCCACTGTAGAATATTTCGACTAAATGAGAAACACAAGTGTCAAGCATGTGGTTGTGATTTGAACTCTGGTGGACCGGAGGTACAACCACCCTCCTAACTATTGTACTACCACAGGCAGGTTCTCGACGTAGACATAGCTAAAACTAAAACTAGCTTACTATGTATGTTATCATCGATGCAGTTTATGTTTTGTACTAATTTTTTTACCTAATATGCGCGATATTTCTTACTGTTTCCATTGAAACAAACATAATTTTAACAATTCAGGTAATCACACTTTCATCGCCAACGAGGACGTTTTGGTAGATTTTTTTATTTGGCTCGAAAGTGGCTCCAGGTAGTTACAATCCGAGTATAAGTCAGCTCTTCAACTCGAACTCTAGTTCAAGTCAAACCGAGCTCCCTATTTTTTTAATAGGCAAGCTAGTTCGTGTTATATTTCGAACCGAGTTGAACTTAGCTTGGATTGCTTAAAGTCGACTGGTTAATTTGCATTCTGGTCTGGATAGCAGTACAAATTAATTTTCTATTTTACATGTAATGATGTAAATAGTGATAATATCTCAACTTTATTCTTGTACCGCCATGATTACATAAGCAAGCCGCCATCTATGCATGTTCCGGTTTGTATACGCACGATATAACCTTTAATTATGTCCACCAACAATGCCGTGTCAAATACTCGTTGGGCAACGGCAAAAGTCGGCCACTTTCTGCCTCAATCGATAGAGGGATAGATCAGCACGAGGTGGACACATTGCGTTAAGAAGGATCCTTTGAGACAAAACTCTACTCGAGTAAAGTGTAACTGTCTTATACATAAAAAGTTCTACAGTAGTAAGCAACTGTCATCGTCAAGTCCATGCAGAATGGATAAACACGTGCTGATGTGTGTTATCTTTCTAGGCGGAGACTTACAAATTACACTGTCATCATTATGATCAATCGACTATCATGGTAGAGGAAATTAGCTGGATGGTCTTCATGTAGGTTGCAAGCTAAACCCAGCATGCAACGATACTATTGCTTAGGGGGAAAAGTGATGGACCCTCCTTTTTCAGCGCTTTTGGACTTGGCTTGGTATACTCTACAAAAAATAGGCTCTTGGGTGGTTGACGAAAGAGAGTGATTACAAAGATCTCTATAATAAATTTCATGACAAAAAAGAGATAGACGCATCCGTAGAAATGAATTACACCATCATTTAAATGCTCGGTATAAATGCTCCGTACAAAGCACATACTGGGTTGCACACTTTTCACTAAACTGAAGTTGCATTTTCTGAATCAACCAAGATTTAAGAAAATCTCAGTAGACTGGTACTTAAGGGGACCCACAAAACAAATTATTGCAGGATTTATGTTATTGGCCTTTTTAGTTTTATCTAGATTTTATTTTATTAGTCACTGCTTATGATTTTTTTGGAGTGCAAGAAAATCAACTAAATGTTTCTAGTTCTATATTTTCTTGTTCAGAACTTAGGGCCTCTTTGGATTGAAGAATTTTCATAAAAAATTTAGAGCATTCCAATCCATAGGATTTTCCTAAGCAATTCCTTTGGGAACGGCGCCTCCAAAATCCCTATGGATTGCATTGCTACATCTGAACCCCATAAGAATTTCAACATCCACTCTATGCTCTTTTTTACACTCATTTGTGTACAATCGAGACAATTTTCCTATGTCCCATCCAAATAACCACTCCTGCGGTTTTTCTCTGTTTTCTAATGCTCTGTTTTGCAGCTACAATCCTATCAAATTTCCGTGTTTTTCCAATTCCTCTGTTTTCTAATCCCGTTATCTAAAGAAGCCCTTAAGATCTCTTGGAGTAAAAGGTGTACGGTTCACCTTCGCCGGAGGCCGCGGGACGGCGGATCTGGCGCAAGAACACTCGGCGGATGCAGAGGCGCAGCGGCGCGACGACGACGGCGTCTTCAGGCGTAGATCTTTCGAGATTGGTGCTCGGCGACTTCCCGCCTGCTCTGGGGGGCTCCGGATCCAAGGCGTCAAGCGGAGCTTGAGCAGCGGCGCGCCACCGACAGCGCTCGTCGTCTCCGGCGTCGTCGAGTTGCACAAGGACGGGTTTGTATTTTCCTTTCTTTCGAGGTCCTTCGTGTAACTTGTCGCTGTAATCCTGTATTTGTCATCGCAAAAAAAAAAATAAAGAAGCCCTTAAGATCTCTTGGAGTAAAAGGTGTACGGGGTTAGGTGCGTTGGTGAGAGCTACCAGTTGGCATGATTCTAAATTACTCCCCCATATATTTGTGATTTTTTCTACAAAACTGTTATGTTTTAAATACTGCAGGAAACGTTCCAAAATTTTGATTACGGTACAAAGTTTATTTCTCATTTCGCGCGTGCCTTTTCATTTCTGGCTTCCAGCCGCAAATTTGGGTCCCGGGCATGGCCTGCAAATAGCTGATCTACCCACCCAGACCCAGCGATATATAATTGCAGTAGCTGGCTAGATGCCAGTGCCACTGCACTGCACTGCAGCCTCTCCTTCTGAAGTGGCACCTTCTTCCGTTCCTTCCTTCCAAGCACACTCACTTTCTCTCTACCCTCTCCCTGATTGGGTAGCTAGCTAGAGATCGGTGTACGTAGTTCTGGGTTCTGGCCATGGCTAGCACGAAGTGCAAGGAGGAGGAGCCAGGCTACCAGATCGTGAAGCAGCAGCAGGGGAGTAGCAAGCTCTACTCCAAGATGCTCTCCAAGGAGTCGGCGGCTACGCTCGCCGTGCCAGCGCCGTCCTTCCGGTATACTATGGCGTCGCCTCGGCGGGCTCCGTGCCCTTCCTGTGGGAGTCGCAGCCGGGCACGCCCAAGAGCTCGCCCTCCGCTGCTGCGCTCCCGCCGCTCACCCCGCCGCCCTCCTACTATGCCTCAGGCGGAAGGGGCAGCGCCAAGAAGGGCGCCTCCAGGTCCGGGAGGCGCTGGCCCGGCGGCCTCATGGCCCTCCTCCGGAGGCCACGACGCCGGACGACGCCGTGCTCCTCGCTGTCCTGGTCGTCTTCGTCTTCGAGGGCGTCGTCCATGTCGCCAGTGTTCACGGTTCAGTCTTCCCCGGCCGCCCGGGGCTCTGGCGCCCACCACCGGCGAGCGTTCTCGGCCGGCGACATCTTCGAGGACGCGGTGGTGCCGGCGAGGTACTTTGGGATGGAGAGGGAGTGCGAGAGGGGGATGGTGAAAGGTTGCGGCGTCGCGGTGGCTGTGCGAAACGCCTTGGCCACCATCGTTGGCCACAAGTCCGGTGGCCGAGCCACCAGCGCGGCGGCGTAGCGTGGTTGCTACACCGGACCGGAGTATGCAGCAGTTTGTTATCTTAAATTTTCTTAATACCCGGACCGGGGTGTGGTTTGCATTGTGTGCTAGTAGTATAAATGTACTTAAACTGAGTTACATGTCATTTCAGAGTCATGCTTCGAAGTGTAAACATAACGAGTAATATTATGTGGTGGTGTATATGCGTATGTACAACCGTGTATACCCCGTTTGTATACAGTCCTGTGAGTGCTGCATATATTTGTGTTCTTGTTCTCCAGCCTAAGAGTGAAATGTTGCAAAATGAGAGCTAAAATCGACTTCGTCTCTGCTTTGCTGCAACGCTTTACTGCTATCCTCTCATGAGGTTTCTCAAAACTTGTATACATTTTAAAGACAATTTTTTTCTTCATTTTAACGAGAACTATTTTCATACTATTTGAACATTTTAGATTAAATCCGATGGCGAGAATAGAATTTAGAGATATTAGGAACAATGAAATAAGACGATCCAATACTTGAGAAAAT
This sequence comes from Poa pratensis, assembly GCA_947311845.1. Taxonomy (NCBI): domain Eukaryota; kingdom Viridiplantae; phylum Streptophyta; class Magnoliopsida; order Poales; family Poaceae; genus Poa; species Poa pratensis. The sequence continues at coordinate 24,656,866 of CAMZMU010000036.1, read as the reverse complement.
TCCACTATGCATTCTTGTACCTTAGATGTTAACCCATGCGTCAGTACTAAGAAAACCTTCATATGTGGCTAGCAACTTGTCACTGTGATTGTTTTTTATTTGCTAATCGTACCTAATCTACAGGACCAATGGAGCCATTAATGGCACTTAGGAGAAAATTAAGCACGAATCTATGGGTCGATCGGATCCCCTGTCTCGCGCTCGTGGTTCATATCTCTGTCACAAATCTGCACACACATTTGTTAAGGTGTTCTCCCAACTTGGACATTAATTGAGCAATGTAGTAACTTTGATGGAGTATTCAAATGGTGGCACATGACTAATTTAAGATCCATACTTGGCCTCTGGTTAATTGGGTCTCTGATGATCCTGACAAAAGACAGAGCTTGTTTACTCGGTCCAACGTGCCTGGTATATGGTACCAAGAAGAGGACAGTAGTGGTTAAGCTGCGCTGATTCTTTTGCATTTTGAACTCTGAAAAAAAGGAGAAGAGGAGACTAGCTCGTTTCTTGAGGTTAATGTCACTTTTAACTCAAAGTCTTGCTACGTCATGCAGGTAATATAGGTTATGCCTATCAAGTGCCTATCAAGGCAGTTAAAGTTCTTTGCGTGATGTTGGCCTAGCTAGCTATTTGACTTGCATTTGGTTAAAGTTTATCCCCAGAGTCACTTTCGCCCGCAATATGTCACACTTACTCATCAGATGGTCTACGTGCCCCGATTCCATCCACACCATTTTGATTATAATAAGTAGGCATTCCAAATTATCGCAATGCTTTAAGAAGTTCTAACATTTCTTCGGCAAGAAGGAAATACTAACATTTAGGGATGAATTCATTGCCTTCCCCAAATCTTGTTTGTTTGGGGGTATTCGGACATTTATCTGGAAACATGGGAGGGTTGCGCCACTGGGAACCCCTAAACAGACCGGACAAACAAAGGCCTATTTTATCTTCTTTTTCCAACCCCATCCGTATTTCAGAAATACCTCCGGTGCATACAACAACATAGCACACCTCTATATCTCTTGGAGCTCCGTGCCCCTCGATGGTTCACACTCGTCCGGCGCATCAGATCAGGCTCGGGATCAAATCGATCTACTAGAAGATCGTCGGCGGTGGGGATAAACGATCGACAATGGTTGAAATCGAGGAGAGAAAGAAGGGAGGGGTAGGCGATGGTATGATGGCTGACCATTTCAAATCCTTGTGAAAAAACACCACTGACGAGTGGGGCCCACTTGTCATTTTCGCCATCAATTCGCGATCAATTGAAAATCAGTGCATTTTGCAACGGCCCAACCAAAATGTGGCGGTTTTCTACGATTCGAACGTAAAGTGGTGGTTTTTCACAATTGGATTTGAAATGTGGTGGTTTTATGCTAACAACTCGTCGGGCAGGTGATCGGAGGTAGCCGGTCCAGATCAGGTGGAGGTGATTTCGGGGTTTGTACAAAACGTTTTCAACCATCAAGGGCACTTGCTAGCCAGCTACCCACCCCTGGGGGCTCCATGTCCACATTGCTGCCATACAATTCTGCAGGTTGCTTTGCCCCATATGAGGGGCATCAAGTTGTTGAAGAAACGGCAGGGAAAGACACTGAAGTTATTGCTCTTGGAGGACCAGCTAGCCCATCATGTGTGATGAACAAAGAGCAACACCTCCCAAGCATGTATGGACCCATGGTTCAGAATTCACTCCATGCAGCATTGATAATTTATAAATTAGCTGGAATTTTAAATGGGTTGGCAAGGCAATCTTAGCTAGAAGGGCATATATTAATCAACCTCGAAAGCACTTAATTTTTCGTTGTAAATTGAAATTTATTGTTTAGTGAAATTAGCTCAGTAACATTGCAAAGATGTGGAAAACAAGTTGAGAGTAACATCAAATGTGACGCCACCTGTATTTGCACTTTTGCAGACACTATTCTGCTAACAATTTTGAGTTGTGTTTTGCATGTGTAATGGGGCTTGTCTGCGTCTAACTTGTAATAAAAAAGATTGAGGTGCACTTCTCATTAGTTTGAGTTCAGTTTAGTTTGTGTGCTGGGACCAACGTGCAAGTCTGAAAACTTAGTGGATACTTGAAGTTTCATGCATATGTATTTAACCATCAATTAATCAGGTAGAAAGTGCTCATTGAGTGTCAAGACAGATAACCACTGCCCTGGATCTTAAGGAAAGTTGCTCTTTATAGGTGCCTTTCAAATCATAGATTAAACAGGATTAAGGATTAGGTCATCTGAGAAAGTTATATGTTTTTACAGAGACGTGCCCGTTGGCGGCTAAGATTTACAATGGAACAGTTAGCATTTTCATCCTCATGTGCCTAAGCTCAGCTCCGACTCTGTCAAATGAATTAGGTATGTTGCATTTGTAATCCTCAGCGTAAATTATTCTGCAGCTGTACCTAATCCCTAGTTGAAGATACATTTACAGATCACAGCAAGGAAATATTTGCAGCAACTTGGCAAAATTAGGTTTCTGCCTTTTTGTCTTGTCCGTTTCAACAAGAAATGATCCTACATGTGACCGTAACCATAGTATTCCTAGATGCTCACAGGACAAACTCACAGTTGACAGAAGTCAAGGTTGTAACTAACATACACACTGTATGTCTTTTGTATTTTTCTCTGATAGTGAAGCTCACGGCTGATCAGAGATTAAAGCTCAGGCTTACCGGAAAACTGCACTCAAGGACATTGATCAGCAAGCGATGTGTGTGTACTAACAGCAGCTCGGTGCCTCGTCTCCAATATTCTGATGGGCACCTTGCAGCTGCGAACGGTTGTTTCATCGGTCCATACTCCATGGAGTTGTTGCTTTCGGGCTTTGCATGGCATGCCATGCAACTTTGCAAGTACAATGCTGATTGCTGGGAAGGGATCATTCATCTGCAAATAGTCACATTTTGTTTCCAACAAAGGTTTGTTTACACTGAACTTCTGTAATCTGGATTGTTGTAACTTATTGTTTAGAATGCACTAAGTTTAAATGGTCTTGCTACTTTATGCATTGAGAAAGCTAAGCTAGATGAAATAAATGTTGACGTGATTATTGATGACTTTGCTTCTAGAAGTGTTAGAAGAAACACCAAGATCATGGAGTGCATGGAGTGAAGAACATGGAGTGAAGACATGGAGTGAAGAACAACAAGATCTGATCATTTAGTTCTCTGGATCATTACAAATAAGTACTTTGTGTTGCATATTTTGTTGTCCCTATACAAAGACTATTGATCTATGCTATGTACTGATATAATTACTTAATTGCCAATGAAATTCAATGCATTCTATTTTTTTTGTCTACAAGGGCCCCATTTTGTCATCTCGCCCCAGGGCCTCGGAAATGTATGGACCGGCCCTGAATGCACTCTGACAAAAATATCTAGCTAATAATTCTTTTAAACACACACAATTCAGTTCTTGTTTCTTTTTATTCTCGAACCACGAATTAATGTCCATTCCTCTAGGTCATCCGATGCCCAAAGTATTAGCATTGATCTCCAGCTGCTTCCGGTACAAATCAAGCTTATGCTACTCAACCCAAAGTTTGGCCGTGTGTATCCGTTGATGCAGAGTCTGGGGCTCTGTTTCCCTTTTTGAAAAAGAAAAATAATCTCAAACCGAAGCATTATTGGCACCATATGTATTTACCTAAGCACATACTCCCTCCGTTCCTAAATATAAGATGTTTTAGATGTTACACATGTTGTCTACATACATACACAAATGAGTGAACATACACATGTAATGTGTCTAGATACATTTGTGTACATGTGTATGTGGACAAAGTCTAAAACATCTTATATTTAGGAACGGAGGGAGTACGTCATATCTATTATCCCTGAAAAAAGGAGCTACAATGGAACCTTGCCTATGTTTCCTTGTGAAAGACTTAACAGCTGAGTTTGACGATTGTGGCGTGCGCTGCACACTTGCACTGTATATAGGTCACAATCCTAGTTACCTGCACAATTCGTTGATCAGATACCAGAGCATGTGTTACTTTCAGGTACCAAAAGTCTTGTTACGAAATAAATCTTTTGTGGCGCCCTTGTAATTGACAACACATCAAAGCTTTGCAACGAACTCCTTCTGCAAAGCAAAAGGTGGAGACTGATTGACATCATTCTTCAGTTTTTGTGTGAAAAAGAGGAGACAATAGTTACCCTGGACGTTGATGTTGCACACACAACCATATTTATATGCGTTCCCTTTGTAAAGGGAGTGATACATAATGTATGCATCTTTGGCGCAGAACATCAGTGGAAATGGGACGCATGAACTGAAGCTCTACTCTATTTTAACTCAGTGTAAGATATTTCCATTTCGATGCAAAGAAAGAGGAACCATTCCAGAAGAGAAAATTGAGGAAGATTCTAGAGACAGATGAATGTGATTCAGAGATTAGTTGAAATCAGCCATCTTTAGCCGTTGCTAAAAACAGGAAGTGGGCATGTGGAAGAATGTAAGTGCCACCAGGGAAAGTGATACCCTCTTTTACCTACAACCCGCCATTAAGTAGCAGTACTAGTTTGGTAGAAGCTCAGTTTGGGAAACATGTACCTTATGTGAAGATACACATTTGTAACGGATCAATCAAGTTTGTGTACACTTTGTTCGGCTCTAGAGTCTGAACTGCGTAGTTTATAGTACGTTCAGTTCTGAACCTGTATATGCTTCAGTGAAACGCTGAAACCTCACTGAATTGTACTACATGACATCATTTAATTAGAACTCACCACCGTGTTTATAGCAACTACTTGCAAATGTCAAGTGTGCGTCTCAAGGCATTTTCGACATGCCACGTTTAGAGATTAGCTAGAGAGCCTAGAAGGCTCTGGACTGGAGCAATGGCTTTCTTTGTATGGTCAACTAGATCTGGAAAGAAACACGAGGGGAAGGCAGGAGCCAATGAAGGAAGCAAGTGAGGAAAAGGATGAACAAATTGACCCAAAAGAGAAACACATATTGCTAGGGTCGAGAAGAGAGCATTCATGATCATCCTGACCAACCTTCTTGACTAGGGGCAACGAACCCCAAATGCACATGCTAGTGCTATCATCACATTTCTGTGTTTCTCTTGGCTCTTGCTATACACGTCACTGCTCTTTCCATAGTGTGGAACAGTGCACACCGAACACGGTGTCGGATATCTGCTGTCGGTGACGACCATATAAATTCACATATTAATACTCGCGCTTCTGATCAAGATTCGTGCCACCGTATGTGTTCATACGTACACGTGCGTTTGCTGTACTGCCCACTCCGGGTCATTATTATTTTTTGTTGGAAAACACACTAGTTCAAAAGCATCTACTAGACGAACCAACTCGATTTCGTCTAGTGTCACTTGCATGAGCCTATTGCAGAGACAGACAGATATACGCGAGAGGTCGCTCCACTTGACTTGGTTGCCAACTTGCGTGATCCTACTGCGTCCATGTGTGGTGCGTGGTGCAAAAGAAGCACCTACTGTACGTCTACTGGTCATCGATTACACGAAGCAGTCTGTACTGGTAGCGTGTTTGGAATGTATAATGGTCGTGACTAACCCTTAAACCTTGGTCACTTCTTCTTCATGGTTGCAGGAACTCTCTTTCACATTGGTATTTTCACATTGCTCCACTTTTCATTTGCTTGTTGTTTTAAGGTTACATCCAAAAAAAAAACTTTGCTGCTTTATCTTCCTCAGTGTATAGAAAACTAGAATTGTAAATTGTTTTTTACCTTCTTGCTCCTGTGTGTATCCATACTTTTTATTTGCACATTGATATGTGTTACAACTACCCCTGCACATGGGTGTTATCAGCTACCCCCGTTCCCAAATTATAAGATGTTTTAGATATTTTAATATGAACTACATAAGGATTGGAATAAATGAATCTACACACTAAAACGTGTGTAGATACATCTGAATCAGAAAAAAATCTAAAACATCTTATATTTCGGGATGGAGGTAGTACGAGCGATGGAGTATGAATCTAGTTAAATCATGTCTCTCATCGTTCTTGTTTTTTTATCCTTGTATGCACGATCGACATAATTTTGTGCCGCACATTGTTGGGTGATACTCGGATATCTTTGAAACTGCTTCATCAACAACTACGTCATGTAATGACTTTGACCTTGCTCGATAAGATGTCGCACCCTCGCCGTCTGAGCCCTCGCAGCGAGTGGTTGTGAAAATGAGATCATGAATCTGAGTGATGATACCCCTAGTTGGCTAGCGTGACCCCCATCATACTGGAAGTAGAAGCTCTGTAGGCGACTACTTATTTCCAGGTTTGTCTGGAAAGTGGCGGCTTTGGACGACACTATTACTGGGCTGCCAATTGTATTTTCGTGGACTAAACAGATTTATTTGCAAAAGATGTATTTTTTACGCAAACCCTATATATCGCCTTCTGCGAGTCGTAGCACCACGTCGCCCACTGACGTGGTGTGGAACACGGCATATGCCACGGGGTGGCTAAGATCGGGATGGGGGCAGCGTTCTGCAACAGCGGCACCTGCAGGGATTGCGCCGGAGCGCGGACACGGGAAGTACCCAGGTTCGGAGCCCTCCCGGAGGAGGTAACACTCCTACTCCTGCTCGATCTCTCTATAAATGGTGGACACAGTACGGAGTTGCTCCTTGAGCTGTTCGGGGAGTGTTCCATGGTTCGGGTGTGGGGAGGAAGAGAATGAGGTGACCCCTTCTACTTGGGCACCGGACAGCCTTATATAGGCCTGGCTGTCCGGCTTACAGGCGGGGCCGGCTGGTCCGCGCCAGCCGGCCGGTGTCGGCTACAGGGGTGTTTCTCCGTGACGCCGTATGTCCGTGGCACAGTACGCTACGCTTCGCACAGTAGAACTCCATAGCTGTGTAGGGGATGTCGGGGTAGGCCTGTCGTCGTGGAGGGCTGACCGGCTGCGGTGCCGGACCCCGCCGACCGGGCAGACGGCGCCTAGGATCTTGTCGGGCGCGGGGCAGCGCTCCGTGCCTCCCGCCTGTCGAGGCTGCTGAGCACTGTGGGAGACGTCAGGCCATGCTTCACTTTAGCCCATGCCTAGGCGACGTGGAGGGCACACCGGGCACGGCCCCGGCATCCGCCCAGCACGGGTCCTTGTCTTCCGCTCGTCGTGGGAGTGCGGCAGCCGGTCATCCGGCTGGCGAGCAACCGAATCCGGCTGCCACCGTTGACCTTGGTCGCATAAGGCGGGCGATGCTTGCCGTATCTGTTTGTCTCTAGGGACTGTGCTGATGACGAGTCTGCAGTTCCTCTTGCCCGCGCCGCTCGGCTGCGCCTCGACTGGCTAGGCGGAGTCCGGCTGCGCTTGGGGCAGACGGGCTCGGCCTAGCCGGACAGCTGGAGGCGGCCGGGCACCTGACTTTGCGTTTCACTCGGGACCTTCTGTGGGCCTTTGGGTACCCGGGTTTTATCCCCATGTCACCAGGTGATGGGGATGGTTTGCAGAGCTGCAGCCGGCGTGTGTTTCTGATTGCTGAAGCGCTGGCAGCCGGTGCAGGCGCGTACCATCTGCTCGGCATCGGCAAGAGCAGGCGGACAGTAGAATCCGTAGCGCAAAGCTTTCGCTGCGATTGACCTGGTTACGTGGTGGTGTCACGGGAGATGCCATAGGATGGCTTAAGTTGGGGGCTCGCTAGGACGTTGGGGGATCCGGGGAGGGTGTGCGCGCTCAAGAAGCACGCATGGAGAACCACGAGGAACACGCAAGAAGCAAGAACGAGCAAAACCAAGAACAAGCAAAGCACACCAGGATGTACCCTGCTTCGGGGCCCTCTTGTGGAGGTAACACCCCTACTGCAGCACTAGCCTACTCTCTTTATATCTCAATGATCACAAGTACAAAGTGCTCCTTGAGCTGTATGAAGCAACAATGGTGAGAGCTCTAGGAGGAAGATGGAGCAAGGGGGAAATGAGGCTTCTTGTTCGTCGTCCCTCGCCCTGGAGGATGTGCTGGTCTATTTATACACTAACCGGATTACCATTCTGCCCCTGGCCGGAGATGACAATGGCATGGACAAGAGGAACAGGACAAGCTCTGGCTACTGTCACTCAGTCCAGTTCATCGTCAGTCCAACGGCAGGTCTATCTTTTCCTCTTTGAGCTTAAGCCAGCGTAGCCCACCGGAGCCTAGGCCACTGCCCTTTCCCGAAATAGCCGAGTCAGCGCCTAGGGCCTTGCGACCCGGAAAACCCGTGGCTCGACCTGGCTGTCTTCTGAGCCTCGGGCAGGAGACCTGCAGGACCCGTGAACTTACTGACATTACTTGGCCCTTGTGCATTATCCGACATTGCCCTGTGCCGGATCCTTCCTGACCAACCCGGCTAGGTTAAGCCGGATCCCTTCCTCTGATCCGGCTAGACTTTGTCTGATGCCTTTTGGCCTCTCCCTGCACTTTAGCATGATTGAGAGCCAACCGACTCTCCCAAGTGATCCGGTCCAAGGGATCCGGCCCAAGTGATCCGGCTTGACCTTGATCCGGCCCACTCTTTACAGCTCTTAATACCACCTCTTTGCCCTACCCGGGGGCAGCCCCCCGACAGTAGTCCCCGAAGCTGGTGCGGTCCTACAGCCTCGGATGGAGGGCCGTAGCAGGTTTAAAACAAACGCCATTAACCGAATCCCATATCACACAATGTCTCAGGATTTCCCGGGACACTTGGCAGGGAATCTCTGCGCAAAGCCTCATAATCCGGGTCTTTGATTTGACTTGTCACTGACAGCCCGTTATCCGGATCCATCAGGTACTTGAGTGCATTTGACTAAATGACCACGCCTCCTCGGTTTCTCCGTTGACCGGCGCACCCGATCCGGCGCGACCGCTTCCAATTCCGTGACCCACCATGTGCTTGAAATATACGGCCACAGCTGCGACCACAGAGTTTCAGGGCACATCTGATCCGGCCACGCCCCGAAAACCGCGGTAGTGCGTCAGTTACCAGCGAGCGGCTATAAATAGGGGTGTGGGGTTCCTCTTCTTCTTCCCCGCACTTCCCACTTCGAGAACTCCATCCGTGCCATTGACGCTGCTGCGATCTCGCCTTCGCGACTTCGCCGCGCCGGAGACCTCGACAACGCCGGAGAAAACTTCGCCGGAGCCGCGCACCGCGCCCTGCACCGCCGTTTCTTCACCGAGCTTCTTCCTCGCTGCATCGCAACCGTAAGCTCCTTTTTCTCCGGCCATGGCGACCTTGAGCGAGTTCATATCCCGCTGGGAACTTGCGCCTGTTTCTTGTAGATTCACTCGTGTACGAGTCCATTGTCACGCCTTAGTGCATTCCCTAGATCTCCTTTCTAGGTTTTGCACTAGATTGCCCTAGTTTGGCTTGCCACCGCTTGAGCAGTTCCACATATTTTTACTCGGGATTTCCTCTCTATTTTACTGCTGCGGTAGATCTTGCGTAACCCTAGATTCTCACGAAAAGGTGTTTGTAGTTACCAGCCGAATTACTTTTCCGCAGTAACTAGACAACTTTATCCGGGATAGCTTTTACCGAATCGCTTTACATCTGATTCGGTTATGCCATTATCCGATTCGTTCTGGATTAGAGATTCCGAATCTCCTAACTCGGCTATCTCCAATTTTTGCAGGACTGATTCGGATATGCCGAAGCTGCCCCCCGGCAGTTGGGAGGGTTCCGATGTTACAACAGATGACCTGGAATGGCTGCTGAGCACCCGGCGTATAACACCTGAAGTTATATGCCGAAAACCGGGGAAGGAACTCAAACCGATCACCCAACCGGGTGAACGCGTTGTATTTCTAGCGCACTTCGAGCGCGGATTCGGACTCCCGGCGAGTGACTTCTTCCGGGCTTTCCTAGATTTCTTTGGCCTGCAGCCTCACCACCTTCCGGCTAACGCCTTTGTCTCCTGTCGGCTTTTACCTCCTTTACCGAGGGATATCTCGGTCTCTGGCCGACAGTACAAGCCTGGGCGAAGTACTTCCACCTCCGTAAACAGACTATCCCGGGCAGTGACCCGAAAGTGATGACCGCTTGTGGTTCGGCTAGCATTACTCCGAGGGCGGGCTCCATCTTTCCCGGATCACTGGCCTGGATACTTGCAGGAAATGGCAAAGGTCTTTCTTCTACGTGAAGAGCGCTGAAGGCCATGATGCTCTCAACTTGCCCGAGTTCAGGATCGAGCCCCCCACAGCCGAATTAAACTTCAGATATGATCCGGCTGACACTCTTGCGGAGCTTCAAATCATAGATAAGACTCTGGAGGATTTTCTGGAGAAGGGCCTGCTCTCGGACGATCTCCTCCGGACCTTCGTCTTCCGCCGTGTCAGTCCTCTTCAACAACGTGAGCACAAGATTTGCCACATGAGTGGTTTGCTAGATCCTACCCGGATCAGCAAACATGACCTCACCAGAGCTTCCGTCAAGAGACGGGTAAACGCCATCGCCTACACCGAGATGTCGGACAAGTGGCGGTGGGGCGTGGAGCCGTTCCACCGAGATGCACTTCCCCCACAGGTTTGTTCACCATTCTCCGAATCAATCTATACTTCATCAAAATACCATCGGACTAATCCATATTTGCCTTGTCCATACTGCAGCTGTTCGACCGCCAAATCACCGAAGATGGAGATCTCTCCACCAAAGTGTGGGGACCGGATCGCAGCCCGCTGCGCGAGGGCGAAGAGGATGCGGATACGGACGATTATTTGCCGATTCCGCGTGCCAAGCCCATCCGCAAGGGTAAGCAATCGACTATTTACACCGAAGATGAAGATGATGATTGCTGGATCCTAGATCCCATTGATGCTGTTCCGATTTCATGGTTACCACCTTGTGTTCCAGCCAAACCGGATGCTCAAGGGACATCTCGGAAACGTGATGACGCGTCCGGATCAGATGTCCCTCAAGCCAAGAGAATGAAGAAAACCGCCTCCAAGCCGAATCGGCTCAAGCCCATGCCTACCACCAAGGGGTAATGCCAACTTAACTTCATTCGCTTTCCTCCTCTATTATCCGAGCCACCTCTATCCGAATTAACTGTTTACTTTGCTCTATGTAGTGACGTCCTCGTCACCGAGCAAACTCATTCATCCATTCTTTCTCCCATTCCTCCACTGGATACGGCCATGGAGCACCAGTCTCCTGAAAAGGCTGTCGCCTCTCCCGCGCGTGCCACAACTGCCAATACTCCTCCGCCGACTCTCGTTCCAGAGTCGGTTATTGACCTGGAGAATGAGGAAATCTCGGGTCCTACCCGAGATTCAACTTGGCCACGTCCTCTGAAGGAGTTGGAGAAGGAAAAAGCTAAGACTTCGGCTAAGTCTTTGACTAAGCCGGATCCTCGCCCTACCCCCAAGGCTCTGAATCAAGAGCAGCAGAAGAAGAAAAAGCAGCAGCAACAACCTCTCGAGAAGCAGCAGAAGCAGCAACAGAAGTATCTAAACCACCACAACAAGCGTCCCAGAACCAACCGAGGCAGCCAGATCCAGCCAAGACCCCGGGCGCATCGCCTCTACCTAAGCCGACTCAAGCCGCCTCTGGCACGACTCCAACCACCTCGGATAAGCAGGTGGTTGCTAGCAGACAGGTTTCCGCCACTCCATCAGCGACTCGGGTGCATGATCAACTCTCTGAGGCGATCACTCGCGCCCGACTTAGTGGCCAGGTTCTGCCGAATCTCCGCACTCCGAGCGGCGACAACCTCGGCTCCGCAGAGCAATTCGTTAAAGCTTGGAATACTGCGGACCTTGCCGAAGGCTCAACTACTTCAGCGTCGCCACACCGGCTGGCCCTAGCCGGATGTTTCAATCTCTACACTCTGTGCAGGCCTCGGTCGCTGAAGCTAACCGGGTCTTCGAGGTAACTTTACCGAATCCTGCTTTTATTTCATCATGATCAATCTGCACTATTCCCAGTCCCCGAGATTCGGGTCGAACGACTGATACTCCTCCGAGTAAGAAAGTCATTCGGCTTGAATCTCTAAAACTTGATCATGTTTTGTCTTAGCCGAAAAAATCGTGGGACTCCAGTCCCCGAGTCTCTTTTCCAATTGAGTCGGTCAACTTTCTTTTTTATCAATCTCGGGCCTCCAGTCCCCGAGATTCGTTTTGGCTCCATGCTGCTAGTCTCGGGTGCCAGTCCCCGAGACTCTTTTTACGCCATTAACCCTTTTTCTTTCAGGAAACCACGACTGCTCGCAGCCGGATCTTTAAGCAGCTAGTCCTGCAGCACCAGGCCCTCCAAGCTTCCTTCGATGCGCAAGGTGAGGAGATGAAAAAGAAAGATCAGGAGCACAAGCGCGCTTTATCGGAGGAAAAGTCAGAAGTGACTCGGCTCCAGCGGGAGCTTGACCGGGTTGGAAAAGTGAAGGCCAAGCTCAAGAAAGACCGGGATACGCTGCAGAGGGAGAAAGACTCGATCCAGAAGGAGCGAGATACTTTCAAAGCCGGGCTTGAGAAGCGGGCCGAATTGGACAAGAAAATCCAAACGGTCGTTGCAGACGCTGAAGCCGAAGCTAAAGCGGCGAAAGATGATCTGGCTGCTCACAAGGCGGTCAGCGCGAAATGGCTTGCTGATCTTGCTAGCCTCAATGAAGACATGGATCGTAAGTTTGCCGAATCTCCTCTTCCTCCTCTGCTCTTATCCGACACATCATTTCGTGTTCCCTCGTTTAATTCGGTGTTAGCTTATCTGAATGTAGGAGAGTTTACCAGCATCCGGCTTCAAGCCGCCAAAGCTGTGAGGGATGCCCGAGCTGAGAGAGCTAAGTTAGCTGGAGCTCCCCTACCAGAGACGTGGGATATCGAAGATCACATTACTGCACTTAAAGCTCGGATTGCTCCTTTGAAGGAGTCCCACATTGATCTGTTCAATGCAAGTCTCAAAGCTCACCGAGTCTTGTTTCCTGAAGCTCGGCAAGTCCGGTCTGCGGACGAGCTAATCAAAGACCTGGATCAGGCGGAGACCCGGTTAAAGCAGTGGAGATCTTCGTCCGCCCGCGCTGGTGCTGACGCAGGTTTGCTATTTATCATGTCTTGGTATGAGCTGATTGATCTCGCCAAAGTGCGCTCCCTTCGCGAGGGTTCTTCATGGGCTTCAGATCCGAACCGGATCAAGATCCGCGAGGAAGCTGCCAACTTTATGGCCGAATTTGCAAACACCAAGCATCTTGATCGAATGCTCCGGTCTACTCGGATGGGGAAGAATCTGAAGAAGAGGAATCGGACGATGCCTCCCTTGACGAATACGCCGAGTCTGAGGGCGAATCTGGTGATTCGGCTAACTCTGCCGAACAACCTCGTATCAAGTCCACCAAAGTACCAGCTTCTGACTCGGCCAAGACTGCCGAACAATCTCCAGCCAAGACCTCCAAGATGCCAGCCACTGACTCGGCTGAAACTGCCGAACAAGCTTTAGTCCAAACTTCCAAGACACCAGCCACTGATTCGGCTAAGACTACAGAGCAAGCTTTAGTCAAGACCGCCAAAACTTCAGCTGATCCGGATGTTTCCGAGTCTGCCCAGCCTTCAAGCTCTCCGTCCAAGGTTATTCCTGCAAGTGAGGGTCCTCTTTCAACCGAGGTTCCTCCATCATCCGAGTTCATCCTGCAACCGAGTCTCCTGCAACCATGGCTCCTTCTTCCTGAATTATCTTAATGAAAAACATTAAATCCCCGGTATGCCGGGAGCAGATGTAATATACAATTTAAGTTCTTCCGAGACTACTTTTATTTTGCTTAATGTGATCCGGACTAGGTTTATGTTGGATCATCTTAAACCGAGTCCCCGAGTCTGTTTTCTTGTTTACTATTTTTGCCGAATCTTTGCTCTTGTCTACCTTTTAGGTGTTTGACAGTCGAGTCACAAGATAGGAATCATAGCATACAATACTTGAAACATGCGAGTTGTGGTTTAGAATCATCTAACATAAACAAAAAAGAAATAACAGGGGTTAGTAAACGACATGTGCCGAATCGGTTTTGGACCGAGTCCCCGAGTCCATTTTCATGTTTCCCATATTCCCCACCTCTGCTCTTGACTACCATTTTGGTGTTTGTCAGTCGAGTCACGAGATCAACAACACAGCATACATTACTTGAATTTTGGGACGAGGTTCAAAACAATCCGACACATGAACGGTATGGACAAAACAGTAATAAAAAACACATGCATAAGGACGAGGCAGTCCCCGAGTCCAGACTCGGATTGCCGAAATTTCATTTATGATAAACTGAGATACATACATTGCGCCCCTTAAGAGTAAAAGGGTCGAAGCAGAGCTACATTCCAGGGTCGCTTGGTTTCTTCTCCGGGTCTGTCCAGGCCATCCTTCCTTGGTTCCTGTGCGTCTACAAGGTAGTACGAGTCATTGTGCATAGCCTTGCTCACAATGAATGGTCCCTCCCATGGAGGTGATAACTTATGTCGGCCTTTGCTGCGCTGCACCAGCCTTAGTACTAGATCTCCTTCATGAAACACTCGAGGGCTGATCTTCCGACTATGATAACGTCGGAGACCCTGCTGATATACTGCTGTCCGAGATAGGGCCAATTCTCTTGCTTCCTCTAGCAGATCCACTGCATCTTCCCGGGCCTCTTTTGCCTCGGTTTCGGTATACATTGTCACCCTTGGTGCATCATATTCTATGTCAGTGGGTAGCACTGCTTCTGCCCCATATACCAGAAAAAATGGCGTATAGCCAGTTGACCGATTCGGCGTGGTCCTTAACCCCATAGTACTGATGGTATCTCATCTATCCAGCACCCCGGAGTCTTTACCAGAGGTTCTATTAACCGGGCTTTTATCCCAGCTAATACCAAAGCATTTGATCTTTCCACCTGTCCATTGGACTCTGGGTGTGCCACTGAGGCTATGTCTAACCGGATCCCCTTATCCATGCAGAATCGGGCAAACTCTCCCACAGCAAAGTTCGTGCCATTATCCGAGATGATGCTATGGGGGTAACCGTATCTCAAAATGATTTCTTTCAGGAAAGTTACAGCCGAATGACCATCCACTTTCCGGATTGGTTTCACCTCTATCCACTTGGTGAACTTATCCACCATCACCAGCATATGTGTCATGTTACCCCTAGCCGGCTTGAATTCTCCCACCATATCCAAACACCACACAGCAAACGGCCAAGTGATAGGAATTGTTTTGAGCGCCGATGCGGGTAGGTGTGTCTGCTTGGCAAACCTTTGGCATCCTTCACATTTTCGGACTATGTCCTCTGCATCTGCATGAGCAGTGGGCCAGTAAAACCCATGCCGGAATACTTTAGCCACCAGGGCTCTTGTACTGCAATGATGCCCACATTCTCCTTGATGTATCTCCAGGAGCATCTCCTTGCCCTCGGCTGGCTCCACGCAACGCTGTAGCACCTCGGTTGCACTCCTTTTGTATAACTCCTTGTTTATGATGGTGTAACCCTTGGACCTCCTCTGCACTCGCCTAGCTTCGGTTTCATCATTTGGCAAACTCCCCTCCGACATGAACTTCATGATTTCTTCAGCCCACTCCGGTACTGGATGCAAAGGGAATAAGTGCTCATCTATTTCCACTGGTTCGGCCGCCATTATTTCTTCTATCAGTCTCTGTCCATTCCCTAAGATTCGGTTAGCACCATCTTCCTCTCTTCCCCTCTTCCCTAAGATTTGGTAGCATTCCCCGAGTCTCGGTGCGCAGTCCCCGAGTCTCGCCATGCAGTCCCCGGGTCTCCCAAATGTACCCGACATCAACATTCATAGGAACAGCTTCAGATTCTTGCTTTGGGATAAAAATTGACTCGGAATCAGGTGAAGGCTTGATTGAAGGGATCCTTAGGTGATTCAAGGATATCCCGGGTGGGATTGCATCCCTAGACGACCCGAGTTTTGACAGGATATCAGCAGCTTCGTTCTCCAGCCGAGGTATGTGCTTGTACTCGCAGCCTTCAAAAAATCCTGAAATTTTCTGGACATGAAATCGATATAGTGCCATATTGGCATCAAGGGCATCCCAATTTCCAGAAGACTGCTGCACCACTAAATCTGAATCACCAAAACATTCTATCCGGCGGATGCCGATGTCCTTAGCCACATTAAGCCCATGGATCAGTGCCTCATATTCGGCCACATTGTTTGATGCTGAGAAATGAATCTGCAACACATATCGCAACTGATCTTGCTTCGGTGATGTGAGTACTATCCCAGCACCCAGTCCGATTTTGGTTTTGGAGCCATCAAAGTGTAACTTCCAGTAATTGTAATCTGGCCTTGGTGGCTCATACTGCATCTCGGCCCAGTCACAAAGGAAATCCGGTAAAGCCTGAGACTTGATAGCATCTCTTCTCTCATAATGCGGGGTGTAAGGAGACACTTCTATTGCCCATTTGGCAACTCGGCCAGTCGCATCTTTGCACCCAATGATCTCCGAGATTGGAGCTTCACATACTACGGTGATCGGGTGCTCCTGGAAGTAATGTTTCAACTTCTTGGCCGCCAGGTATACACCATATGTCATCTTCTGGTAGTGAGGATAGTTCTGCTTCGAGGTGAGATCACCTCGCTTAAATAGTACACCGGTCTCTGCACGGATTTACCCTCCTCTTCTCGCTCTACCACTATCACCACACTTACGACCCGGTTAGTGGCCGCAATGTAAAGTAGCATTGGCTCATTCGGCAAAGGTGATGCCAAAATTGGTGCAGTGGACAACATCTTTTTTAATTCATTGAAAGCCGAGTCTGCCTGCGGGGTCCATGTGAACCCGGTGCTCTTTTTCATCAGTTGATACAAGGGCAAGGCTTTTTCTCCTAGCCGACTCACAAACCGACTCAACGAGGCTAGACACCCGGTGAACTTTTGTACATCTTTTAGACATTTAGGCAATTTCATGTTTTCTATGGCTCGGATCTTAGCCGGATTCACCTCAATACCTCGGCTCGATACAAGGAAACCGAGCAACTTTCCAGCCGGGACACCAAAGGTGCATTTATCCGGATTCAATTTTAACGATATTTCTCAAGTTCACAAATGTTTCCTCGAGATCCTCGAGGAGAGTGCGTTTTTCTTTAGTTTTGATGACGATATCATCGACATACACTTGCACATTTTTGCCCATTTGAGAGTGTAAGCATTTCTGCATACATCTCTGATAAGTTGCACCGGCATTTCTCAAACCGAAACACATGACACGATAGCAATACGCCCCATACGGGGTAATAAAAGCAGTCTTTATTTGATCTTTGGGGTTCAGTGGTATCTGGTGAAAACCAGAGTACGCATCAATAAAAGACAACAACTCACACCCAGCAGTAGAATCGATCACTTGATCAATCCGAGGTAAAGGAAAGGGATCCTTCGGGCACGCCTTGTTCAGGTTGGTGAAGTCGATGCACATGCGCCACACCTTGATCACCGCTGGTTCGTCCTTCTTCTTCTCTACCAGAACCGGATTGGATATCCAGTCTGGATGCAACACCTCCATAATGAATCCGGCTGCAAGTAGCTTAGCCAGCTCATCAAGCACCACTTTTCTTCGATCGTCTGAAAGACGCCGAGTCGGTTGCCTCACCGGCTTCACATCCGGCCTGACAAATAAAGAGTGCTCTGCCAACTCCCTCGGAACACCAGGCAGGTCCTTAGCCGACCATGCAAAGATATCCCGATTCTCACGGAGGAAGTGACAGAGCGCGCTTTCCTATTTCTCGCCCAACCCGGCACCAATGATGGCCATGCGCTCCGGATTCTCCGGGTCAATGGGGATCTTCTTTGTCTCCTTGGGCACCTCAAATGTTGCACCTGCATCCGGATTGGTCATAGCCAGCACGCCGAGCTGAGCTGACTTCGCCATCGCCACTACTTCATGCATCTTGCTCTTCTCAGCTTGGATCACCAACGACTCGGCTAAGGTGGAACCGACCGTGGCACACTGTATGGCCTTCTTGTAATCTCCCGCAACGGTGATGATACCATTCGGGCCAGGCATCTTCATCTTGAGGTAGGCCACATGAGTGGATATCATGAACTTGGCTAATGCCGGCCTGCCGAGCAGAGCATGGTATGGGCTCTCCAAGTCTACCACCTCGAATTCGAGACTCTCAAGTCGGTGATTGTCCTTGGTACCAAACAGCACATCTACCCAGATCTTACCCATTGGGGAACAAGACACCCCGGGTACTATACCATGGAAGGTGCAACTGCTCTGCTGCAACTGATTCGGCGAATAACCCAACTTGACCATTGTGTCCCGATACATGATGTTTATAGCACTGCCATTGTCAATCAAGACTCGAGTGAATTTCACATTAATCTTGGGTCCAACCAAAGTCGGATCCACCACCAGTGCGTAGTTTCCTGGGCTTGGCATAACCCTGGGATTATCAGCCCTGCTCCAAGTGATCTCCTGCTCGGACCAGTTCAGGTATTTTGGGACTGCTGGTGTGACTGCATTCACCTCCTTCGCCCTTCGCAGCTGACTTTTCTTGTCAGTTGGCTCGGTCACAAAAACCACATAACTTTGATGAGCTCCTTGTAATCATTTCCGGGGTATCCACCTTGCCGACTCGGACCAGCATTGTTGTTGTTGCCTCCCATATTTACCAGGTTAACCGGCTTTGTGGCTGCCGGCCTTGGAGCTCCTTCGTTCACCGGGGTTGCATTGGCTCCGGATAAAGGCGTATTTGGCCTGAAATTCGGTCTAGGAGCACCTCTCTGAGGTGGCCCTCTCTGACCTTCCGCCTGGATGCGATGATGCCAGCTACAATTCCGAGTTGAATGATTGGCCGGCTTGCGTGGGTCTGTTGTGTGATAACGGCAAGGCCCATCTATCATTGCCTCAAAAGTTAGAGGTGGACTCGGTCCATCCCACACTTTCTTTGCCCAGGCACCTTGATTCGGCCTCCAAGCTGGACCCTCATTTTTTGGTCTCTGGCTATCAGGATGATCCATATTTACTGCAGCAACCTGATCTGAACCGTATCTGTAATCCGGATCTCTCCTCTTATAACCGAACTCATGTCGGTCACTGGGCCTCAATGGTCCAGTTCGGTTGTTGACCGGTTGCCTCCTGCTTGTTCCCACCATCCAACGCTGGCTGCGTCGGATCGCCAAGAGCATATGTATCTGCTATCCGGATCATTTCCGCCAGGGTCTTTGGCATATCCCTCTGGAGCTTCTGCCAAAGCGGGGTGCCATGTCGGCAACCCTGCGCAAACCAAGAAATGGCCTGCTCCTCCACGACACCTTCACAAGAATTGCGAATGTTGCTCCACCGAGTCAAAAATTCTCGGTCTGTCTCCCGCTCTTCCTGCCTGCACGCAGACAAGAGCTGAGGTCGGTTTGGCCTCTTGTAAGTGCTGGAGAAGTTGCTGTAAAACGCCTGCTCCAAATCCATCCAAGAGTTGATACTACCCTCTGGTAAGTTATTCAGCCAAATCCGGGCTGGCCCTTCCAACATATGGGGAGATACCGGACCGCCCATGTCGTGGTGGGATCACGGCAGATGCCATGGGTATGGCTAAGATGGGGCCGAAAGTGCGTTGGGGGATCCGGGGAGGGTTTATGCACTCAAGAAGTGCACAAGCAAGAACACGCAAGAACCGCAAGAACATGAACAAGAAACCAAGAAACCAAGAACACCAAAGCACACCACGATGTACCCTGCTTCGGGGCCCTCTTGTGAAGGTAACACCCCTACTGCAGCACTAGCCTACTCTCTTTATATCTCAATGGTGACAAGTACAAAGCGCTCCTCGAGCTGTATGAAGCAACAATGGTGAGACTCACGATGAAGAATAAGCTACCAAGGGGGAAAATGAGCTCTAGGGTTCGTCCCCCACACAGGAGGTGGTGGTGCTGTATATAAAGGCTTGCCGAGTTACTTCTTTGCCCCTGGCTCCATGAGATAATGGCACTTCCAAGAGGAAGAGGACAAGCCTCTGCCCCTGTCAGTCCAACGGCTGGACTGTCAGGCCCTAGCAGGCCTATCTTGCCACTTCGGGCAATGGCAGGTGTAGCCCACCGGGTCTAGGTCATAGCCCCTTCCCGAATTGGCCGAGTCAGCTCCTAGGTTGCTGCGCTCCCAGGAATCCCGTGTCTCGACCTGGCTGTCTTCTGAGCCTCGGGCAGGAGGCCTGCAGGACCCGTGAACTTACTGACATTACTCGGCCCTTGTGCATTATCCGACATTGCTGGTAAGCCGGATTCTTCCAGGCAACCCGGCTAGTTGAGCCGGATCTCTTCCAGGCAACCCGGCTAGTTGAGCCGGATCTCTCTTCTGATCCGCTAGACTTTGCCTGTTCCCCTTTGGCGTCTCCCTGTACTTAAACAAGATTGAGTACTAACCGACTTTCTCAACGATCCGATCCAAGTGATCCGGCTTGAGTGACCCGGATTGACTTTCCTTTCCACTTTATAGCTCCCAACACCACTCTTTGCCCTACCCGGGGGCAGCCCCCCGACAGTAGTCCCCGAAGCTGGTGCGGTCCTACAGCCTCGGATGGAGGGCCGTAGCAGGTTAAAAACACCCTTAACCGAATCTCTTATCGACTAAATTTGTCTCAGGATTTCCTGGGACACTTGGCTGAGAATCTCTGCGCAAAGCCCCGTAATCCGGGTCTTGATTTGACATGCCACTGACAGCACATTATCCGGATCCATCAGGTACTTGAGTGCATTTGACTAAATGACTGCGTCTCCTCGGTTTCTGCGCTGACCGGCACACTTGATCCGCACCACCGCTTCCAATTCTATGACCCACCATGTGCTTGAAATACACGGCCACAGCAGCGACCGCAGAGTTTCAGGGCACACTTCATCCGGCCACGCCCCGAAAACCGCGCGGTAGTGCGCCAGTTACCAGCTAGGGGCTATATTAGGGGTGCGGGCTACCTCTTCTTCCCGCACCCCCACTTCGAGAACTCCAACCGTGCCATTGACCGCTGCGATTTCGCCCTTGCGACCTCGCCGCGCGGAGATCTCGACAACGCCTGAGAAAACTCGTCGGAGCGCCGCACCGCGCCCTGCGCCGCCGTTTCTTCACCGGGCCTCTTCCTCGCCGTACTGCAATCGTGAGTTCTTCATCCCAGCCATGCTTCCCTCAAACGAGTTCATCTTCCGCCATGAACTTGCGCTTGCTTTTTCTAGATTCACTAGCAAACGAGTCCATTGTTGCGCCTTAGTGCATTCCCTAGATCTCCTTTCTAGGTTTTGCACTAGATTGCCCCAGTTTGGCTTGCCACTGCTTGAACAGTTCCACCATATTTTTACTCGGGATTTCTTCTCTATTTTACTGCTGCGGTAGATCTTGCGTAACCCTAGATTCTCACGAAAAGGTGTTTGTAGTTACTAGCCGAATTACTTTTCCGCAGTAACTAGACCACTTTATCCGGGATAGCCTCTACCGAATCCCTTAACAGCTGATTCGGTTACACCTTTATTCGATTCGTTCTGGATTAGAGATTCCGCATCTCCTAACTCGGCTATATCCGACCTTTTGCAGGACTGATTCGGATATGCCGAAGCTGCCCCCCGGCAGTTGGGAGGGTTCCGACGTTACAAATGATGATCTGGAATGGCTGCTGAGCACCCGGCGTATAACACCTAAAGTTATATGCCGAAAACCGGGGAAAGAACTCGAACCGGTCACCCAACGGGTGAGCGCGTTGTATTTCTAGCGCACTTCGAGCGCGGATTCGGACTCCCAGCGAGTGACTTCTTCCGGAGATTCCTAGATTTCTTCGGCCTGCAGCACCACCTTCCGGCTAACTCCTTTGTCTCCCTGTCGGCTTTTACCTCCTTTATGGAGGGATATCTCGGTCTCTGGCCGACTGTCGAAACCTGGGCGAAGTACTTCACCTCCGGAAACATACGATCCGGGTAGTGACCCGAAGGTGATGACCGCCTGTGGTTCGTCCAGCATTACCCCGAGGACGGGCTCCATCTTTCCCCGGATCACTGGCCTGGATACTTGCAAGAAATGGCAAAGGTCCTTCTTCTACGTGAAGAGCGTTGAAGGCCATGATGCTCTCAACTTGCCCGAGTTCAGGATCGAGCCCCCCACAGCCGAACTGAACTTCAGATATGATCCGGCTGACACTCTTGCGGAGCTTCAAATCATACATCAAACTTTGGAGGATTTTCTGGAGAAAGGCCTGCTCGCGGACGATCTCCTCCGGACCTTCGTCTGTCGCCGGGTCAGTCCTCTTCAACAACGCAAGCACAAGATTTGCCACATGGGTGGTCTGCTAGATCCTACCCGGATCAGCAAACATGACCTCACCAGAGCTTCCGTCAAGAGACGGGTAAACGCCATTGCCTACACCGAGATGTTGGACAAGTGGCGGTGGGGCGTGGAGCCGTTCCACCGAGATGCACTTCCACCACAGGTTAGTTCACCATTCTCCGAATCAATCCATACTTCATCAAAATGACATCGGACTAATCCAGATTGCCTTGACTCTACTGCAGCTGTTCGACCGCCAAATCACCGAAGATGGAGATCTCTCCACCAAAGTGTGGGGACCGGATCGCAGCCCGCTGCGCGAGGGCGAAGAGGATGCGGATACGGACGATTATTTGCCGATTCCGCGCGCCAAGCCCATTCGCAAGGGTAAGCAACCGACTATTTACACCGAAGAGGATGATGATTGCTGGATCCTAGATCCATTGATGCTGTTCCGATTTCATGGTACCACCTTGTGTTCCAGCCAAACCGGATGCTCAAGGGACATCTCGGAAACGTGATGCGCGTCCGGATCAGATGCCCCTCAGCCAAGAGAATAAAGAAACTGCCTCCAAACCGAATCGGCTCAAGGCCATGCCTACACCAAGGGGTAATGCCACTTAACTTCATTGCTTTCTTCTTTATCCGAGTCACCTCTATCCGAATTAACTGTTTACTTTGCTCTATGCAGTGACGTCCTCGTCACCGAGCAAACTCATTCATCCATTCTTTCTCCCATTCCTCCACTGGATACGGCCATGGAGCACCATCTCCTGAAAAGGCTGTCCCTCTCCCGCGCGTGCCACAACCGCCAAACTCCTCCGCCGACTCTCGTTCCAGAGTCGGTTATTGACCTGGAGAATGAGGAAATCTCGGGTCTACCCGAGATTCAACTTGGCCACGTCCTCTGAAGGAGTTGGAGAAGGAAAAAGCTAAGACTTCGGCTAAGTCTTTGACTAAGCCGGATCCTCGCCCTACCGCCAAGGCTCTGAATCAAGAGCAGCAGAAGAAGAAGAAGCAGCAGCAGCAACCTCTCGAGAAGCAGCAGAAGCAGCAACAGGAAGTATCTAAACCACCACAGCAAGCGTCGCAGAACCAACCGAAACAGCCAGATCCAGCCAAGACCCGGGCGCATCGCCTCTACCTAAGCCGACTCAGGTCACCTTTGGCACAACTCCAACCACCTCGGATAAGCAGATGGTTGCTAGCAAGCCGGTTTCCGCCGCTCCATCAGCAACTCGGGTGCATGATCAACTCTCTGAGGCGATCACTCGCGCCCGACTTAGTGGCCAGGTTCTGCCGAATCTCCGCACTCCGAGGCGACAACCTCGGCTCCGCAGAGCAATTTGTTAAAGCTTGGAATGCTGCGGACCTTGCCGAAGGCTCGACCACTTCAGCGTCGCCACATCGGCTGGTCCTAGCCGGATGTTTCAATCTCTACATTCTGTGCAGGCCTCGGTCACTGAAGCTAACCGGGTCTTCGAGGTAACATTGCCGAATCCTGCTCTTATTTCATCATGATCAATCTACACTATCCCCAGTCCCCGAGATTCGGGTCGAACGACTGATACTCCTCCGAGTAAGAAAGTCATTCGGCTTGAATCTCTAACACTTGATCATAAATTTTGTCTTAGCTGAACAAAAATCGTGGGACTCCCAGTCCCCGAGTCTCTTTCCAATTGATTCGGTCAACTTTCTTTTTTATTAATCTCGGGCCTCCAGTCCCCGAGATTCGTTTTGGCTCCATGCTGCTAGTCTCGGGTGCCAGTCCCCGAGACTCTTTTTACGCCATTAACCCTTTTTCTTTCAGGAAACCACGACTGCTCGCAGCCGGATCTTTAAGCAGCTAGTCCTGCAGCACCAGGCCCTCCAAGCTTCCTTCGATGCGCAAGGTGCGGAGATGAAAAAGAAAGATCAGGAGCACAAGCGCGCTTTATCGGAGGAAAAGTCAGAAGTGACCCGGCTCCTGCGGGAGCTTGACCGGGTTGAAAAAGTGAAGGAGAAGGTCAAGAAAGACCGGGACACGCTGCAGAGGGAGAAAGACTCGATCCAGAAGGAGCGAGATACTTTCAAAGCCGGGCTTGAGAAGCGGGCCGAATTGGACAAGAAAATCCAAACGCACGTTGCAGACGCTGAAGCCGAAGCTAAAGCGGCGAAAGATGATCTGGCTGCTCACAAGGCGATCAGCGCGAAATGGCTTGCTGATCTTGCTAGCCTCAATGAAGACATGGATCGTAAGTTTGCCGAATCTCCTCTTCCTCCTCTGCTCTTATCCGACACATCGTTTCGTGTTACGTCGTTTAATTCGGTGTTAGCTTATCTGAATGTAGGAGAGTTTACCAGCATCCGGCTTCAAGCCGCCAAAGCTGTGAGGGATGCCCGAGCTGAGAGAGCTAAGTTAGCTGGAGCTCCCCTACCAGAGAGTGGGATATCGAAGATCACATTACTGCACTTAAAGCTCGGATTGCTCCTTTGAAGGAGTCCCACATTGATCTGTTCAATGCAAGCCTCAAAGCTCACCGAGTCTTGTTTCCTGAAGCTCGGCAAGTCCGGTCTGCGGACGAGCTAATCAAAGACCTGGATCAGGCAGAGACCGGTTAAAGCAGTGGAGATCTTCGTCCGCCCGCGCTGGTGCTGACGCAGGTTTATATTCATCATGTCTTGGTATGAGCTGATTGATCTCGCCAAAGTGCGCTCCCTTCGCGAGGGTTCTTCATGGGCTTCAGATCCAAACCGGATCAAGATCCGCGAGGAAGCTGCCAACTTTATGGCCGAATTTGCAAACACCAAGCATCTTGATCTGAAGGCTCCGGTCTACTCGGATGGGGAAGAATCTGAAGAAGAGGAATCGGATGATGCCTCCCTTGACGAATACGCCGAGTCTGAGGGCGAATCTGGTGATTCGGCTAACTCCGCCGAACAACCTGCAGCTTGTGACTCGGCCAAGACCTCCAAGATGCCAGCCACTGACTCGGCTGAAACTGCCGAACAAGCTTTAATCCGAACTTCCAAGACGCCAGCCACTGATTCGGCTAAGACCACAGAGCAAGCTTTAGTCAAGACCGCCACTTCTTCAGCTGACCGGATGTTTCCGAATCTGCCCAGCCTTCAAGCTCTCCGTCCAAGGTTATTCCTGCAAGTGAGGGTCCTCTTTCAACCGAGGTTCCTCCATCATCCGAGTCCATCTGCAACCGAGTCTCCTGCAACCTAGGCTCCTTCCTGAATCATCTTAATGAAAAACATTAAATCCCCGGTATGCCGGGAGCAGATGTAATATACAATTTAAGTTCTTCGAGACTACTTTTATTTTGCTTAATGTGATCCGGACTAGGTTTATGTTGGATCATTTTAAACCGAGTCCCCGAGTCTGTTTTCTTGTTTACTATTTTTGCCGAATCTTGCTCTTGTCTACCTTTTAGGTGTTTGACAGTCGAGTCACAAGATAGGAATCATAGCATACAATACTTGAAACATGCGAGTTGTGGTTTAGAATCATCTAACATAAACAAAAAAGAAAATAACAGGGGTTAGTAAACGACATGTGCCGAATCGGTTTTGGACCGAGTCCCCGAGTCCATTTTCATGTTTCCCATATTCCCCACCTCTGCTCTTGACTACCATTTTGGTGTTTGTCAGTCGAGTCACGAGATCAAACACAGCATACATTACTTGAATTTTGGGACGAGGTTCAAAACAATCCGACACATGAACGGTATGGACAAAACAGTAATAAAAAACACATGCATAAGAACAGGCAGTCCCCGAGT